>VWZW01004098.1:0-11145 GCA_013397115.1 Edolisoma coerulescens
TTATTCTTTGCATCCCTTGACAGGGTCAGTTCCAGTTTCACCTTGGCCTTCTTCACCCCCTCCCTACACAACCGAAATTCATCTCTATACTCTTGCCTGGATACCTGTCCTTGCTTCCATTGCCTGTGCATTTACTTCTTGCCCTTTAGTTTGACCAGCAGGTCCCTACTCAGCCATGCTGGTCTCTTGCCTCCCTTGCCTGATTTCTCTCTCCTGCAGATCGCAAGCTCTTTCAATCTATGGAAGACTTCCTTAAAGATATGCCAGATTAGTTCTGCTCCCCTGTCCCCTAGGGCAGTTTCCAGGGGATCCTATTGACTATCTCCTTGAACAACTGGAAGTTTGCTTTGCTGAAGTTCAGGGCCTAATTTTACTCCTTACCTGACCCATATCCCCAGAACTGCAAACTCCATGAGTGCATGATCACTGCAACCCAGGCTGCCTTCAATCTTGATATCCCCAATTAGTTTGCTTGTGCTGGTGACCATCAGATCCAGTATCTCATCCCCTCTAGTAGGGCTGTCTATTACCTGGCTCAAGAAGTTGTCCTCCATGCATTCCACAAGTCTCCTGGATTGCCTACAGCTCGCTGTGCTACTTTTCCAGCAGATGTCAAGGTGGTTGAAGTCCCCCAGGCGGACAAGAGCCTGCAAGCACAATGCTTCCTGTAGCTGGAGCAAAGTGAGAGTTGGAAAAGGAAAAGGAATTTGGGACATTACAAGATGCAAAAGCAATTCCACAAGAAGTAATTACTACGCAAGAAGAGTGGTCCTATAAGCAGCAATGCACTGTAGAACGGTAGAACGGCTGGTGGCGCATATTGCTAATAAACAAAGACACAGATATGGGAAAAGTAAGGTTTCAATTTCCCAGGTTTGTGCTCTCACTATGAAATATTCATAGGATCTCGAGGAATGGAATGGAAATATCTGGAGTGAGTGCTCGGACTCTGAGATTGAGTTTGAGCCAGTTTTAGGAGATAGGGAGGTGGCAGAAACATGGCCCCTCATGCAGATGAAAGGGCAGCAGGATCTGCTGATCAGAGGATACAGATCACATGGACTCATACCCTGTTGTGGTGGGTGGAGATGGTATGGGTGCCGCAACCTTCCAAAAGCATCTCCAACATGGAGCCGCTCGGCAGGCCACCTCCCGCACACACACTCAATCACACTCAAGCCTGATGATACTTGCAACAGGTTGACGGCAAAGAGTAGGGAAGGGTCCTTCGTATGGGGTTCCACAGGAGAGGTTTATTTCAGCCACGCATGTGAAGGGATCAGTGACGAAGGACCAAGAACAATGGAGGACCCAGGTTGATATACGGGGTTGAGGAGACAATGGTCTGAGGGCTAGGGGGCTGTACAGAGGTGTGGCCAGGGTACGGGGGCCAATAGGGAAACATTGGGGGAGTGGNGGATAAGCTGTTTCATTCTCCCTAGCTTTCTAAGGGGGTGTCACAGGCCACCACAATCCCCCAAAAGAGTTAAGGGAATTTTTAGAGATCTGTTGTCAGAAGAGTTGGGAAGACATATTGGCATGGTTTTTGTGAGCTTGGAATAGTGGCGCTGCATCTATCCACTTATTAATCTATTAAGCCCTATAGCCAATGAGGATCAGGTGTCGCCCTGCATTTTGCAGTTCTTCAGCTTGCAATCTCTGTGAATAGTTTCTCACGCACTTTCTGTAAACATGTTCATGTTTTGCTAACCGTGCCTGGATTGTTTTGCATTCCTTTGCTAGGTGGACTTTGTATGATAGACATTTCCATTGACCAGTGAGATTGAGAGGAGGAAATCTTCATCCTCCAATCCACGGTGGTTTCTAAGAACATATAAAATAAACGACAGAGGGCAGAGGTCGGGGCTCTCCTGGCCTCGCTGCCCTGGCTGCTTTGACCTGACAAGCTGTGTCTCGCGTGCTTATTCGTGTCCGAAAGAGCGACAGATCAGGTACCATGGGGATATGCTCAATTACAAAATATCCGGGGTCCCAATGGGCAGGATGTTGCTGTACCTATGCTGTATCAATGGTTGTGAGAAGCAGTTTTAACAGCATATGAAGATACTGCTGAATTAGTGTTGTCCCTTAGAAATTGGCGTACAATAGAAGAAGGTATTGGTTTCTTGCAGCAGATGGGGATGGCTCATGCACTAATTACAGGATCTAGTCCAGATGGGGCAGCAGTACTGAAAAGTAGCAAAATGCAGCTTTTGAGAGGGGTGCCTATTTCATTGAAACTCTTGATTATAACAGCAGTCACAAGTGCTACTGGTAACATCAGTTCCCTAGAAAATACCTTGAGGGAAATTTGGGCTGTAATTTCGGAACCATATGTGCAGGTGGTGAATGAAAATAAACTGGCAAAACAGAAGAGTTACCTCACTGTCTTGGTTTGAGACAATTTGAAGGAGAACACTCTGTAATGAGTCGTCTCCTCTAAGGGTTTCAACAATCCCTTTCCACCAATAAAAAATGAATACTAATAGATGAAAGTGAAAAAACAATGGTTAATTAACAAACAGAACACCAACAGGTGGGGGGAAAAAAGGTAAATACCTGCTAGATATCAAACTGTTAGACCTTACCACCCCACTGGAACAAAGAGAGACCCGAAACTCAAGAGAGTACCAGTTCTCAATACGGGATACAAGATGGTGTCATCTCCCTCTCAGGAAGGCAGGAGCTTCACAGAGCAGTTCCAGCAACAGATGAAGGCCCGATGGCTCAGCCGGTGTTGACCTCCTTCCCACGGCAAGGCACAGCAGAGCGGTCAAGGCAGGTGAAGCAGCGCTCCACTTCTGCCAGCACTATGCCTTCGGCTTCGGACAAACAGCTGTGGAATTCGCCCTCAAGGCAGTCCAAAGATTGCTACTGCAGCTTCTCTGAGTCACAGAGGGGAAAAGAAAAAATGAAAGAAAAGCTTTTGCCTGAGCAAAGATCAAGCAGCCAGCGAAGCAATTACCACGCTGTGCAGAGCCGTGAGAAACCTGGGCAGGGAGCTTTTAAAAATGCCCCTGCAAAAGCAAACTACACACACATATACACACACACACAAGAGCGCCTGCACGCACAAGAACCCCAGCTGCAGGGTCTTAAAGATACAGTACCAATTTTTGAGCACAGATGATTATGGGCTACAATATCATTATGAATCACCCCAAGACACTCACGGGTGAAGAGGAAATAAATGTGTCATGATCATGTGCCACTTGGTGCTCCATGATCTGAAATAAAACAAATCACAACATCAGAAATGTTTTATTGTTGGCAAAAGTTAGTGCCTACACAAAAATATGCTTCTCCCTCCACCCCACCTGCCCCCTCACTACCTGGCAAATGCCAAAACAGCAGAAATGAACTAGGAAGAAAGTTGTTTGGCAAAGGAACAAGCAACAACAAGAAGCCTCTGATGCCTGTCAAAAGGCTTTGATTAAGCATGTCCAGTTATACATTCCTAGGCAAGGAAATCCTTTTGAATTCAAAGTAACAATTCTAAATGATATAGTGTGGTGGTCTAACACCAGCAGGAAATTAAATTCCAAATAAGCCACTCCCCTTTCCCCGCCCCTTCCGGTAAGGAAGGGACAAAAGCAGAGTCTATAGATTGTTATAACAATTTACTGAAAGCAAAAAGCAATGGAAAAAGAAATGCACAGTGACAACAGCAATATTAATAACAAAAGTATACAAAAAGAGAAGGTGTTTTTTCCATAAGAAAGGTGTTCATCACCTTGACTTGTTCCACCGGGAACAAAAGCAAGATGACGGATGCTCCCTATAGGAAGCATTCATATGGCTTCCCCAGATAAAGATAAGATGGAGACTGTTCCCGCACACCATGCCACGTGGCTGCAAGATGGCGAGGGGCTCCAATGGCTAGCCTTTCCTGTCCCCCAGCCTGAGACAGCAAAAAACAATGACAAATAAAGCCCCTGAAAGTTATGTCACCTGAATTGCATTGCCACGTCGCTGTGCTCAGTTCCACGTAGGCACCTGCACCACCGCTTCTACCTCTCCACAGCTTTTCTACTGCTCCCCTGTGCACCTTTCAGTTGGCTTGGCTTGGCTGGACTGGGCTTGGCTGGGCTTCCTTTGGCTTGACTCAGCTCCTGTCAGGTGGGCTCCCTTCAGCTGGACTGGGGATCGCCCTTGCCAATGCCATTGTTCAGCACCATATCGATCATCAGTCTGCATTTTGCCACTTTCCTTTTAGCACCATGTCCTGTAGCCGCATCCGGGAGAAAACAGAAGGGGGTGAACCGAGTTGGGAGAGGACAGCCTGCAGATCTGATGCCAACAGCCTTCCCACTGGAGAGAGAGAGGTTAAATGGCGCACCTCCAGTGGTGTGCTCAGCTTTTCTTCCCAAAACCATGCTCCCAAGTGATGCTGTGAGTGGTATAGAAGAACAACTTGGCCATGCCCACACAGTGCCATACTCCACCCCCTCTTTGCAACCAGGACATATAGTCTCGTGGGCATTGTGGCAGACGACTGGACTGAAAAGCCAAAAAAATTCTGTAGGATTTTGGTTTGAAAGGAATGAAGGTTTTGTCTTTACAAACCAGCTGTGGGCCTACAGTAGATAAGACGAACACCGAAACATAAGAGAAACAATGAGAAGGATTCCACCGATTGATGAATGGAATGCAAGAGATTTGTCCTTACAAATCTCTTTAAGTCTACTGATAGACGAATTTGTGTATTCAAAGATGAAAGAAACCATGGTAAAACCTATGAATTCCTGGAACTATGAAATCAAGGGGGGGTTATACATTAGAAGGGAACCTTAGGCATTAGGCGTTCCGGGAAGTCTGTACCTCTCAAGTACCTCAGCCAATGGGGAAAGAGAGAGGGACATGCAGCCGGGAAATTAGGATAGAAAAGGAGGCTGCGCCCTCCAAAAATTCGAGAGACCCCAGGGGAATGCCCCATGGCCTCTCCCTTTATTCGAATAAAGTAAAATGACTCCTCTGTCTCCTTTTTGGACATAAACCTCTGGTGTTTGTGGACTAATTTTCCTGACAGGTTCAAAGCACTACAAGGCTCCACTTGCTATACATTATACCCTGATGGAAAAACAGATTCAAGTTGAAGCTTGGGCATTGCAAGAAACTGAAAGACTCACAGGCCAAAAAAGCATGATTGTACATCCCCAGTACAAAACGCGATGAGGACTGAAATTCTTCAAGATGATGTCTCTCCCAAAACATTAACCACAGGGAAAATGGAATTGTTTACACCAACAGATTGTATGATATGGCCTATTAATCTAATCTAAATGTGAACATTCAAATAATAACCTCTGACAATGCAGTATGGTCCTGTACTCCAACTTCTCCTGTTATTCTACATCCTCTGTTAATATCATATTCTTGAGTTCTTGTTATGGATCAAGTGGGAGCTTCAGACAAGCCCTACCTTAGGCTCAGATTTTTGGCAGCAGCTTAAATTTAGGTGGCCTGCACCTGAACCACGCCAGCTCACAAATTCTAAGGATGGCCGATTTGATTTTTTATAAAATTAGTTATTTATTGAGTAGACAGGAGATTAACAGACAAAAGGCCTTAAACAGAGTTACTACACAGTATAAAACAAAAAGAACTACCAGTAGATTACAGAAAACAGTGCACGATATCAAAGTACCTATATTATAGCTAGCAAAGAAATAGTATAGATTAGGAGTCAATGTAACTTACCACCGAACTGACAATAGTGTAGACAGAGTCCTTTCACTCAACCCTCAAAGGAGTAACCACAAAGCAGGCATCCCCCCTTTGGGGAGAGACCCCCACACATTTCCAGGGAATGTGGAGAAGATTTCTGCTTTGTGAAAGTTTGGTGTAGCTTTTATAGTTTGTAAAGTGGAGTGTCTGTCAGTCAGAAATTCCAGCTTATCTTTCCACATCTGCTTCCACAGCAAGATGTTTACTGTCAGCTGGGAGTGGTAATCCCATGGTGCTGAAATAACTCACTACAAGACAAGCTGTCCTGATTGAGTTATCTCACCAATTAGCAAACTCATGTGAGGGTGAGATGCCCTGAGTTATTTCATAAGCTAACAAGCAACAGATAAGCTCTCCTGTGGCAGGGGGAGATGCCCTGCTACATTCCACCCCTTGACTGCAGTCACTCACTTTACCTCATGAAGTGGTAATGCAAGTACCTCTTGCCTCCATACCATAAAAGCATCCACTGTATATGTGTCCACCATCACTAAGTGTTTTGATACACATTGATCTCCTAACCCTTACTATTTCCTTAAAAAGGTGTTAGTTTTGTCATTGATTTTGATAAGAAGTACATGCTGTAGCTTCAGTTTATGTATTTCCAAAATTGGTGGTATTTTCATGTATTAAATTATGTAACACATATATATATATAAAGATTACCAATAAAAAACAGTTACAATGACAAGATATAATATTTAATCCAGAGTGTTCATGGTAGTTGGGGACAATTCAAACAAGTCACTTTACTTGTGTTGTTACCAGTCTGTGTAGATCAGGATGTTCCCCACCCCTTGAGTCTTAAAATCATAGAAAGATGAAATGTAAATCAGGAACAAGAAAAGTTCATGGAGGTAGTCTTTTGGTTGCAGTGATTGGAGTTCGATAGATGGTCAGTGACTCCCTTCACCTCCACTCACGCTTCTTAGTACAGTGTTCTTCAGTGAAGTTCAGTATTTCAAATGTTCTTGCTCAACATATCAAGTGTTAGACAATTCTATAATAACCCAAACAAATATACATGTACTATATAATAGTCTGGTTGTCTCAGGGAAATCAAAGATGTAATGAAATTCAAATTGTTTCTACCTACTCAGCATATTACTCCAGTCAGGAATTTTATGCCTTACCCTGGAGAGGCAGGAAGGGGTATACAAAACTGATTCCATAATCATATGAAAATTTAAGTTACATTTAGGGAGGAATCTTTTCCACCCACTGTGACAACCAGAGTGAAGACACAAGCATCCAAAAGCAATACTTACAGAAAACTATAAAACATATACAAATATTAATCAAAGCAATTAAAACTATCTAATCATTTAGTACCTTAATAATACTAATTAGGATTTTTAATACTATGTAAACAAACTTGAAAATTATAGTCATCCATCCTTCTGGGACCCTGTAGAGAAAATTTTTATTGTCAGATTTATACATATTGTTGTATCCAACTTTGAAAATTGGGAATAGAATACATATACTAGCCATTAATTTCAGAACTACAATAATTACGCCAATCAATTTTCTTATGGTCACATTTAAGTTTGGAATTCATGAGGTTATCCAAACAAATATATCTTCCCTTTGATTTTTTGTATTTCATGAAAGATTTCAGTGTTCTTTCTAATTTCTTCCGAATTAGTCTGTATTCTCAGTCTGATCTAAGTATACACAGCAACTGGTGTTGATAACTGTGCACACACCACCTTTGGATGCCAAAAGTAAATCCAAAGGCGTTCAGGGTTTTTTGGGTTCTTTTAACTACCTTTGAAAGGCTGGTAACTTCTCGTTGCAATGCACTGATTGCATGTTCAGGCTCTGTTGATTTATGGAGATTTGGGGTCTGTCCTTCCAGAAGGGGCATCACTCTGGGTGGAAGAAGACCATTAGAAAATATGTTTGGTATCAGAATTCCCATCATCCAAATACTTTCATGAAATGAGTGGGAAACTGAGAACAAATCCAACAATTGCTGCCGTTTGTTATCAGTGTCACAGCTTGCATTAGCTTTAGGTGTGAATTTCTCTTCCAAGGGTCAGGTATGTGTGTTACATTAGAAAGACCCTTAGGAAAAAGCAATTGTCCCAGTTTGACACAAATTAAGGGAAACGCTCTGGAAGGAACGTCCCCTCCAAAGAAGGCAGGTTTCAGCCACCCCTCCCCCACCAGGTTTGGGAAAGAAATATTCCTCGGAGGAAAGTGAAAGGAAGAAAAAAACTATTTATTTAACAAACACACGGGAAAAAGAATAATAATGCTAAATAATAAAACCACTCGCTGTGGAGAGAACCCGGTAAAATTCAAAGTCCTTTGGTGGGTGTGGGTCTCTCCTCTCTGAGCTGTAGTTTTGCGAGTGGGCCCCTCCGGGCCAAGGTGTAGGGGCCACCCTGGTGATGTTCTGATGATTGTTGAACAGTCCAGAAGAGAAGAAGAAAAAAACCAAAGTCCCAGGCTAGCTAAAAAAGCAAGAGTTTTAACTCTCCATCTCTCTCCTGAGAAAAAGATCCGAAAGCTGGCTGAAAAGCAAGAAGGGTGCTTTTTCCCCCCCGCTCTGCAGCAGCAGTTATCTCTGTTTTGAATACAGCGCCGAAGGAATTCCACCGCCTTCCTCCCCCCTCTCTCTTAAAGGTACAGGGTCAGGCCTGGGCATAGAAAGGCACAAGATTCATGTCTGGACATAGAGCGGTGATAGGGGATACAACTTCATAAAGTCACCCCAAGACAGCAATACTGCTTTCTTTTCTTTTACAATTGTTAGTCGCAAGGTTTTGTTGTGATGCCTAATGATTTTTGCCTTTTTTCTTTTATATATTCTCTGTATTCTTTACACATATATTTGTAACTCTGTAGCCTATTATTGCATTTGTAGCTAGTTTTCCCAGTACTTTTCTCTGCCCTGATAGGCAAAGACAAAACATATTCCAAAGCCCCTATCCTATCTTGGTTCTTTCTGGGAACCAAGACTGAAAAAAAGCTCTTGGAGACACATTTTCATAAAGTTTAGTTCCCATCTGAGGGGAGAGGATTTAGAAGGAGCTTGAACTGGGGGAAATTGCCTCACCTCTTATGTATCTAATTGGTGCTTTTGGTCAATTATGCTAATTTGCTAAACTTATAAAACTGTATTCACCCCAGGGGTGGGTGGGCTTTTGTGGACATTTTCCATATCTGTTCTGGAGGCCTCCAATAAAGATCAACCTTTATATTACCTCCTATACTAATATTATCTCGAAAGTGTGT
Organism: Edolisoma coerulescens; assembly: GCA_013397115.1. Taxonomy (NCBI): domain Eukaryota; kingdom Metazoa; phylum Chordata; class Aves; order Passeriformes; family Campephagidae; genus Edolisoma; species Edolisoma coerulescens. The sequence goes on from VWZW01004098.1 coordinate 8,974, forward strand.
TGTTTCATTTCTAGGGTCTTTAAGGCATCGGTTGGGATGGCTGACTAATCCAGGTGTGGACAGCCATGCTACAGTATTGAAAACATTGACCTGTAAACACAAAATGTAAACCATATAATAGTTGTTATTTTGGAGTTTCTGATTTTGTTGCAGCTTTCAGCTACAGCAGATTCATTGGTTACTGTGTTGTCCAGGATGGTTCGTCTGTGTCTGGAGTTGGCTTTATTTGCTTATAAGAATTCAGGAGTTTCCATCAGTAGCCTTCATAGCCATGTAGGTAGTCAACACTCCTTCCCATTGCTGCTTGAGTGGCTCCTTGTCTCACGTCCAGATACACACCTAGTCTTTTGTCTAGTGAGGATATACTTAAACATCCAAGGTTATCAGAGAAACTAAAAGAACAGAACTTATGAATCATTCACCAAATCAATACCAATGTTGTGGATCAATTTTTACCTTTCTGATTTTAGTCAGATGATGCAACTTGTTGTTCCAATAAGTCTGTAAAGTGTGGTCATTTGCATGAGCTTTAACCCATCCTATGTGGATTTGTCAGGATTGAGCCTGTAACAACAACCATTTTTAATCTTCCTTCTGCCAAACTTCTTTTCCATTCACTTGCCAATCTAACACTTCCCACTGACACAACCACTGTGTGGCACCAGCCCAGACTGCATAAGAATCAACATACACCATCCTTGCTTTCTCCTTTACTGCCAGTAATACAGCTTTCAACTCTCCCACCTGTGCACTTCCCATCCTTTCTTCTACTAACTCCACTCCTTTTTCAGTGTTAAGAGTAACTGCTCTGTACTTCCATTTACCATCAATGCGTTTGGCTGAGTCATCAGTGAACCAGACATCCTTAACTTCAGAGTGTGAAGTGAATGCAGAAGCATCCAGTATAGGACTAGGTTTATATGGCTATTGTAAAGCTAACATGTCTGGAGTCACAGTAATGTGTAACTTTGTAGGTTTTGTTGGTCTTTCAGTGACATTCATTTGATTTTTGACCCCTAAGATATATGCATCATTAATGTGTACAAGGGTCTTGCTATTATAGAAAATCCAGGAACATGATCTTTTTTTTATTGTTCCCTTTTAGTAGTGGGGGTAGCTATAATATCTAATTTTGTAATTGGTCTGCTACCCACTGGTTCTCAGGAATTTCACCTCCTTAGAGGGATCTTGGTACTTAGCTGAAGGCAGCTAACATGTAAACTGCCATCTATTTATGTGCAGATGCCTGCAGTGTGGCAGTGAGGTTTGCAATATTTGGGACAGCTGCAGTGAGTGGTCCTATATTAGCATTAAGCCTTAAATAATCAATTGTTAAACGTCAGCTCCTGTCTGCTTTTTTTCACTGGCCAAACAGGAGAACTGTAAGCAGAATGCATCCTAAACATGCCTTTTGTTCTAAATTTTTAATTACATTAAAATGGATTTGTTGGGTTAACAGGTGTTGGTGTAAGGAAAGAGTTAAACAGAGAAAGACAGCAGCAGAGCCAGCAGCACCAGCGGAAGGTCTCTCTGACAGCCTGCACCTGAGATGGAACTGAACAAACGAGTTTCTACTTCTACGTCAACATAAGACGCACATGCTTTACGCACACTTCACGCTCCTTTACCATGGCCTTGGAGAGAACAATGGAAAATGTCAAGAAGACAGATCATGTCAAGAAGACTGTGATCACGTCAGTAAACTGTAACCAAAAAGGCTCTTAGAAGTAAAGATATATATATACTGATGCTTCTGAATAAACCTTAGATTCACCTGCATCTGTTGGTCTCTCATCCCTTCATGTATCACATGGATTTTAGTAGTGTTAACAGATAATACTTTCTTCATTAAAGCTGGTGAATTTCAATTTTTATTTTTTAAACTTAAGTTTAGTTTTTAGACTTCTGTAGAAGTAATCAAAAAGATTTTAAGCTCCAGAGTCAATTACAAATTTCAAAGGTTGTCTTTCTGCTCCTACAGCCAGATAAGTATAGGGGTTATCCTTATCAGAAGTCTACTGAAATGCAAGAACGCATCGGGCGAGGCCCAAAGTTCACCCAGGGCTTAGGTGCTTTTTTCCCTGCTGTGTTGCAAAGGAATTGGGAGCGGGGGTTTCTTTCTCTGTGAAAGGTTTGGGTTTCAATTTGCCGCTTCCCCCTCCCCCCCCCCCC
>VWZW01004104.1:0-10216 GCA_013397115.1 Edolisoma coerulescens
TTCCTTTATTTAATTTTTTTTTACTGATATGGATAGCTTAGAGTCCCAGTTAGTAGACCTGGGTGACTGAGATATGGAACAAACAAGTTTTGTGTATTTGAGAATTAAGGATTCAAATAACAGGTAGGTCAGAGAGCTAGGAGTATAGTCCACTTCACTGCAACTCTTTTAAAGAGATGAGTGTAGGTATTCTCTTGCACTGAGAATACAAGAGCAAGTGTACGTGGGGCTTCATTTTAACCAACACTCAATTCAATAACAAAATATTTCCATGATCTTTTTTACATGTTTTCAAGTATTATTTTAAAATATAAAATGTTGTCTGTGGTGTGTGCGCGCATGCATATGTGCAAAATGTAGCTGGTTTGACTTGTTTGAGGAACTTGGTGTGTGTTTGCTCTGCTTGGGTTCTATTTCATGTTTGTGTCCTTTTTGTGTGTTTTTTCTGGGCATAGAGATACTCTTCTCTCAATGTCACAGTGTACAAGACAGTCTACTAGCTCTTCCAAATTTGCCTGGTTTAGTTGTGCTGTTTTTGTGTTTGTCCTTCTTGCTGCTTACTTTAAATTGTTGGACAAGTCCAATGTATTTTTATTTCAGGTCAAGATTTCTAACTTCTCAAGTTGAAAGAAAGTAGAAAAGTAACATGTACATATTATGAACCTTTAATACTAAAATATTACAGCTTCCCATCACTGACAGACAAGTCAGTTTCTGATATGAAAGTTCAATTTATTTATTTATTTATTGCTAAATGCTACTGGTGTAATTCCCAGACATCAAGTCTAGCTGGCATCTGTGGCCTTAGGGGTTGTGTTCCCTCCCCCCCTTCTCCTCTCCCCTCCTTCTCAAATGTTTAGTTACAATTAACTGTTTCTGAATTGAGTAATTTTCCATCTGTCCATTAATAACTTCTAGTCTGTGTTCTCTTCTAGTAGTACATTAAAATAGTTGTGTTATATTTTGTTGTGTTTGTTTGAACCTTTCTCCCCTGGGAGAAAGGATTATAATGCAGTTTGCCAAGCTTCTTTAGTAGTGAAGTGTAATGTGATATAAAGCCAAATGAATATAGTTGAATGAATGATTTGTTCCATTCTTTCTTGTTGATGTTTTTGTTGCATGCAGTTCAACCACAATTTGAACATAAGTGACTTAAGCCTCGTTCCAAAAACAAAAACCCCAAACGCCTCAATTGCAGATCCTGTTTTAGTCAATGACTTTAATTACCATAGTTAAACTTCTTTTGTGTCTCTCTCTTTATAGTACAGAGCAGTATTCAGAGGTTCCAAGAGAAGTTTTTTATCTTTGCTTTAACACCTCAGCAGGTCAGAGAAATCTCTATTTCCAGGTAAGAAGTAAGTGTGGCATAGTCTAGGTAAACTTCTGCAAAATTTCAGGAGAAAGTGTGGGATTTTTGGTTCAGTTTTATGCAGCACATAAAGCTTGCAGATGCTGAATGATAATCCTCACTGAAGTTACTCTGAGTTCATCTGTTCTGTTTTCTTCAGGGACTACTATGCACAGAATTTATGTGCATTTAGGGTAAAACCTACCCCATTAAAGAGTTAACAATTACTCTGTTCCAAATAATTGTCACTATTTAGAGAAGTGGTAAGCTTTTCTTCCCTGCATGTTTCCTGACTGCAGGAATGGAAGGCTGCTTTTTTGTCACAGGGTTCATGTTGCAAGACCTATGGTATAAGCCAAGAGGGTTTTTTCTTCTCTGGCAAAATCATACTTTATTGTTACGATAAACTCTTGACAGAGAATGCCGATCCTTAAGTCCTGTGTAACTTGCAGTAGGTAAACAGAGGTGTTGCTTATAAGACTTGTTCATAGCTCAATAAAAGAAAAATAAGAGCAACGTTTAGTGATGTTGGGGCAGGTGTGCCAGTTCTTTCTCCGTATGACTGGAATATGAAACCTGCTGTCCAAATGGATACTTCTCTATTTCTCTGTCACAGGGACTTCTTGCCCGGGGGCAGGAGAGATTACACAGTCCAAGTTCAGCTAAGGTACCTTTTTCATAGTGTTCCCTTACAACTTTTTAATTGGCTAATGTAACATAAGTCTAGATGTTTGTGGGGACATATGAATGTGGTGACACTTGAAAATTATGCCTTTTCTTTTCGAGGATATAGGTTATGCCTAGCAGAGACAAGCTGCCCTCAAGAAGATAATTACCCTAATAGTTTGTGTGTTAAAGTAAATGGGAAGCTGTTTCCATTGCCGGTAAGCTTGTTTGTATGTGACTTTGTGGTGTGTGTGTGTGTGTTATCTGTAACATTAGCTTGCTAAAACAGTCAAGCTGTTTATTATCACTTAAATTTTTCTGGTTGCTAATGTTAGGTATATAGTTTGTATGTTGGCTGTGTGAGATAACCATTACTACTGTTAATCATGTTACAGCCACTGCATGGAGTAATTGTGTTTTAGCCACCTATAACAAACCTCATCTATTGCAGTTAACAAAATATGTCAAAACCAAACCAGTGTCTGCATGAAGAATCCTCCTCCTAGATATTCAAACTGAGTTTGACTTGATTGGTAGTAGCCCTCACTGTTTGGGCTGTTTATATTTGTGATTGGCTTGAGTTCCTTCTTATTGCAAGAGAATGGTATCGCCTTCTTGTGTACAAGTTTGTATGCTGCTCTGCATCTGTCTCGTTAGTGCAGAATTCATTGCGTGAATGAAGAACAGACACATTTTAGGGCTCTTAGCATTTGCTGATACTAAAACAGAACAGCGTTGGCAGTCACTTCACTGGTGTCTGATGTTTAAAAACTAGTACATCAGCAGGGTCACCTCAAGGCATAATATATATACATATATACAAAAAGGTAAAAGCACCTCATTATTCTTAAAAAATCTCTGGAATGGGTCTCTCTGTACAATAGAACAGAGAAACTCTTTTGAAACCTGTTCTGAAATAGTTCTGGAAGCTATTGAAGATGGAAAAAGCAGTAGTACAGAGGGGTTTTTTTCAGCAGTGGGATTGGAAAAATGCTGTGTGGAGAGAGAAGATGTGAAACCTCTTTTTTATAATGTCTGTCACCACCTTGGTGTGTCAGATGTATTGTCCTGTATGCTCCCTCCTGCATTTGCAGCCCATGACTGCTTTTTTTGCCTCTACTCATCTTAAATGAGACTCTTTAGCTTCTCTTCCTCCTACTTCTTTAACCTTCGCATCACTGTCCTTCTGTCTGTCTTCAGTAAGGTTTCTTTCATGCTTTGTAGTCAGTATTTTTTGCAAATGCCAGTTATGTTCTCTGATAAGCTTGAGGATTTTCTCCTTTCTTATGCAGATTGTTTTCTTTTCTTTAAGCAAGGAACCAAAAAAAAATTGGTCTGATATTATCTTGTGGACATCAATGTCTGCTGATGCCTAGTCCTGTTAATATAGTTTATGCCCTGCTATGCTGTGTTATGCTCTTCATTTTGTACGTAACATGTCACAGTCGTAGCAAAAATCGTTTGTAATCTTGGATTATTGCTTTGCTTTAGATCTAAATCCTGTAGGTTCTTCCTGCACATCATGATTCTTTAATATGTTCATCTGAACTTTAGGTGAGAAAGTGAAAAAATTATTGCCTTGGCAACTTCCTTTCCTCTCCTCCTTCAGTATGAGCTGAATGACAAATGCAATCTCAGTCCAAGTGTTTCTGCCAACATTTTCTGTTGATTTCTGTCACTGTCTGCATCCCTCTGGTGGTTCCTTTCTGTTGCAGGAAATGCAAGATAACTTCTTTGTCTCAAAGACCACTATTGTCCAACTCAGTAGTGTTGGTATTAAATAATTAATCAGTGATGCCAGCCTCTATTGCCAACTTGCACAATTCTTAAGTGAGTACTGTTCTGTCTTTCCCTGGTATAGAAGTTCATGCCTCTGCAGATGTCTGTAAATTATTCTTGGTTGTTTCTTTGGCTGCAGTCCTCACCAGAAACTTCAGAAAAATGCTGCCAGTGTACCAATACTGCTTCAGGTTGTGCCAACTCATGTTAACATGGTATTTCCTTGTATTCGTACAACTGTGTCCTCCTTTTATAGTGTTGGTTCTGACTTAAAAGGAGTAAATGTAGTCTTGCATGCTGCTATCTTGGTGTCTTGGTTTGAAAGACAGGTGTCTGCTAAGGAAGGCAGGAGCCTCTCTTGGAATGGAAAATATAACCCACTTCCCTCTGAATTAGAATTTTGAAATTAAGGGGGCTTTTAGGCAAAGATACGAGAAATAGGAATAACAGTTCTTTACTAATATATATAACAAGGCAAACAAACGATAACTATGTCAGTAACAACAAACAGAACCAGAATCCCAGTAACAGCCTTCTCTCGCCTGCAGGCACTTTCCCCTTTGGTGTAGTGATGGTCACAGCCGACAGGGGTGCTGGCGGGCNTCGGGCAGGGAAAAGCGGGCTCGGGATCCCGGGGTTTTTCCCTGAGGGACCCAAGCAGATGGTGAAAAGTCCCTCTTTTAGTGAGGTAGGGTGTTCACAAGCTCCCAGTGCAACAGCCGCTCCCCCGAGCAAAGCTCCACTCACAGTAGAAGAAAGACAGCAGAAGGCAGAACCCTGCAGTGGTGATGAATTCTCCCCACAGCGACCGCAGCTTCTCTCCCCTCCGAATGGCAAGAGAACAAGAGAGAGCTAGGGGCTGCCCAACCCTGTTTTCCCAGTCCAAGTCTAGAGGTATCTCTGCCCTCTGAGAAACCCCAAGGTAAAAGAGAGTAGCCAGCTGCACCCCTCCCCTGAGCTGTGACTTTTGTCTCTCTTAAGTATCCAGCTGTTATTGTCTCCTAGCAACACGTATGGGGGAAAATTTCTTAAGAGAAAAAAAAACAAAAGGAGAACTCATAAAACCCCAACACTTGGTAAGTAACAAGGTTTTTATACATGATGAACTACAGCAGGTGGTTCTCCTGTTGACTTTTTTTTGTAAGCAAGACAAAATGTGAAAGTTCAAAAGGTAATTTGCTTTTCTTAGGGAACCTCCATAAACCACTGCAGGTGTCTTTCAAAGGCCAAAATCAAATATGTCAGGGAAGGTTGGAAATAGCCAGATATTAAGAGCAATCATGCTTTCTGTTGACAGATTTTTCTGGCTATAGCAGGTGATACCTGCTTTGACTAATAAGGTTCTTGAAACAAGTGTGGAAGACTTAAAGACACAAATAATGTTGGCACTTGCTAGCCACGAGATTTGGCAGCCTAACTAAACAGCGCTAGACCATGCTGATTGAGATAGGCAAGCAAGGTGTTCTTAACTCCTGGAAGGCCAGGAAGGGAAGGTTTTAAGTTGTTCTAGGAGTACAAGATTGAATCTGTTCTCAAGGTTATTGCGGAAGAAAACATCAAAAGCTTGACTCAAATGAAGCATGTGCACTGCAGAGTCTCTCTCATGTCAGGAATGAGGCCACACTCAAAAAGTTTAGAAACAAATTGATTTATTAACAAAAAGGCCAAAATCCTTAAATAAAAAAAACTTCTCCGGGTTAGCAGCGATCTGAGACAACTTTAGCCTAACCGGCTATAAACCCAAATCAAAGACCCACAGTGCTGGGTCTTGCCTGGGCTAGTCCCAAGCAAAATAGTTTAAGAAGCAGGCCTAGGATCCCCCAGCACCGGGCTCTGCCTGGGCTAATCCCGAGCTAAGGTGTGCAGAGACAAGCTGCAACCACCAAAGCAGGCAGAAAAGGCAGGCAGAGAGCAGCTCTCCTGGCTGTGCACAGGGTTTCTACCCCTCTGGCTCCTCCCATCCCTGCCCACTGTCCCGCCTCCCAGGTGGAAGATGATTGGGGGAGTCCGGGCAAAGTCCTTCCCATTGGTCTGAGTCCAAAGAGTGATGTCTGGCCTTTTGGCCAATGGCTTGCTGGTTTCTAGGGTTGAAATCTCTGGCTGATGTCATCAGGACTTTAGGCGGGAAACTCCCTAATTGAAATTCATGTTGCCATGGAGCTTGCTGACAGGTCCAACGGCTGACTTCTGAGAAGAGTCTTTTTAGCCATGTGTGAGGGGTTTCTCTCTTTGGGGCACAGCTAACTTGAGGATTTAGTCAAAGATAATAAGTTTTCTTAACAAAATTTAAACTCTTGAACTTTGTTGAACACTTAAAAAACCAATATTTAAAACTCAAACATCAAGGAACACACAAATCACAAGTTCTCTCACCCTCTGAAATCAATTAACAGTTTAATTAACTATTAACACATTCATAATTCAAATTAACCACTTGTCACTTAATGAATGCGAAAGCCAATTCCTTGATTTCATGTATAACACTCAAAAAAAAAAAAAAAAAAAGGTTGGGAAATACAAGAGAACTTGCATTCTTGCTCTCTTGAAAGCAAGGCAATTTCATTTTTAGGTTGGAGGCCAGCAGGGTTACTGTGGCTGGTACAGTATGTGGGGAAATACTCTCCTGAATATTGCAGGGATGGTTTGTTTGTCCACATAAGCTGATAATGTCACCATAGTAGAGAAAGGCCTACTACACCAAAGCAATGGGGATATATACCCTATAAATGGCAGCAGTTCTTATGTCTGATTAAAGAAATAGCAAATCATTCATTCTTTTAAATATGAAATTATCAGTAGTTTCCTTTCATCTGCTGCCTCTGTGTTCTGTGATGAAGTGCACATGGTAAGGTCCCTAGTAGCTACTGGATCACTCATCTGGGGTGAGAACCATAAAAGGCAGTGATTATCCGTGGCTGTGCGGCCACGTTATCAGGATGCCATCAGCAGCTTGCCAGGCTGGCTGCTTAGGAGGGCACGTGAGCCTAGATGCAGGAAGCCCGTGGTCTCGTGCTATGCTCTGCCACAGCAGGAACACACACAAAGCAGTCGAGAACGCAGCTTCCCTACTCGAAGGGGCTTCCCCCAGGCTGGCGGAAGGCGCACCAGCAGAGACAAAGGAGGAGAGAGNCGCAATTCACAATGCAACAATTATCCTATGGTATACTTGGCGAGTGAGTGGAAGAGGCTGTTTATTTCTGGGTTTTATTTTCAGACTTAGGGTCTTTCACAGTAACTCTTTTCCCAAGCAATAGGCTGTGAATGTGTGTGTTTCTCTGAGTAAAAAAAATATCCACGTGAGTGTTTTTACAGTATATTCTTTCTGGGAGAGTTTCTTGTATAGAACAATACTGTCTTGAACTAAATAAAATCTGGTGGTCAGGTCTGTGTAAGACATAGAGTTGCAATCTTTTATTGGCATTTTTCTGGTGCAGGATGAGTTTTTGAAATGAGTGGACTACAGGCTGTCTGTATGAACTCAGAACAGAGATTCTCAGTTCCTGTTGCAGACTGGCTTGCTTTCATCATGACAGATGCAGGGTGAGATGAATAAGCTACAGTTAGGCCGTGTGCTCCTTCAGACAGCACAAGTACTTTCTGCTCATGATATGCTGGAGATTATGTGCTTGCCTAGAAGCAAAAGGGAACTGGATGACTCCTGATTCAATTCTTAAACATCATATAGGAAATAAAACTACAGAGAAAAGTTGTCCAGGTTATGAAATTTTTCATCAAAGCTGAGCAAACAATATGTAGTTTATTTTGTTTCTGCAGACAACAGCAAAGCCTGTTATTCCCTGCCCGTGGTGAGGGGGTTGAAACTAGATGATCTTTAGGGTTGCTTCCAACACAAACCATTTTATGATTCTATGATCTCTTAAATACAGCTGATATTCCATGTACAGCCCTTCTTCAGGGACCTTGGCAGAGGACAGATGACAATTCATAGCTAACTGGGCCAGATGTAGTTGATGCAAGGCAAAGCAGGCACCAAGGAGATGTGGAGCTCTTGGAACAAGACTATTGTTTTTTACATAGAATCATTGAAGTGTTTTCTGGGTGTGAAACACTGAGTTAACTCTTCATGACTTGCTGTGTCACTAAGGCTGTATCCTTGCGATGTTCCACTCTCTTTCTGTGTGTATGTGTGTGTGAACAAAGCATCAACATTACTTTTTATTCTTTCAGTGAACTTACCTGGACCCAAACTGTGTTCTCTTTCACCTTTTCAGCATTTCTATAAAACCCCTTAAAACAAAAAATGCCTTTTAATTGTGGTTGACTTATAGTGCTAGACTGTCAAAGACTGATATTTTTCAGATTGTGTTGGATTTGGTCTCCAGCCTAGAGATCCTCTAGGTTTACCTGCTTGCCATAGATCTGTTTAAAACTTACAAGTCTGTGTCAGCAGGCTTCAGAGTACAGTGGGGAGACTTGGTAACACGTTAATTGTCCTTTCTTCCCTTAGGGATATGCTCCGCCACCAAAAAATGGAATTGAACAGAAGCGACCTGGATGCCCCTTAAATATAACATCTCTAGTTCGGTTGTCATCAGCAGTGCCAAACCAGATTTCCATTTCCTGGGCTTCTGAAATTGGAAAGGTAAACTGCATGTTGCGTAGGATGTGGGAAGTTGTCTAAATAACCTCATCTTGCATTTCTTCTCTCCTACTGCCTGATATTGCTGGCAATGCGTACACCAGCGTTTAGTATTAGGTGGCTGAACTTATCAGTGCCAGGAAACAAAGTTTGCTCCAGAACTATGGTCATTTTCAGTAACATATATATGATTCACATACAGATGATTAAGACTTCCTTATAGAATTCACATTAGAAAGCCTGCTGTTAGGGGTTGTCTGAAGTGCATGTCAAAAATAACAAGCTCGTTTTGTGGTGTAAATAGAACAAAACAGTTCAGACATGACAAAATAACAAAAGGAAGACCTACTCACTTCCTTGTAGCCTGATGGTGTGAAAAATGATGTATATGATATGTAGCCATATATTCTAAGGCACGTTTCTCGGTATCTGTTGTAATTGTCCATTGGAGAAGACTTTTTAAACTGATCATTAAACATAGCTGAAAAGAAATTGGCCTTTAAAATGGCTGTGTGGTTGTTTAGAAGTCCACCTATGGATTTTTTAAAGAAAGAAAAGGACAGTGGGAAATTTCTGAATTCATCTTAGGTTTAAATAATGGTTCCAGCAGCCCTTGCAGCTGTTGCTTAATCAAGAACTACTTATTCCTCTATCTGTGACTATTTGTGTAAATGTCATGGTTTAGCAATGGTACTCCCCAATTTAGTGCTCCCCCGGAGACTCTCCAAACCATGTGCCACTCGCTCCCCTGCTTTCCTCTCCCCCTCCCCCGCTGCGGGCTGGAGTGGAGAATTGGAGGCACAAAAGGTAAAGATCATGGGTTGAGATAAGAACAATTTACTGAAAACAACAATGAGATGAGAAAAGGAACGGTAACAGCAACAATACTAATGACAGAGGGTACAAGAAAAGGAGCAATTCACACAGAAACCCCCTGACAATAGACGATACCAGAGGCTCCCTCGGCTCCCTCTGCCACGACTATGCCAGCAGGCTTACTCAACCTTAAGGAACCCCTTATCCCTGGAAGAGACTCCCTGCCCCTGGCAATGACATGAGGTGGTAGAGAATAACCTCTGGGTCCCAGCCATGCTCCCTCCTGGCTACTGCAAAAATTAACCCTGTCCTGGCCAGAACCAGGACAGTAAATCCTTCTGGATTCAATTATCAAAGTAGCTTACCTCTTTTTTTCTTCAGAATCAAAATCTGGACTAGAGACACCACATTTCAAAGTGAGACTCCAGTATAAGCTTTTTTACACTAATTAAAACTTTTAAAAGCAATTGGAGAGAAAACTAATGTTCAGAAAATAAATGACAGGCAGTGCTGACAGCAAAGTGTTTTGGTCTTTTTTCTAAAACAGAGGTGAAGGGAAAAATATAGGCTGTTTCTTTCCAATCAGAAAGTACAAGAATCTTAAAATTACTACAGTGCTGTGTGTGGTCTTGGTCTCTCCTGCTGACCTCTGCTTGCTTCCTCCCCTCTATCTGCCAAAACATATTCTCATGGTAGCAAATGACTTGGAGGTTGAACCAGCATTCCCCCTTTCCCTGAGATGTAGAACAAGTTTTTTGGTGTAATGTTGGTGCCAGAACTCATGTAGCAGCCATCATGATACATCCTCAAAGTTGAGACCCTGGGGGCCAGTCTGGAGTGTCAGCAGGCTCACATGGTAAGGGCTTATTGGCATGGACTTGACTGATAGTGGAGGGCTGCTGAGCAAAGGAGGCATTAACCCCTCAGAGGTGGTTAGACTTGAGCCTACAAAATTCTTTCTGTGGGCAATGTATAGTCATTCTTTAGGAAAAAACCAAACACCCCCC
>VWZW01004107.1:0-16311 GCA_013397115.1 Edolisoma coerulescens
GGGACAGGCAGCTCAGGAGGACTAAAAGTATGTCATGACATTATGCAGGGACAAACGCAGAAGGGCCAAAGACCAACCAGAACTGCCATAAAAGACAACCAAAATTTTTTTACAAATACGTTCACTACAAAAGGGGGCCAAGTAGTATGTCCATCTGTTATTGGTTGGTGGGGGGGAGGGGGTGTAACATAGTGACAAGGGATAAGGAAAAGGCTGAGGTATAGAATGCCTTCTTTGCCTCAGTCTTTAAGAGCAAGACCAGTCATCCTCCAGGTACCCAGGCCCCTGGGCTGGAAGATGGGAATGGGGAGCAGAATGAAGCCCCCATAACCCAAGGGGAAATGGTCAGTGACCTGCTACACTGCTCTGAGACACACAAGTCTCTGAGGCTGGATGGGATCCCCTCAAAGGTACTGAGGGNCACATGGACTTCAGCAAAGCCTTTGACACCATCTCCCACAGCACTCTTCTGGTGAAGCTGGCAGCCCACAACTTGGACAGGTGCACCTTTCACTGGCTTAAGAACTGGCTGGATGGCCGGGCCACCAAAGTAGTGGTGAAAGGAGTTACATCCAGCTGTCATTTGGTCAGCACTGGACACCCCAGGGCTCAGTGCAGGGTCCAGTCTTGTTTAATATCTTCATTGATGAGGAGATTGATGAGTCCACCCTCAATCAGTTTGCAGATGACACCAAGTTTGGCAGAAGTGTTGATCTGCTGGAAGGTTCGAAGGCTCTGCAGAGGGATCTAGACCGGCTGGATCTATGGGCCAAGAACAATGGTACGAGGTTCAAAAAATCCAAGTGCCAGGTCCTGCCCTTGCGTCACAATAACCTCAAGCAGCACTAGAGGCTGGGGCACAGTGACTGGAAAACTGCTTGTCAGAAAAGGGCCTAGGGGTGCTGGTCAGCAGCAGCTGAACATGAGCCAGTGTGCACCCAGGTAACAAAGAAGGCCAATGGCATCCTGGCCTGTATCAGCAATAGTGTGGTCATCAGGACCATGGCGGTGATCATCCCCCTGTTCTTGGCACTGGTGAGAACGCATGTCAGACCCTGTGCTCAGTTTTGGGCCTCTCATGACAAGAAAGACATTGAATTGCTGGAGCATATCCAGAGAAGGGCAACGGAGCTGGAGAAGTGTTTGGAGCACAAGTCCTGTGAGAAGCAGCTGAGGGAGCTGGGTTTGTTTAGCCTGGAGGAAAGGAGGCTCTGGGGAGACCTTATTACTCTCTACAGCTGCCTGAGAGGAGGTTGTGGCAAGGTAAGGGTCAGCCTCTTCTCCCAGGCAACCAGAGACAGGGCAAGGGGAAACTCTGACGTTGCTCCACAGAAGGTTTAGATTAGACTTGAGGAAAAATTTCTTCATGGAAAGGGTTATCAAGCATGGGAACAGACTGCCCAGGGAAGTGGTTGACTTACCATCCCTGCAGGTATTTAAAAGATGTGTAATTGTGGTGCTTAGGGACATGGCTTAGGCGTGGCATTGGCAATGCGGGGTTAATGGTCAGACTAGATAATCTTAAAGGCTTTTCCAATCTAAAATGGTTCCATCATTCTGTAATGCTGGGTAACTCCTAAACAGTGTAAGAATTCCATTTTGATCTCTCTGTGTTCCAATGATGGTCAAAATTAGGAAGGAATTTTATTTTTGATGGAGTGACACAACAGTAGGAAAATAAGATTTTTTTTATCCAATGAAATCCATTCCTCTTTTATAATAAAATTTAGAAATATATGCAATTTGAGACAAATTTTCTTAAAAGGGCAGAGGAAGTACTGTACCTAAGGTCAATTTTGGCTGGGCTGTGGCATCTAATCTTGTCCCTTCCTGGAGCCCTCCAGATTATAAGAACATAAGATATGACATCCAGAATCAGGTGGTTGGTGTCTCAGGTTCTGTATCCTATCATCTGTAACAGCAGTCAGTGCTGAACTGTAGAAAAACAGAACAAGGCCCATTCTACACAAAACAGCTGATGGTCCATACTTCCACTGGATACCAATTCAGTTATGAAATATAGAATTTCTAAGGCAACTAGTCCTGATCCACATGAAATTTGGCTGCCCTAGGTTTAGAAGGCAACACTGTTGTTGGGGTTTAGGAACAGTATTCCTCAATTTAGTGCTCCCACCAAAACAACACCTGCACTCGCCCCCCCTCTCACTCCCTCTTCCCCCTATGGGTGGCCAGAGAGGAGAGTTGGAGGCACAAAAGGAAAAGATCATGGCTTGAGATGAGAACAATTTACTGGAAAAAGCAATAAGATAAGAAAATAAATGGTAACAGCAACAATACTAATAACAAAAGTATAAAAAGAGAGGGTGATTTACATGCAAAATGCTCTAAAAGCCCTGGAAAATGCAGCAATGGCAGATGGACCTTATGCAAGCCACATGTGTTGCCCCTGACCAGAAACAGATGCCCTTCTTCTCGGAAGTGAGAGTCACTTTCCTCCACCCCTGGCAGTGATGAAGGACCAAATAACCTGAGGGTCTTGGCCATGCCCTCATGACTTCAGGCCCCTCCCCTTCTTGGGTGCTGTGAAAAATAAACCCTGTCCTTGGCTGAAACCAGGACACACCATTGCTACTTAATGCAGAAATGAAATTTATTTTTTTCCCCACCATTCAATTTTTTATATACTTTCATCAAATATCCATGTATGATGTGGAGCTTTTGAGCATAGTTCTCTACTGTACTGCACTTTGTAAGGTCACTTCTGACTGTGTTCTGTGAATATATAAGATTTCCAGACTAGAAAACCATTTTGGGCCACATTTCTAAATAAAGAAAATGTAGGCCTGTAATGTATGGTTGCAGCCACTCGGGTCTGACTTAAGTCACAATCCTAATAAAAAGAACTAACAGCTCAAAATATTTTTCCATTACTCATTAAAATATTAAAGGAGTTATAATGAGAATTATAATAAATGTAGTTCAGATTCCCTGGGAAAAAATATAAATGTGTATTTTGTAGGCTGTAGGCTGGAAATTGTTTTTCAAAGTGCCTGTTTGGCGTTTTATCACTGGTGTGTTCGTGAAGAAAAAGGAAGGCAAATCTTCACTACCACACTACAAGTGGAAAAGAAATGCAGTGTGCATTCCTGACATAGACCCTCTGTACTGCAGGAGGTTCCCACACTCTGCTTCTTTGAGTGGTATTATTTGTGGGCTTTTCTCATCACCGAACGGTATGGTTTATATGAATTGATACTGTTCTCTCTCATTTTGTCCTGACAGGATACAGAGGGAAATAGGATTGTCTGCCTCTCCCTGAGTGCACGTACATGCTGTGCTGATTCAGTTAGGACCCATGGAGGTAAAAGCATTGGATGCGTCTTGGTACAGTGCTTGTATAATTATCCTGATACAATCTGTGGCTTTCCAGGTTCCATGTTCACCATTTTCCATGTTCACCAGAGGACTTGCTGATTACTGTAATGAAATATTTCACCCGAAGTTTTGCTTTGATACCATGAAAGTTGGAGACATTTTGGTGTATACAGGATAAACAAAACATTTAAAAATAAATTTTCTAGAAAATCAGCTTGCTGCCTTAGGGAACAGAAATATGTTAAGAGAAAGGTAAAAAGCCCATCTCCAATGAAACATAGAAGCACAGGCTTTGTGCTGGTTCTTTTCAAAATCCAGAAAGCTTTTATGTGCTGGTGGCAGCACATCTCTCATGGAAACAGAGCAGTTAAAAGACACTAAAGGCTGTGTGGTGAAAGTACGGCAAACTGAATTTTAATATCCCTCACTTCTTGCCAATCTCAGAGGAGTCAGAAGCTCAAAATTCACCCTTGGTGGGCTAGCAGTGGTCTTGTGTCTCCTTGTCATACACCGGCTAGAGGAAATCTCTGCCAGGGATCTTTGCAGAGTTCTGTTTTTATGAAAAAGAGACAGAAAAAGAGACCTGGAATTTTAAGAGCCACAAAACTGTTAAGGCTTCTTTCAAAAAAGATGTCTCCATACTGGTGAGATTCTGTGAATGTAAACAGTTTTCTTCGGCCAGGAATTTTCAGGTAAATCTGAAAAGGTCAGCAGCACACATGTTAGAAGTAAATAAAAACAGTTAATAATGAGGCCATAGTTTGAAGTTCTTGTTCAGGTTTATTCAGTGAAAATTGGACTTTTGGTAAAAAACTTCCGAATTTCCCCAATCGTATTTTAATATTTAGGTGATAAGGCAATATACTCTACTTCTTATATGCTTATGCACAATATTGGTTACAACACATAAATACAGTAATTTATCCCTAACAGTATATTTTATGTGGAAAGTCTTGCAATGAAACTGTCCATTTTTCTGATTAAAAAAAAAAAAAGTTCATGCTTTGACAAAGATTAAATCATCCTTCAATGGTTATCTGTGTGCTGTATTTGTGAATATGAATAGGTCATTGTCTTCAAAGTTACTGTTCATGCATGGAAAATTCAACATATGCATGAGTTTATATAGGAACTTGATGTTAAATAAGTGTTTGGAATGTATTGTGCTTTTATTGCTATATCTATTCCAGATAGAGTTTGAGAACATTTCTGTTGCTATGGGGAGCATTCACTCCCTGCCTCTTATCCTGTAATAGTCTTGCAGTTATGTAGAAGACAGCCTGTAATGTAGTCAATCTTTTAGTTTTCATGAAAATAAAAATAACCTACACAGAAGTGATACATACTACAACATAAAAATGTTAAAAGTAATTAAATGTTAAATCCCTTATTTCAAAAATCCCCTACTGCACACTTAAGGTGGCAGTTACTTAATCTCTTCTTCATTCAAAATTTTCATTATCTTCAGTCAAGTCAGTCTTTTATAAGATTAGAAGATGATCAGTGAATTCAGTTGAATTTTGCTAAATAACTCTTGTTTAATGCAAAATTCCTACTCTGGCCATACCTGATGTTTTCTAAGTGCTTGAGGTTACATTTTTGGATCCTATGCACCCACGAAGTGAGATAGCAAAACCAGAGGCATTGAAAAGAAAAAGCTGAAAATCACTTAATAGATTAGTCTACGCTTGGACTTGTTGCTTGTAAGTATCATCTATACTGCAACACCATGTAGTGGAAGCAGATTGCACAGTCATGGCAGATCATTTCATTAGTGTAAGAAATAATTCCAATATTGCAAGCAATTTGGATAGGTGCTATGGTATATTGATCTTTAAAAAGAGGCTGCTATTCCTCATATCTGACAGAGTTTGAGGTCTTCAAAAGCAGTTCCTAGACCATTGTTACAACTAAACATAAATTAGACATGATCTTCTTCAGCTCTAACTAGCTGACTAGCCTTAACTGAAATACTCCCTTTCCATCAGTGCTTTGTAATGCTTTGGAACATAACTTAGTGGAGAGCCAGTGCCACCTTTCCTACCAACACATTCAGCTTCCATTGACTTCAGTGGGAAATGAAGGGAACAACTTTGCTAAGAATGGAAGTTGTAAATATTTCTCATCATGTTTTTTTTTTTTTCCTGTTCATACAATTCTACAGGACACATTAAGACACAGAGGACTGGTCTAGGTTCTGAAAGCAAGGAGAAAATTAAGTGTTTGAAGGCAAATACAGCCTGCCTGGCTCTTTCAAATCACTAGGTCAAATTCTGGTTTTGGTATAATAGTAATTATAGGATTGCTTTCCATTTATGTGGGAGCATTGGAGACAGGAATTTGTCCCACTGAGATTACTTTGTAGGCTGAAGTAGCAACACATCAAGATTAGTAGAGATAGAAGAACTTGGCTCACAAGGGAAAAACCCGCAGGATTTATAGTCTGACTGAGAAAAGTAAGAGTGCATAGAATGCCTGATTACACTACAAAAAGGATGTTAAAAGTCTTATAATTTCTGGTTTTCTGTTTTTACACATACAAGGCAATAAAAGTCCTATGTCAAATACAAAGTGAATGTTACTAATAAATTACTTTGTCCTAAAGCAATATCCCACCTGTCCCAATACTGTGGCATTTATGACTATGATGAAGGTGTATCAAGCCACTATTTAGGCTGTCTCTCAGGTCCCAGAGTAAAATACATTCCATGGAAAGCTGAATGATGGAATGTAAGTTACAGTATAATTTTCCAGCTGTTCAAAAGAGGTGTATCATGGTTCCTGTTTCACAACTGCAGTAAAATTAGTTAATTTTGATATCAATTGATAGCCATACTCATCTGGGCCCAATCCTGTAAAGTGTTAAGGGTCCTGAATTTCTGCTTTTCTGTTGAGGTCAGTGCGAGTCTAGAGTTAGCTGAGCATTTTGCAATCAAAATAAGAGGAGAAAAGTAGATTTCTCCTCAGTTCTCAAGAGCAGGGCCAAAAGCCAGTAACATCAAACTGATCCTACCATCATTAAATTAAGTCCAAGACACATCAGTATGAAACATGGTGCCAGTGAAATTTGCTCTGCATTAGATATTTTGTGTCTGTTTGTCTAACATTAACTTTGGAGGTCTCTTGGATAAACAGCAAGACAGAGTATGAAAGATGCTTGTTTTCTGCATCCCACTGGAAAAGAATCAAAAAGAATCATCTATGTGAACTGCTGTTACAATGGTAAAAGGTTTCTAAAAGTACTTTATTTGCAAAATATTTATGCAATCTCTGCAAAAGAAATGAGGATTATCTTAATCTTTACATCAGTTCTTATTTTAAAGCCAAAAAAGATTGTCTGCTTTGGGAGGATAACAAATTTGACAATTTTCATCTGTCTAATAGATGTAAATTTCCCCTTTTCTTTTAGTGCTCTGAAGGAACAACATCACAGCTGGACACATTTTCTAAGGATTGTAAATGCTTTACTGAGGACTCTAAGGCTGTAACCTTGTTATTTCTTTACTTCAACTGGAATATTCCACTCTGCTGACACTTACAAGCTTCTTTCCACTTGTCCCTAAGCCTGTTCACACCTCAAGGCCAACAAGGTTCCTCATTCAAGAGCTTTGTCTCAGGTAATCTCCTTACTCAAACACGGAATGGCACCATTGAAGTGGCCAGATACAAATGGGCCATTCCTTTATTTAATGGTCAATCCCCTTCCCTCTCACATCTCAGATTATGAACACCATCTTGATTTGATACAGGGTGAAAAGAAACAAGTGTTTCCATAGGATTTCAGCCAGACTTTTTCCTAAGAGACTTGATTTCTTTGAGTGTCAAGCTCCTTTGAATAGTGTTTTAATGGATCATTAAGAGAAAAGAGTCTAAAATCTTATTCTGTTGCTCTGATGAATTCAGTATTTATAAGAGAAAACTGCAAATAATTCCAAAATGTATCAAAAATATTTAACAGAGAAGATGAATGTTCACCTGAAGTCTGAGCCTACTTTCACAAAATTTAGATTCCTAAGTAATCTATTTTGTCTGTAAAATTACTAATGTGAAAAGAAGATTACTGCTGTCACAAGAGCTCCACTAACAACTTTACCATTAATATTCTTATTATTTCCTTACAAAATAATTTGTTACAGTGTCATCCAGGTTGATGCTCTATAGCAGGTCCTTCTGCCCCCTTTATCTATTCAGAATCTTAGACATGAACAGAAAGGCAAAACCAAACAGAAACTCGATTACTCTCCTGCAGTCCAAACACCATATCTCTGAAAATGGCTGTACCTTATAAAGCATGAAGCCAATAAAGTCAGTAAATGCATCATATTTATAAGCAGAGTAACCTGATTTTGCAGAGATGCAATGAGGAACTAGTCAAATAAAAAACTCACAGCATGGAAACTTAGCATAAACTCAAAGGAAACCAATCAGGTAGCCAGATATCTATATACTAATACATATCCAGACAGGATTAGTTATGATGGTTTGCTCATTTAATGATTCCCAAAGCCTTCTTTATTTTGTAGCTTCCAACAACCTTTTTAAAAACCTCCTGGGAACTTTCTCTAAATAAGTCATTTCTTTCTGGGAAAAATGAAGAAAAGGTGCATGGCACAAATACTATAATCAAGAGAAATATTACTTGTGTAGCCCAACTATGATGTTCTTTCACCATTTTATACAGCTTGTATCTTTCTTTGAGAAAAAAAGTTTTTTAAATGAACGTTATTCCAGGCTGGTGCAACAAAAACCCCAAAAAACCAAACGAATAAAAGCAGTGGAAGAAAAAGATACTAGTTGGAATTTACTACTTTCATCTATTCTTTAAAATACGTAGGGGTTAGCCCCTATTGTGTCATAATAGTTATGGTATTTTAGTCACCTTGACCCATCTACTTAATTTAGATATGCCTTTTTGGCATTAGAACTTCCATAACAAAATATCACTTTATAGTTTTCAACAGCCAAGAGCAGGAGCAAAGAGTCAAACAAATTATCACTGGCTCTTAACATTTCAATCCATTATGATGCAGACAAATGAAATGTTAAATGCCATAATGCTCGTAAAACTACAATCTAGCTGTAGCCTGCTCCACACTAAGGCTCTTCCCAGTCCATATTGGTAAAGCTATACAGATAATAGAAATTACTTGAAAGAAAATTATAGTGTCAGCATAATTGAGTAGAATCTACTGTCTGAGGGAGCAACCCTCTTTATTTTTTTTTTCTATTCCTCCTCATCAAATAGGTGGGGTGCTTTCAAATAATTCCCCCAAGCTCGAGAGGGAGCAAGGAGTACAGAAATAATCTCCCTGCACAGTATGACCCCCACTTCTAACTTCAAGATCTCATGGTCCCTAAAATAAGATGTCATTCAACTTCCCCAGGCTTGTTGCCTAGGTCTCTTTAGATCAGAGGCTGCCGGTCCTATTGACTGGTGCTAAAGTATGTGTGATGGTTTTCCTGATAGACTCAACTGGCTGCCAGGGACTGAGCTGAGGCCACTAAACTAATTTCATGCTGGAGTTCAGGTTTGAGTCATTTATAAACAACATTAACATATTTCATGTATTTTCTCTCCAAGGGAAGAAAAAACCCAAACCCTTGAGAGGCTAAAGCAGAATAGTTTCTATAACATAAGGATATAAAGTAATCTTAAATATGATAAATGTATGATCTGCCTATGACTTGCTGTCAATTACAGAATTTATCCCATATCAGATGAAACAAGTTTAATAAACCACTTAAATGTTATAAGGTATGCTTTCTACCAACGTGAATTATGTACCTATCTGCAGCCAAATGTACATGTTCTATCACTCTGAATATTAAATACAAAAACTATGTTTAAATAATGTGAAGGGTCTGATTTAAAGCAACAAAAGCCAATAAATTCAAAGTTTATACTGGCACTCTATCCTTAACTCACACAAATTGTTTCAAACAGGTATAATGGCATGAATTACACCCATCTTACATTTATGTTTCTACTTCCGTATTTGAATTTTCTGAGTTCTGTTAGTCTAAGTCTCTCCATGAGTGTCTTTAAATAGAGTTCTAGAATGTAATTTATTAGCTTTGTTTCTATTTTTTAAGGCAAAAATACACCTTATGAAAAATTTAAAAAGGAACTTTTTTTTTTGTCTGAGGATGGAATGGTTCCTTTGGAACTGTTTTAGTTTCTCTAATACACAATCAGAATGCTTAAAATATTTATTAATTACTCTTAACTTTGTATTATTTGCAGAAGAGATTGTATCGAGTCCCTCAGAGCTTTTCTGATCTCTTGGTTTACCATGGACCTGGCCAGATATTTAGTATGCTCATTAAATAATAGTTGTTAAAAAATTTGTAAAGTCTTAGCAATATTGACAATAGCAAAGTGAATGTCTGCAGTGTTTGTTTCAAATACTGTGTTGGGTTTTAGCTGCTTTGCTGTTTCTATCTTCTTATATGTGATCACATCACTGTGAATAGGACTGTATGAACCCAAAATAAATTATCCCCAAATGGGATCCACCTGAGGATTGTATGTAAGGATATTTGGGGGAAAAAACCCCAGATGGTTAGAAAACACAAAGAAAAGTGTGATTTTTGTATCTATGGCAATGCTGTTAGCCAAAAAGAACCTATAAGTCCTCAGTGAGAGGTTGAGAATGAAGCAAGATGGCATTCAACAGTTTGGTGTCTCAGCACAGCACATAAACGCAAATCTCAACATACAGGCACAGATAAAATGCCATCTTAGTTGTAAGTTCCTCCAGAGAGGAGTGTGAATCATAGTAAGGTTGGAGCACAGAATGTATCCATTTATTAAATAAGAGAAGTTCTGTCGGACAGTATAAAAAGAATCTCAGACTTGGAAACTAAGTTGTAAGTTTCAAAATCAATTCCAGTATTTTGGGAAAGTCACCAAATAGTTTTCTCTCTAAAATTTCTCATCTGCAATACAGAAATACTTACTCATTAGGGGAGTCTCAAAGTTTTGTTTGCTATTGCTGCTATAACACAGAAAAATATATAGTACACGTATGCAAAATCCCACTATCATGTACTTATTACTTATCTTTTTGTATGTATGTAAAGAGGGGTTTTTTAGGTTTTTAGTATGGAGAGCTTATCACATCTGTTTCTAACTTTCCCAGTGTTCTCCAGCTAGCTGAATCCGTAATGAGTGCTCTGTGTGCATTTATTGAGTTAATTTGAACTGAACTACTAGTGTGCTAGACTGCAAATCTGTTAAGTAAAGAAACCCCTTAAAATTGCTCTGGTAGGCAACCTCTTTGTAATACATGTTCAGAAAAAGCCCCTTAATATTTCTCTTCAGTTTAGTTATACATCAAATATGATTTTCAGTGTGGACATTTTTCTTCTTCACCTTCAGATGAGAGAATACAAAACCACAAGTAAGTGTGGAAATGTCTGAACACACGTTTTCATATTGTTAATCAGAATCAGTTTTATGCTGTTGTTCTGAAATCTGCTTATCTGAAATACATGTAACTATATGAATTTACATTTTTAAACATGTTTTACACATCATAAAGAAGTATGGAGATAAATGCTTATCTAGATCTGGCTCATGAATGCTCACTCTTAAGATTCCTATGATTCAAGGCTCTTCTGTAACGGTCAGGCTTAGCACACACACAATGTCCAAGGAAGTGGTGAGTTAGAGATCACATCACAGCCAATTGTCACAGGAAATACCAAACAAAAAGAATAAACTAAACAGAAGAAAATTCTTTGTATGAAAACTGCAAAATTTATTTTGTACAGGAATTGGAAAACCTTGGATAAGTCTCTGTCTCTTGCACTGCAGATGTTTTGACTTACATGGATTCAGTGTACAAAGTCTATTTCAGATTTAGTTCAGAGGGTCATCAAGATCAACTGAGAATTCAATTTCTATTACATTAACACTACGGTATTTGTGGCTATATCAGATGCTCTTCATCAAAAGAATAATTATTTAGATCACTGATTAACTGTGGTTTTCAGTGCAGGTCCATAACCTAGTGCTAATGTTTCACTTGAAAAAGACTACATTATAAAATATTTTAAGTGAAAACCCACCTACTGGTGCTTTTTCCACTTGGAGCATGAGGGTCTACCACTGCATCTACTTGGCTAATGTAATTTCATAATTATGCTTCACTACTGTATGTTTAGAAATCATTCATAAGCATATGCCCACAGAGAAAAAGCCAACAGGTTAAGGCTTAGCAGCTTTGTTTAGTTGGTTATAAGCCATATGTACATATACATATATGATAGTATACAGTTTCAAACAAAGTATGTGCATATGACTACATGCGCATCTCTCTAAGACAAGTCAGACAAGAAAGGAAGAGTACCTAATACAGTACCTAAATACTGAATGAAGAAGGTATCTAAACAAAAAAACCTTCACAGTTTTATAGGAAAAGAAAGTGTAATATCGAGCAGGTAAATTATGGTGGTTATTGTGATTTTAATTAATTTGAGTAATTTATGTCTCAAGGATTTATTAATTTCCTTTTTAATCTTTAAAGAAACATTAAAAGGAAGATGCCATATCTTACTGTTCAGAATGGGATAGGGCAGCATAAGTTCTTTTACTGCTGCAGCTGATTGTCAATGGAGATTTATGTTTTAGCAAACAGTGATCAGAAACAGAGGTAAAAAAGGAACAACGAGTATTTGTTCTCTGTTTTATTATACAGAAAAAAAAATTCAGGTCTTGTTTTGTTTTTAGCTTTAAAGACATTCTAATTCTTTTGGGTCTTTGAAACTTACGTGTTTCAGTTAAAAGATTCAGAAACTATTACATCAATAGAGCCACAAGTTGACAAGTTAAACAACTGAAGGAAGGAAATACCTTCTAATCCTAAAAATACTGCCTATTCATGCCTACCTTTAAACAAGTAAGGTTTAGAAGTTATATCTTTATAAAGCCTCCAATGAGCAGTTTTTGTTCTGAAAAATTCCGTGTAGAGCTGTGATTACTCAGCATTCCTGAAATACCGCTCACCTTATTTTACATGCATAAAATGAAGGCTAGTAATATGAGTATTTGGGATTTTTCTTAGATCTGAATCTCTTTGATTTCTAAAATAAAGAGTGATCGTTCTTATCAAACATTTTTAAAATCTTTTATCTCCTTGTTCTATTGATCAGATGACCCTGAAGCTGTGAAGTATAAATCAGAGAGAGGAGCTCTAAGAAGGACATGGTTTAAGCTGCTGAGATGCTTTATGAGATATGCAGCACTGCTGTAGAGTTCAAGGCAGCTGGCATTTGGATACTCAAATCTAGAAAGTCTTCACAATGAGGTACTGTGTGTACAAAATGTGCAGGTGAACTGAGAGTCTATTCAGATTCAGGGAAGTGCAAAAAAAGTATCGACATAATTTATGGCTCCAAGCACAGAAATCTTAAAAAAAATCTTAAAATAGAAATCTCATGTTGTAAGGGATTCTAGTTGGGTACTTGGAAATGATAGGATGCTAGCTGCCATTGCACTTATTGGCCTATCCCCATTTTGGCCATATGCCATCCCTTCTCAAGCTTCATCCAGCCTCCTTGGTTACTCTAGGCTCTTACTTCTCATCTCTAACATCTCTCAGTTCTGCTAACAGGATTATTTTCTCCAATTCAGGTATTTTTGCTGGTTGAGAGCAAGATTATGAAGAGAGACATTTCACCCTGGCCTTTTAAATGAAGTAAAAATTCCATTCTCCACAGTCCAGCTGAAAACATGAAGTTCCAGTTGAACTGATGGAATTATGGCATGGCTCGATGACCAAACAAGATCTGTACTATTGAAGAGCTTGGTTTTTCATTTTAATTTTTTAGAATATGGTGTTCCTGATGGATATCATTAGGAAATACACTTCTGACAATTTTTATAGTCCCTAATATTTGGCTAGGAATCCTTTACCTGTATCTGCCTTTTCAGTCTTGGGATAATCAAAAGTAAAAAAAAGAATGAATTTCTATATTCAGATTTCCGAAGTGGAAACTCTTATTCAGAGACATCTGGAAATTATTGTTTCAGCAACTGAGGTCTTGTGTGGTGTAGAGCATAGCAGGTACAGTTATGTTAAAGATTTTTGTTGTAGTCTAGGTAGGATTGTGTGGCTGATAGGGCTAACTGAAAGAAGGGTTAACCACCACACTTCTGTGCAGTGAACTGGACAAGAAAAACTCCTGGTTTCATTTCTGAAGGAATTACAAGTAGGTGCACTTGGTACAGGGTATTCTTAAGACCAGATATGAAACAAAAAAGTGAACCAAATATGTTAGTGATGTCTGAAAAAGGCAGTAAGTTGGCTCGTTACTCTCTCCAATGCAGTAAACAGGTACTTCTTTTTTTTCTAATCTCTCCTTGGCCACTTCAGTCTCCTTTCAATCAAGTGCTGCTTTAGCTCAGCTGTTTCAGCTTTGTGATTTTCACTAATGCATGTTTGTCTCATTCCAGCTCCTTTTACTTGTTTGACACATAAAAATAGAGAAGAGACATAGATTCAATTCCCATGACTAGGCCAATACACATTAGGAACTTAAAATAGCATTCAACTAATTAAACAACAACAGCAACAACAAAACCAAATCCTAACAAACAGTAAAGCAGAATTTACCAGAATAAGAACTTCCTATATTGCAGTGAGATGCTCTCTCAACTAATCCTGCATGTTTGCCTAAATACCAGAAAAGTAGTGGTAAAATTCTCATGAGGAATGCAGATCCTGCTACTTCACTGTGAACAGAAATGTAGTCAGAAATAGTCCACTTAATAAGATTTGTCTAATGATGTGGATGCAGAAAAAACTAAAACAAACTAAAACCTGCTCTTTGCCATATAGAACTACTGTTGTTAACTTAAAACTGAACTGGAGCAACTGATGTGCTAACAGTATCTTTAAAACAGCAGTGGGGACATCCCTGTCTCCTGCTGTTTCCTTGGCAGTGGGGAGAGGGGGGTACCTGTGAATCTGTAGTTGTACAAGAACAAGGGAACAGCAAAAGAACATGCAATCCAAAATCCAGTAAAGATAAAGGAGTCTTTCTGTTACCTTAATGGGCTGTAGATAATGGCACAAGTGACTTGCACTTACCTGATAGAGGGATAGAGTACAACATTCCAAACTTGCAGCAACAGTATGTATAGAAAAATACAAAATCAAGTCTACTGTGAGAAGAACCTCTGTGCTGTTTTAACATGAGTATCCAAGATATTAAGTGAATGCAGATTGTATTTGAATATTTAACTACATTATTAATTAAATTTTAAAGAAGTTTTAGTCATATATAAAAGTTTCCTTCTGCCCGTATAAGGTAGACATCTGTGAGTTATTTCCTTTGTTGTCATAATAACTAATAATTGAAGAAAGAAAGAAAAAGCTATAAATTACTTTTATTTTTCCTTTTTATGCTTCCGTGTATTAAGTTGTTTGGATAATTTATACAACTCAAAAACCTGTATGATTATAAATGCTGTCTACACGACGAAAACAAAAACATGGATATATAACAGTAGACATAAAAATCAGAGAAAAGACCGAAAAATTCCTTCCTGACCTCACCCTTAGTATTACAACAGTTATGAAAACACTGAGACAGAAATTATGAAGTCATTTGGATACAAAAGAAGGAGTGATATGATCAGTGTTACTTTTCTTTCTGAGAAGAAATTGATCCTTGCAAGAGCTCTGTGAATTTTCAGGACTCAGGCATGATTTTCCAAATGTTTTATAGCATGTAGATACGTAATAATTTAAGAAACAATGATTATAACCCGTTATGATTTTGAGGTTTTAGCACTTTATACTTGTGGTCAGGTCTAAATACAGACATAAAATACAAGTCTGAGGAAACATCCAACCTTTGATTGGGACATCATTCTCATCTGGAAAGTGTCTGTCATTTGAACATTAATCATACGCCAATTATGTTGTGACTCATGATTTACCCTAGGCAAAAGGCAAGAAGCAATACTGAACAAGTTCCTGAAAAAACAAACAAAACAAAAAGGAAATAAAGCTTTTATTGCCTTTAATAGCTTTCTATGCTCTTGAATGTGTTTATTATTTAACATAACACAAAACCATACATTTATTCCCACCCATCAATTTCAAGGAGGTAATAATATTGATACTACTACTACTACTATTGATAGTGATAACTATAGTATTATTATTATTGCTATGTTATACACACATAATTTAAAATTTTTAAGTCAAAACTGCATTTGGCTAATTATGTTTGGCCTTAAATGGTAACATTTGAGCATTTGTGGTGTATCTTGGGAGAGAGCCTCTCAATCCAACCAAATGCTTTGTCAGCTTACAGACCGTCCATATAGCTCTGTCCTGTCACATTATCTTAATTATCTGTACTAAATTTTCTATAGATACTAAATGCTATTTAAAAATACAGCTTGTTTTAGGGACAGCATAATAAAGAAACTGTACAAGAATATCATTGCAGGAACCTTAATTATTATCAAACTCATGCGTTCTTGTAAGAGACTTATTATTTTCACTGTTCATCCTTTCTGGAAATAGGAGTATTTTTGGAATTCACTAATAAAACAAAAATAATCTATTAATAGCTGAAAGCCCATAACAATGGGTCAGCTTTGGTGATGACAGTTTTATAGACCTTTATGAAACAGCAATTGAAGTTTTAATTAAGCTTTAGTGTAAAGAATCACAGAATGGTCATGTTGAAAGGGACCACCGACAAGGTCATCTGGCCAAATGTCCCACCTCCAGCGGAGTCATCCCAGAGTACACTGCACAGAATTGTATCCAGATGGTTCTTGAATATCTCCAGTGAGGGAGACTCCACAATCTCTCTGGGTAACCTAGAGCCTGGATCCATCCTCTTGCCACCGTCCCTTCAGACATTTATAGACACTGATGAGGCTCCTTCTCAGTCTTCTCTTCTTGAGGCTGAACAGATCCAGCTTCCTCAGCCTTTTCTCCTAAGAGA
>VWZW01004108.1:0-510084 GCA_013397115.1 Edolisoma coerulescens
TTGTACATATATAGATATATATTCTAGTAAAGTACTGTTATTCTTTTCCCCATATCTTTGCCTGAAAACCCTGTAATTTCAGAGTTATAATAATTTGGAGGGAAGAGGGTCATATTTTCCATTCCAAGGGAGGTTCCCACCTTCCTTGGCAGACACCTGTCTTTCAAACCAGGGCATTCCCTTATTCAGTTTTGTTGTCTCACATTCCTTAATATAAATTTGAGTGATCTGGTGGCTGAAGGGCCACACACAGACAAGCTGCCTACTTGAGTTTCAGACCTTTAAAGCTGCAGAATGCAATTAAATTCTACCAAACAGAGGAAAAAGCCCCAAACACACCAGATATGCCTCAAATCTGAATGCCAATGGTCAGTGTAGGAGTGCAGGTGACCACAGACCTAATTGCTTTCCCATGTCACCCTGGCTTTTTCTTGGACATTGCTTCATTGCCTTTGCAATTTGATGTACTTTTCATACCAGCCCAGTTTAGGTGATAAACAGGCTGAGCGAGGAGCAGAGACTGTCTCTGCATTTCCAGTGCACATCAGCACAGTTATTTAGCACAAGGGATTGCGTGATTTTAATTCACTGAGAGCTCATGAGGTTCTCAAACTCTCATTCCACCATGGCGATCAACTGGCCCATTTTTAATAGTCAGGACTATAATAAAACAATGTGCATGCAGGCACATGAATTAATTCAGGCTTTGACACTGGGATATGCTCTTTTTTTATTCACTCAGGTACTTTCACTTGCTTTTAAATTCCCTTTCACTGCGTTTCAGGAGGGGATTAAACAATGCTGGCATTAAATGTGCTGGTGGAAATTACCTGCTTCTGCAGAAGTTATGGAAAGGCTGGCTAGAAAATGCAGCTTAAAGTGGCCCTGCAATCCCAGAGAACAAAAGGTAGAATTCGATCTTTCAAGCAGAGGTGATCAAACACCAGCTACTACCTGGTCAGGTGAAAATGTTATAGAGGATAGATTGCAATTTCAACACAGAGAGCACACATCCTATGAAGTTTTGGAATGCGTGTGATCTGTAGATTTCAGTGCTTTTTATTTGTACTCTCCTTTAAACTAAAATCAGTAGATTTCAAAGGAAGAGCATGGTAGGGTTGGGGGAGGAATCAATCTCAGGTGTTTCTGCAAAAAAGAAAGTAGCTATGAGGTGGATGAAAAGTCAGTTGACCTTCTGCATATGTTGACCTTGATGAGCATGGCCTTTCCATGCCAGGATCCTTTCAGGATGACACGGCTCACCTTCTGTCTAATTGCGAATGATAAAGTCTGAATCTACCTGGAAAATGCTGGCAGATGAATATTTGGTCACTTTATTAGAACAAACATAGAACAAACGTCCCTTGACCTTCTTTAGGCAACTTTTTTTTTCCGGTTTCTCCATTTCAAAGTGACTAATGGGAAAGATGGACGCAAAGGCCTCTGTGTAGGACTGCAAAACAGACCTTGCTGCACCACCTGTGAGGCGTGTGGCCGCTCCCCTCTGATGGAACTCCACTTTCCTTGTTCAGCAGGTTTGTGCCCCACCAACCAGCTCTCTGCTGGGGGAGCCAGAAGGAGGAGAGAGGCCATGGAACTGTGTAGCAGCTTTGCAGCAGATGTTTTCAGCTAATCACCGGGATGCTGCTTCGAACAGTGTTTTTAGCACATGGGATTTAGTCCATTGCAGGGGGTGTGGTTCACGTGTCTATCCCCACAGATGTGCCACAGGGCTCAGTGCATCAGACAGGCACGTCAACAGGAAGCGGTTGCAGCATAAGAAGCAAGAACTGGAAACCTGGATATTTTTGCAGATTTCAGAAAAGACTGCAGCCCTCAAACCAATATCCCCTTAGTGGTGTAGGGCTGAGTAAAATCACTTCCTGACCTGCTTTTCCAAATTCATGCAGTCTGGGCAGGTCAGAGAAGCAGTAAAATTTTCACATCTTTGTTTCAGCCTGATCAGGTTTTGTGAGGAGAATTTGTCTTTAAATAGGTATTTGTGATACTTTGCATTCTGACCCTTACTGCTAACACCTCAGAGTGTCCATGTCCATCCATTCTGTGTCCCCCTCCCTGCAAGGCAGCAGGGCATCCCCTTCCAGGAGCGGCTTACATGGGGCAGCACATCAGGAGCTGCAGTCACTGGGCTGCCACAACTCACGCAGGCAGTTGTGATCTGGAGATTTGCACTCAGTGAAGGAACTGAGAGCTGTTTCACATGAGATGTGGCCATTACCACCTCCTCCCAATCCACCCCGGCACCGAAGTGCTAAGAGCAGACATCCGAGTTCTTTGTTTTTCTGCCGATATAAGAAAACTCTTACTAGTTTTTCTCCCAGTGAAGACGTATGCAGCAGCTTTGCATGCAAACAGCAATTACTGGCAGGATAAAGGACTTTAGCTGGGTATTGATTTTAAGTCAGGGAACTTTCTCTGACTGAGAACTTGTAGGATTTTCTGAATAAAATAGTATATAAGGCATGGCATCAACTCTTGACATCTGATGCTGTCAGAATTCCTTTTCAGCCCCTTTTCATTAAATGTGATCCCTTTAACAGGGTTGTGTTTTGTTTGGTTTTTTTCCACTAAGAAAGCAAAGGCATGAAAAGGCATAGAGTATAGAGGTGGCAAAGAAAGGGAAACTTGCATTTTCTTGAAAACATATCACCTGCTTGCAGTATCAGATTGAAGAAATTTGGCTTTTTACAGTCCTGAACCATGAAAATAATTTTCAAAATGCTCTTGAATACTGGTCTGTCAATGTCTATATCTGTATGTTTCCCTGTTTGTTTTTAGGTATTTTAAAACACTGGTTTATGTTAGTTCTTTGTCTGCCTTCAGGGATCTTTACTCAGCTGAGCTTGTCAAAATGTCTCCTACAGGTTTTCCAATTTCTGTCTCCATTTTCATTAGCACTTTTGGATGACTGTCACTTGGAGTTGGTGCCTTCTCAATTGGAATGATCTCTGACCTTTTAATAACCACTTTGAACTGTTGGCTGCACTGGAGATATGCCAAATAGGGGAGTCAGTTGATACTCACTTTACATCCGCCTGCCACTTTTATTTAGGGACAGAGGTATTGATACAGCCCCTGGGAAATTTGGGGAAAGGAAATACTTCTGATGAAGTTAACAGACAATTTGATGTCAGTACTGATGTATACAGATGTAGCTGAAAGAGGAGATGTGTGGATTAATTAATTAGAAAATGGTTCTCCTTGTGACTACCCAAGGGTATCCCTATGTGCTCAGCATATAGAAATATCAATTCAGAGGAGCTCCTTATTAGTAAACCAACACTTCTGGCACTAAAATTCTGTCATTGGAGAAACCTGTCTGAAGGGATCAGCAAGTTGAATGACACAATACAGCATCTCTCCTGAGACTGAGCAGCAGGGACAGATAAGCAATTTATTCTCCGCTCAGCACCTGCAGGCTGATGGGTTGCTGCCCAATTTCTAAAGCCATTGCTGTTAAAAAGCCAACACTTGCCAACAATTATTATATAATGCCCTCTAAACTACTTCATGTCTTTCTCTTTCCATGTGTCTGCCTACATTAGCACATGGATGTGTTCCCTCCCTACTGATGTGCTGCCTAAATGTAAAGTGCAGCCTCATTTTGTCGGTTTTCTAAGTGTTGATGGAGTATGCCAGGTGGTGATTACCATTTTTAAGATACAGACTTAGTAATATGAGAACTGTTTTGTAATGCCTAGCAAAAGCTGACTTTAAAAACTCTCTGTAAAAAGCATTACACTTTTTGATCTGTCACCCCTGATATTCCACACTGGTTTCCTAGTGAAGGCAAGGTAATTTCTAAAATTACCAAATCGAGATAAATGCTACAGAGTTTCAGTGCTGACCCAATAACATGTATTTCTTTTTTATAAAATAGGAGAAAAATAAAAAGGATTTTGTAAAAGTTCCTTTTCACTAATGTTCTACCTTGAGGCATTTAGCTTAAGTTACCAAACCTGTGTTCCCATACTTGTCTAACACAGATGCATCAAGGAAAGCTAAAAAGCTGTCAGGTGACATCTGATCATCCAAAATTGCAAATTACCCATCGTGTTAGAGTCTTTCAGCTGTATTCCTCACACGGAGAATCAGGTGGAGGTCCTTAGTCAAATTCCACCCTAACTTCAGGCAGCTCCTTTGTGCTCTAGCAGCCCTTTCTGCTGCGAAACCTTGGGGAAACTTTTGAGCAACAAGCAGGTAAGAGCATGGGCTGAGTTATCTGCAAATTCATTTCAGTGTGTTTTTGTGCATCTGTGTGGACTTTGTGATGATATGAAATACGGAGAACTTTCTGATTCTCTTTCTTACCTTGCAGGGAAGTTTATCCTTTGTGTTTTCCTTTGCTTTCCTTTTCCCATGAGAGGGTTAAGACCTGTGTTTTAGCCTTACACTTTCCTCTGAGGTTTCCTTGGTCTCTTCTGACCCTTTTGTTAAGAGAAGAGATGTGCCACACCACAATATCGATAAGAGCCATTAACACTTGTCATACTTTGAGAGGCACTAAAAGGTTTAGGAAAACTTGGATTTCTCGGAGCTGGAGATAGTCCCCAGGCAGTCACCTCGAAGAAGGGCTGTTCCTTTGCATAACTGGTTTGAAACTCAGGGTGTTAAAATGTGTTTGAGGTTCTTGGTGCAAAGAGCATTTGTGGATAGCCCTTGTGTGGATTTCTTGTTGGATTTCTCAGTTGAAAAGAGGTTGGAGGAAGCATGTAAGAACAGAAGGTGCCAGGAAAAAGCTTATTTTTCATTATAAACTGTTTGAAAATATACTTTTTAAGTATTTTTGTTTTTAAGAAGCTTTATCTGATGTTAACATGGCTTCCAGTTTATACAGACGTTCCTATCATCCACTGCAATGGGTGACCGTGACTGCCTGGTGCAGCGTGGCTCTGCTTTCCATTTGGGCAATTCTGTTGATGTTTGTAGGAATTGAGTGAATGGGAGAGGGATGTGGGTTATTTCTGTGCTCCTTTCCAGTGGACTGGCATCCTTGCTTTGGCAGGTTGTGTCCCTTGAGAGGCTCTTCTAACCTTACTGTTGAGAGGAGAGATATTAAGGTAGATTTTTGACTTCAGTGGAATAGTAGGTTTGGGTGTCTGTGAGAAATCACAGATCAGACATTCCCTCCTAGTCTTTTTTGAAGTGCTTCCCTTTGCGCTTGAAGTGGGTTTATTCCACATGGTTCCCTTGACTTCTGAAAGGTTATTCCTGGCTGATGGCAGAGTGCTCGAGCAAAATGCCTGGTTCACATTACGTATGTGGGGCAGGAGTGCTGAACAGTCAGTTGCTAGTATAGAGTTATTTATAGTTGAAATTTGACGTTAGCCTCAGGTTTGTTATGGTTGTATTTCATAAAGCAAATAGACATAGCCACAGAGCACACTGTGGCAGCTCTGCATAAAGGAATAGGTAAAATATTACTGAGCCCCTGAATAGAGAGAATTTGTATAGCTGAATTAAGTTCAGAGGAGCAAATGAGATTTTCTAGGCATGCAGAAGGTTTACTTTTCATTCATTTTGATGCAATGTGTATCCAAATCCCTCTGAGTAGCTCAACCTCATTTCTGCAACCTGTGTGCTCCCACTGACTTGAAAGAAATATCATCTGTGTGAGAAGATGGGGTTGGCTCTAGGTTAGTCTCAAAGAAACTGGGAAACTGTACCATGCGGCATGGAAAATATTGTAAATTACAGTAAATAATAGATGATTTATATGATGGATGGCTATCTAGGCAGAGATAAAAGGAGGCTTAGTGCATTTTTATGGACAAAAAGAAACTATGCTGCTTCCTTCTCTTCCTTCTACCCCCCTCCCCGTGCCCCCCCAATTTTACAATGCTCAGTTTCTAAAGAGGAGAAGAAATTCTTTTACAGCAATGCTCTTATTGTCCTAGATTGGTCATTTAGTCTGAATCTTCAACAGGATTTAGTATTGCTCATGTTATTTTAACAAGGCACTTTAAAATACCTTTATTGAGGTAATAAATACATGTCAATTACTGTCGCAGGAAGGATGTTTTGATTTGTAATATTTTTTCCGACACCAATAATCAATAGATATCTCAAAAGTGTTTCATGCTATTTGGCTCGGGTAACCTGTAGTTTTAGAGAACTAGTTGTAATAGTCATAAGTGAAAGCAAACATCATGCATATTAAACCCCAGCTGAAGCATATGAGTCTAATTAAACAGTGCAGCTTTGGCATGTGTCTGCAGCTGAGGCTCTTTCTTAGAAAGACTTATACTTCGAATCTATCTTTATTAGGGCCTTGTCCAAATGATAAATATACGCTGCCTGCTTGGTATCTGCTACTTGGAAATAAATCACTTTAGGATTGATTTGCTAACGGCTTTCTTCACTCCATGTCCTGCTGCCCAGGAGGACATGCTGGAGTTCTTTACAGAAGCACACAAATAAGTGGAGCTGCTGAGAGAAGAAAGCCAACAACAGCGTGACAAAGCACTGTGTGTTCACTGGCACAGATGTCATCACGACTGTCATGATTTAAAACTTTTGCAAGTGCACACATTACAGGAATTTTGCATAGGATCTTCTGGTAGCCTCGTTTTGAGCTTGTTCTGCTTCAGTGCAGAGATGGAATATGGATGTGTATAGCTCCACTTCTCACCTTCCTGTTTCCTAAATTACAAAATGGCATGTGCAGAGCAGCCCGGTTTTGCAGTCTTAATCGAGATCAACCACCGTTCTATAACCTGGTGAAACTGAAACCTGGATTGCTTGCTGATTTTGGGGGCAGCTCACACAAAAGGTTTTGCACTATGAAGCTGTTCAAGGCAGAGACTGCTTTTGTGAAGGGATGAAGTAAAATCCAAAATATTAAAGCTTCCAAATGTTAGAAGCTGTATTATTTGCTCCTAAGCTCTGATTCATTTTTATTGCTGTGGCTCATTTAGTCTGTATGCAGAGAGATGCAGCTGCAGTGTGAGAACCTTGGTGGGGAAATGGCTCGTGCAGCAGCCGAGGCTCAGACAGCACTGGGCAGCAGCAGCCGTTCCTTCTCCAGCCTGGCACAAAGCCACCTTCTCTGGCAGTTCCAGCCAGGGCCTGAACCAGGACCTACAGCAGCCTCTGTGTCACTGTGTCCTCCACCCAACTCCCAGGAGGATTTTCATTTTCTTTTGAGAGAGAGCAGTAGGACTGCATTGCTGTGTTGGTATGAATATAGTCAAAGCGCTTTGAAAGGAAAGAAGGACCCATTGCTAAGACCTCACAGCTCTTACTGGCATCAACCTAAGTGAGACTTAAATGTGCTTAAAATTATCACAGGCTGAAGTGCTCTGTGGAACTGGGGTGATACACGTCATATGTTCAAACCTGGTGCTTGAGTAAGTTTTTTGGCTGGCTCTGGATCTAGAAATGGTTTTATGGAGGTGATTCTGAGAACTGGTAGAATTGAATAGATTGTGGGATCTCTTTGTAACTTTTAAAAAGTATAATACTAGTGGATAGAAAAATATTCTTTCTCTAAAATATTGTTTTTAAAAAGCCTATTATGTTTTATAAAATTCCTTTGAGGTTTGCCATAATACTACTTAAACTGGAGTATAATGTAGTGCTTGATAGGTCTGTGCTACAGCCTGATTTTCATGATAGTACCAGTTCTGTGTTTGTGACATTGTATTTTGGAGAATAAGAATTACACTAAAGTGCAGCAATTTTCTATTACGTACAAACAGAACTTCAGAAATTGCCTCTTTAACCTGAAAAGCCCCAGGAGCCCGATCTTCGAGTAAATAAAATAAAATGGTTTTTGCATTTTGGTTTTCTACCTGGTACACAGAGCTAATCTAAAAAAGCTCACCGGTGTTTCTCTGGGAAGTGATGTTGTTTAACTGTGTAATAGCTGAAGTCAAAAACCTTGTTTTGGACAAAGTGTGCAGGAACTTTGAAAGGGCTGTAGCTAAAAGCTCTTGTGAAAGAGTCCAGGTTGCACATGTTACCTTTCTGAGTCAAGGTCATGGCAAGTGATTCCCAGGTTTAGGAGTGCAGTAATGATCCCCACTGACAGTACCTGGAAAGGAACACCTTCTGCCCATGTTTCACATTAATTAAAAAAAAAAAAAAGAGGACAAAAATGCAAATTTTCAAGATACTTTTAAAACATGAGGAAAACTGTATAAATTTCTTTTCCAGAAAAAAAATTATGCCATGTATACTCAATTGTCTGATTTGCATCTCTTTCTTTAAATACATGGAGGAACTTGTAGCTACAAGATGCTGACTAGTAGAACCATGATTTTAAAACTGAGAAGCACTTGACTTTTAAGTGCTTTATCAAATTAAGAGTGTATGAGCAGGGCCATGACAGGTGAACATGAAGACTGAAATAATATTTATATGTTGGGGGGTTCCTATTTTTCCACTGGCATATTGACTAGAGCAAATCAGTAGCTGTGCAAGTAATGCTTTTTGGTGGAAAGAGAATGTTTCTGTTCAGTGCTCCTGGTGAAAACTGATCTGATTTGAGCAGGAATGGAATAAGGACAATTCTTTTTCTTTTTTTTCTTTTTTTTTTTTTTCTCTTTTGTCCGTGTTTGCTTAAGAGCAGCATCAATATTGAAATGTTATTTCCTGGTTGTGGTTGAATCCAGGGAGTTGTAACGAATTGAGTGGTGGGCAATTGTCTCTGGCGTGTTTATGGGAAAGCATATGTGTTTCTTTCTAATTTCATTAAGTATTGGTTCCTGTAATAGATGCCTCCCTTAAAGACAGCAGCAAAATCAATAATAATGATTGTTACAATGGATTATGGGGTTGTATGTCTTTTCCTAACTTTTCCCGGTTCCTGTTTTCCTTTGCTGATTTGCATATCCTGAAGGCTGCCTCGTAGCCGGCCCATTCTCTCCGGGGAGAGACCTGATGTGTTCTCAATTTGGCAGCGTTTTCCATCAGATTGTCCCTCCAGTCCCGACTGCTGCCAGGAGCTCTGTGCCATCTCTGCGGTTCTGTTCTCGGAGCTGCCTCTCCTGAAAGGCCATTTACAAAGAACAGCTGATGTTTCACGCCGAGATCTGGAAGCGATTCTGCCCAGTGGCTGTTTTACCCAAGAATCTAATGGCTTTTTCCTGGCTAATTCTCTTCTAAATGCTCTTAATTACACAGAAGAGGCTGAGGAAAAAGGAGAACGGGGAGTAGAAAAATTTGTTCATTTAAAAAAAAATGAAGAAGTAAACCCCACCCCTTCGATCTATTAGGTCAGGGTTTTTAATCTCCCGAGGCAGGAGCAGCCGATCCTCCTCAGAGCGGCAGCTGCGCTCCCGGGGCTGAGCTGGGCTGGGCTGGGCCATGGCGCTGCTGCTGGGGGCGAGGCACCCTCAGCATCCCTGACGGGCTGAAGGAGGTCGTTCCTGGGCAAACTCACTTCGCAAGACAAAAGACAGAAGCGGTTGTAGCTCTCACATAGTGGAAAGGCATGGCAGAAAGGCTCCCAGATTTTTTTNTTCCCATTGTTTCTTTCATCTGTCAGTATCCAATTTTATTTATTAGCAGACCTACAGTTTGTTTGTAAAGACGAATCTCTCTTATTCCATTCATCAATCAGTGGAATCCTTCCCATTGTTTGTTTTATCTCTCAGTGCTAGTTTTATCTACTAGCAGACTCACAGTTTGTTTGTAAAGACAAGTCCCTCGTTCCTTCCAAAAGCAATCTGAGGTTTTCTAAGGGTGTAGTTATGTGAGCTGCTCAGGCTCTTCCCAAACTGGCCCCAGCCCTCCTCTGGCTGCCAGCTGGTTCCGGCACCGCTCAGCCAACCCTTCCCGAACTGGTTCAGTCTTCAGCCGGATCAATGAACCAAGTGGGCCACGTGTGATGTGCGTGCAGGGATGGCTGGAAGGAAGGTCCAGTCCTTCTGGCTACAGGGGAGTCTTAGCTTGAGAGCCCACATCCCGGACACCTCAAAGCAGCTACTGTCACCATGGGGTTCTCTGCTCGTTCCCTGGCCAGTCTCAACACGTCTCTCATGTTGAGACAGTTTTCTGGCTTTGTTCTGCCTAAATTGATGATAATTGGTTATCACCATATATATAGTTCCCTACTGTATGGCTCAGGTAATTCCTGTATGGATTTAATTAATTAAGCCAAGTGCAAATGTGTAAATTCTGTATTTGTAAAAGTAAAGTGCTGGATTCCATTTTCATTCCATTTTATTCTCTGAAACCGTTAATGTATTTTCTCTGCTATCGCACTTTAAATGAACTCATGAGTTAAGAACAGTGACAGAGAATAAATTATCATACAGCTGGTAGGAGTGAGATAAATAAAAGAATATACATAAAAAATAAATGGATTCTGTCCCTGTGTGTGCAGAAGAACCAGTCCTTGATGATGAAAGGCTATTAACTAGCTTAGTGTAATTAACTGTTTTAGTGCTGCTTCAGGAAGAGGGGTTTGCAGTTCTTTTTTTTAAGTCGAGTGTCACAAACACGTGCAGTGTGCAATAACAGCTCTTTTGTGCTGAGAAACTACTTGGGAGACACACAGAGGAAAGAAGGTGGGGACAGAAGGTTTCATCTGGGACAGAAGGGTTATTTCAGTCTTTTAATTTTTATATCTTTTTTTTTTTTTTGTCCTCCCAAAAAAGAGATCTACTCTCAGCTGAAAAAAATTGCCAGTGAAATAGAGAATTTGAAACTGAATTTGATGCTCTGAACATCATCTTGCAATAATCTCCAGGCCCGTGGGAAGGTCCCTGTGTGTCATCCTAGGGTCAGTCAGTAAACATCCAATATAAGAAGCACATTTCATCCTGAGATGAAGGCAAAAGAAAAGATAAGGCCAGCTCGTGATTCTCATCCCAGTGATTCATGGCATATATTGAGTTTGTGAAATCTGCTGCTTGAAGTCAAAGGAGGGTTGTTAGAAAGCCTGAGTTGTTGTCACGGTGTCGTGAACCTTCTTTGCTGTCTCCCCTGTCCTGTTGGTTTTAAGTGAAGACTGTAGGAGAGACGCACGATGGGAGGTGCTGTGGTGGCTTTGCTCAGGCAGACACCTCGCTTTTTCCTCTTCTGGCAGTACAGATTGGCTAAGAAAGATGAAAGAATGGCCCATCTTGTTTCAGTGGCTGGGTGTGTCTGCACCTAATGATAACGAGATTTGCAGTTCAAGGAAACAGCTGTTTTACTGATGAATCAACCCTGGTTTTCACTGGAGAAAATGAAGTGTATGGGATGATAGTGAGTGTTTGCCTGCATGCCTGCATTTTATCTGTGACAAAAGCTGTCACACACATGGGCTCCGTGGTGACACAGGGATGGTATTTCAGAGATAAGTAAGATCCTACGAGCTCCCTGAGCAGAGGAGGAGCAAACCAGTCGGTGTCCCGGCGTGAGAAAGCTCTTCAGCCTGGCGCACTCCTCTGGCTCCACTTGCACCCAGGCAGGTGGGGAGCAGCCAGGCCACTTGAGCCCTTGCTGGAGCCATTCCTGCCACCTCCCTAATTTGTGTTTCCTGTGAAATTGTGCCCTAAAACACATTGATCTGGTGGCTAAGATGATACATTGAGGCAATGATGTTTTGTTCCTTGTGCTTTTTCTGAGGATCTCTGTATGCTCTATAACGAAGATGTAGGAGGTTCCCTTCCTCTGCTGGTCACTGGCTGCTGTCTCTGAGCTGCTCTTGGCTCCTTTCCTCGTCATGTGAAGGGATTGGAGCTGGGTCTGCAACGACTCCAGCTAAAATGAACATCTAAATAACATAGGGTTTGTTTTTTTTTTTTTTTTTTTTTTTTTTTTTTCTTTTTTTTTTTTTTTTTTTTTTTTTTTTCTTTTTTTTTTTTTCTTTGAACCTGGATTAGTTCAATGCTCCAGTTCCAGCAAAGCCTACCCATGACAATGAAGCAGCTCTGCAGGGATCTGGGCCTCTGCTTCCAGAGGAGGGCAAACCCTGCTCGCTCTCTCTACTCTTCCTTGCCCCACAAATCCCTGCCTGTGTCCGAATGAACAACGGTAGCAAGGGGGTCTCTTGCATCACGGGGCTTTCGGTTTCTTTTAAAAATCTGTGTCGTTGTGGAATGCGCCTTGTGCTCTTCTGGTGTTCCTGGCTGTGTGAGGTGGCAGGAGATGTGAGTTGGGCTTACCTGAGGAGCAGTGAGACCAAATCTGCCCCTCACCAACAAAATAAGTCTGCCAATCCAGGCTGTCTGAGCCATGGTACAATGCAGGTGGAGATCTAAGATTCTGGTTGCAGAAAAAGGGAATAGGAAGAAGAGCATTCTTGCAAGAAAAACGTGAAACTACTATGCTATTTTGCCTTTTTCACACACACACACGGGAATCTAGCCCCAGATCTTTATGTGCCTTTTCTTTTGATATAGAAGATGTGCACACACATATAATTTCAATAGTGAAGTTTAATAAATGGATGCTTGAAAGTAGTTCCAGATTCTCTGCTGAAAAGCACTACAGAAATGAAAAGCATTATTGTTATTAGTCAGTGTCATTCTTGGTGTGGGCTCTAAGCCCGGCATTGTGCTGAGATTTTCTACTGAACAAAGCACCGATCTTATCTTTTCTCCTACCAGCTTCCTTGCACTGGAAATTCTTGTGTAGGGAAAGGATGGACTCAGGATTTAATGGGATTTAAATAGTATTTCAATTTAGCTTTAGACTTATTTCCTAACCAGATCCTTGTGGTTAATTTCCATGTTAACGTGTTTCTGTGAATATGTTTCTTGTATCACTTGAATTTCCTCATGTTCTATATCTTGAATTCCTTAAGAGCGAATGATTTATTTCACTGATATTTACTCCTGTCACTTTTCTTTCCAATGCTTTTAAAAAAAGGTTGTGCAGAAGGGCACAAAATCCATACATAGAAGAAAAAAGTCCTGGTCTTTGCCTACAAGGTGATGCTATTGTTAGTGAATGTGAATAATCCTTTTTTCTTTTCTCTAAAAGTCTGATCTTTCTTTCCCCATCTAACATAAAACAGTCTGTCTGTCCTACAAATGCACAGTGAAGTGTAATTTCACATCAAATCTTTGTCCTGTGGTCCGGTAATGTGATGTTCACCTAAAGGATAAGAGAGCTTGACAAGCTTCAGCTCACCAAAATGGTAATGTTCATCACTGCCTGAATCTAATTTGAGCTTCCTTTCTAGTTCACTTTCTGGGGAAGCAGACCTGAGAGACTGAATATGTAGAGGACAGGCTGTTGAGAGATGTTATTACAAAGAACTGGAGAAAGAGAGCTGCCCTCTGAGGGATGGGGCATTTTCAGTCTTTCTCCTGTTTGCTATTAGAAAATCACTTGAGCCCTGGGACTCTATAAAAAGCACTAAAGTAATCTGATTCTTGGGCTGTTTGGTTGAGATTTTTTTTGTTTGTTAGAGGATCTTTTTTTGGATCGAAAGACCTTTGCTAGTGTATGTGATTTGTATTTTCTTTTGACCTGTGGAGAGCTGTAGTGGTGGTGTTAATCAGTTGTTTCTTCTCTTCTAGCAGGTTCGTTAGTCTGCCTGCTACACTTTTTATACTTGCTTTTTCTAATGTACAGATCAAACACATTTTTTTAAAATTTTCACTCTGAAAATTTGTATGAATTGATCTTATTGACCTTCTTACAGTTTGACAAACTTTAATCAGGTCTCCTACACAAAATCTCATCTAAAAGGAGAAAAGGTCAATATCATGGGTATTTTTGTTTATATTACTTTGGGTCAAGGACACTCAAATGTTTCCAAGACCTTATTGACAATTTATGAGTCATTTGTTCTAAGGTCAGATCTGTCACAGATTCACAATCTCTTTTCACAGGGGCCTGCAAAGATAGTAATTATCCATTTTCTGTTTAGATCAAGATGTGGTGGCATGTTCTGACAATGGTAGTCCTAGAACGATGTGCTGCTCATTAAAGATGAAACTGGCTTGTAGAAGTCAGCAGGGTTCTGCTTATGATGGCTTCCAAAGGTAATGGGCTGAATCTTCCATACATTGGCAAAAGTTTATTAGCTTCAGTGGAGCTGCTTGTATTGGCTGGGGATCTGATGTTTACCCTACGCCTCATTTATTGTATAACATTTATGTATTGTAAAAAAACCACCAACAAACCACCAAAAAAAAAAAGGGGGAAATAAAAATAGAATAAATACTCAGTAGGCAGCACATTTGAAAGCTGTTTCATTGGACATCTGTGCAGTGCAGGTGTAAAACCTATGGTGAGCATGTTTTTTCAGAATA
The DNA here is from genome assembly GCA_013397115.1 of Edolisoma coerulescens. Classification (NCBI taxonomy): domain Eukaryota; kingdom Metazoa; phylum Chordata; class Aves; order Passeriformes; family Campephagidae; genus Edolisoma; species Edolisoma coerulescens. Next base: position 14,220 of record VWZW01004108.1, read on the forward strand.
CTTTGCATTCAATAAACTTATGTCACACACAGAGATGTTCACTCACTAATTCTCTTTCCAAAGGGAAAAGCAGAATTTGACTCATTGCCTATAATTCCTTAAAATGCGTGAAGGCTCATGAGCAAAGCCCTGTCTATAAATTAAACAATAATACTAATTCATGTGGAGCCTGGCAGGCAGGCTGTGACTGAGGGATCTGTCTGATGTGCTCACAGCACACAAACCTTTGGTCCTTGCCAGTCAGATTAGGAGCAGCATTTAAAACAATCACATAGCAGGACTGCCACAAAGGTTTATAATAATGATTAGGAAGCACATAATTAAAGCCACTCCCAAACTGGAAAAGCATTCTCGGCAGACTTCAGAAACTCTAAAATGCTTGTTTATTCAATAATTATGGAGCATAATTATGGTAATGAGGTTAGCTCAGATTTACATATTAGCAATGCATTTTAATGATCTGATTACTCAAAAGTGAGATACAATAGATTAAATTTTATATGGAAAATTTGTTACCAGACTGGAATCATAAGACAACCCCCCTCCTATCCCCAAATAGATTTATAAGGGCTCAGGGAATTACCGTGTAATAAATCCTATGGTTGTAATGAAATAACTAGAGCAGAAAAAACTTTAAACCATTGTATGAACAGAAATCCCCAGCTGCAGAACTACTGCTGAGTGACATTAAAGAATGTAGTTTTCTTTTTCTTCAAACTATTTTTTAAAAATATCACCAAATGGGCCATACAGAGTCCTTGGAGACAATTTTGCGAAGAACAGTCACTGCCTTTGTTTCTGAACACTGAAGTTAGCAAGTCTAGATAAAGGAAATGACCTTCCTGTTTTCTCACCCAGCTCTCATCTTTTCTTTTATCTGTCTCATCCTTTCTTCTTTTCATCCAGTTTTTGCTTCTTGTGCTTTCATTCAATGGTGTTCTCTCAAAAAGCCCTGTTATGTTTTCTACCAATAACATTTGTATTTCTGTGGTTTGAATTATTGTATTTCCTTCATGTATGGCTTTTTTTGTTTTCTTGGGCTCTGTAAAGCTTTTAAATTTTATTTTAAATGAACAATCTAGTTCCTTTAATCTTTGTTTTGGTAATGCAATATTGTCTTTGACTCATTAAATGTCCTCCTTCTGTTGCTCTATAAGGTTAGTGATTTATTTTGTGCAGCATTGCAGCAAATTGGATGATCCTTAAGTCAGGGAAATCAAAGCAAGGCTGCATGACGCACTAACTGGCAAAGGGGAATAACTGGAATATTCTGGTTTTATTTCAGGAGCTTCATTGTTGTTGGTTTTTGTTTTTTGGTGGTAAATAATTACAAGATTAGGTGGAATAGTGAAATTAAAATATGAGAATAATGGTGAAATTAAAATGTAAGAATTAAACAATCCTGAGGATGCTGGGACTGAGACAGTGATGCAGTTTGTCCACAAGGCAGAGCGATTCGTGCTGGTTTTGTCACTGGGATTCAGCCTAGGCACCAGTTCAGCTCTGCTGGAGATACCCTCTGCTCCAGCCCATCACTCTGGGTCCAAGGACTACCAAAGCACAGGGGTTCCTGCAGGGAACAGAAACAGCTGAGAGGACAGGGTGGGAAGGTCTGGCACAGGAAGAAACAACACCTTTGGGAAGAGTAACACTGGTTTGCTGTCAGGTCCCAGGAGCACCCTGGGACACCCAGCTCTGCCCAGAGATTGTCCCAGCCGCTGTTACGAACCCCAGCTTGTGAGCTCCAGCAGCAAATTCCAGTCTGAACCAGCACATCCCAGACTGCTGGCCCTTAAGTTAAGTGCCCAACTCTGAAAACTTCAGTCCTTAAGAACAATTTTGTATTTTACTCAAGGAAAATAACATTTTTCTGAAATTCAGGGTACCTTCAGTTAAAGTAGGCTGACTGCTGGGGTGGAGCATACACCTTGGAAGAGGGGGAAGATAAGGAATTTTTCCCAGGTTTGGGTTAGTCTTATTTTTAAGTATCCAGATTGCCAGTGCTCATTCTTTCAAGTAACAAATGGGTACAAGGAAAGTGTTTTTTACTCTTACTTGAATCCACACAATTCAAAGCACACAATCTAAACTGCTATTTTATGCACATCTTTAAAATTTCATGAAAAAGCAGATCCCCCAGAGGCTGCATTTCCAAGCTCATCCTTAGCCAAACCCTCTTTGCATTATTTTTCAGATACAGTCTTTGAGGTTGCATTGACAAGATCATTATTTGTTCTTTTAGACACCAGTCTTTGAAAACCTAGTCTGAAATCTGTAGTCAAGAAAACGTAGGCTGTGGTATTAAATATAAGATTTTTGTCATCTCTTTTGGCTTGTTTACATTTTCTTGCAGCGTGGGTCATTTCATCCTTGTGAATCAGCACACTAGGGATGGACTTTGCCAGATCTTACGTTTTCTTTTTCTCAGAGAGGGAAATAGAAGCTTGCACTCTCTTTGTCTTTATTTATGTGCAGGTGTTTCAGAGCAAACCTAATCGTGCTGTTCACTGGGATTGTTTGCCCTTGTTTTAGGGTTTGCTTGCTGTTTGCTGTGTGCCAAGGCAGAAGACTGAATTGTGCTGTTTACACTGTTCTCTGGCAGTGCTAGACAAGGGCATCTCTCAGTGCACAGTATTTGACTGGCATATTTTTGCAGGGGACTCTATTAAATAAAGAAGTATCTGCTTTAACTCTTAGCTGCAGCTCTCGTGAGAACTAAACCGGCCCTGTCTCAAAGACCTAATGTCTTTCATGGGTTATAGTATTTTACTTCTGTGACAGTAGCCTCATAAGTTTCCACATGAACATATCTTCCTTTCTGCAGTATTTAAAGTGTTTAAATATTGACTGACTATGGATTTAACATTGGATGTTGTCTTTGATAAAACTGGATGAGAAATACAATTTGCATTAAGGTTCTGCTTACTACTAAAATCAGTAGGAGATGAGTCACAAAAGTGCAAAGATGGCAATGTTTGTGAAGCGAGCTCTTTATCATCCTTCTCCGCAGTTCCTTGCAGGAACGTCTGTGGTGGTTGTCCTGGAAGCAGGTTCATTGTCACACGTGCAATACAGCCTGTCCTTTTAACAAAAGAAGATATGCTTCTTTAACTCTCTAATTAAAGCTGAGACTTCAAAGCATTATATATTGTCTGTGGCTTCAACTATCTTCTAAGAGAAGAAGAATAACCCTTTATTTAGAGGAAAAAAGGTCTCAGTGCCATCTGTACCTCATGGATTTTGAAGTCAGCACACGAGCATTGTGAGTTGCCTTAGTCTGATGGATGTTCAGTGCATCCACACAGACACACGTCACCCAGGATGTTATTGCCTGAGGCTTGGAACAGAGAAGCTGCAAGTCCCTGCCAGCCACACCATAGACATACTGACACATCTCTGAAATGTATTCTTACTGTCCAAATACTAGCTTTATAGGTTCATGTAAAAGTCAAGCAATAAAAATATGTCTGCACCAGGCTGAGGATCATCATATCCTCTCCTTTCGAAGTCAAATAAAAATGATTCTGCTCATTTAAAAATGTCCCTGCTGTGTTGCTCTAGACAGTTTTTCTTATCCTATGACTCTAACTGTGCTCATTGTTCTGGTCCATCGTTGCCATATTGAGGGAGGAGAAAAGCTTTCTTTTTAAATTTTCCTTTTTTATTTTTTTTAATTTTTTTTCCCCCTGCCTGCATGCTATGCCTGGGAATACTCTGTTATATGTTTTTGCAGAGCCAGCCTGCCTCAGAGACTTCCTTTCAAGCCATCGTTGTTGAGCTTTTCAGATTTCAGATCCTCCTTCCTGAGAAGGATATGGTTAGGAGGAAGACATTTAGGATTCTGTCCATGAAAAGTAATTGAGCTTTGAGATCTTTCATCTGTCCATGAACTTCTGAGCTTGTGTGAGTTCAGTGTTAGCTCTGCTGCCTTTGAGTGAGGCTGGCTAACTGTAACTGGCAGTGAAACATTTTTGTAATCTTTTTGGTGTGAAAGATGCCAGACAAGCAATAAATTACACCATGTTCTGCTTTATGAAACATGGAAAAAACTTGGTGAAAATAAAACAACTCTATAAATCCACCTCCTCTATATCCAAAGCATGTGATTTCTTGCAAGGTGACTGGTGAAACCTCTGTGCCTCCCTAAGTTATTTTTAGGGGGAATTGTCTCACAACAGCTCAAATATATGACAAATCTGTCTATATACTTACATGTATGCATATCTAATATGTACAACTATAATTTATTACTTCTCTGTACTCACAGAAGGTGTTATCCTTTTCTCCTTCTTGAGGTTTTAGGTATTGCTCAAAGAGTGTGCCAGAGGAGAGGAAGATTTCTTGAGGTGAAAATGCACTCAAGGGGCTGTGCAGCCACGAGAGGAACAAGTGTCAGGCCATTTCTCAGGCTGCAGTCCCCATCCCCGGGGGAGCCGTGTCCCTGTCTGGGGGCTCCCTCCTGGGCATTGGCCCTGCTGAGCTGCTCTGATGGGGGCTGCTCAGCTTCCTGAGCAGTTTCTCTTCTTGTAAATCCAGAATGAACAGTTTTTCTTTCACTCTGCATAACCATCCCCAATTTACTCAAAATAATAGTCAACAGAGTCTGTGGTGAGCGTTCCCATACAGCTGTGGGGCTGCAGTGACAGGGAATACTGGAGTGTGCTCTGCTCTGCTGGGTCAGAGGCAAGGCCAGCCTCTCCTGGTGTGGTCAGGCCTTGCCTAGTGGTGTCCCTTGTGCCAGGCTGACACTGGAAAGACACTTGATTTAGAAATTAAATTGCAGATTTACACGAATTCATTGTATAAAAGAAATGGAACAATTCAGTCATGCCTCAGTTATCAAGAAGGAACTTGGGGGCTCTCTAGAAACAGGGGTATCAAGCACCCCCTGCCTCAGGGCTGCTGTGCTGATCCCAGTCTCGACAGACTGAGCATGGAGTTGTTTTTCCAGCCAAAGGCAGGGAGACAGGAGGGCCTCATGGACACACAGTGTTGAAAATCAGGACCACCTATTTTGTTGGGTTTAAATGAATGAAAGTAAATTCACCAACTCCTGCTCTTAAATATAAACACAGTTTTTTTACCAGTGGGTTTCTGCTACTTCCTTTTCAGGTGTGTGATTTATCTGTCCCCTGTGCCTGGGGACAGAGGCTATTGCACCTTCTCCCCCTTCCAGGATTGCATCCAGTGACAGTCTTGGAGCCAACGATTGACCTGGCCAAGCCATCTAGTTTTGAGTTATTTTTTTCTTCTCATGGCCAGATTTCCTTTCCTCTGGATAGGTGAGTGTTAGTGGCAGGTGGGAGAGCCTGGCAGTGAGTTAAGAGGCAGGACCTGGCCAGGGGAGACTGGTGCTTTTAGTCTGGCTCATATCATGCCATAACCCTGGCATTAGGTGTGTGCTCACAGCTCTGGTGACTTCAGCAGTGCTGAGGACTGGCTCCAGTAGGTTGGTCCTACCAGGAAGGAGGATGACTGGAAGCTTCCTTGGTGAAAATGAATGAAATTGATAACGTTGGGCAGTGATGGTCAGTAGCTGTTCCCACTCTGAAGTCTCACACAGATGAGGTTTAACACTAACCCTGGCATTAGCTGATTTTCACACTGCACACTGCTATCTCTGCTTTCTGCAGAGGTGCAGGAGAGAAACAAAAGTTCTGCAGTAGATCTGGGGAGCAAATCTGGACCCCAGCCTCCATTTCCACTGTAACATTTAAGCCATTTCCACATTAAAATCCTGTCTTTTTTCTCACTTGCTGTAGGGAAGGTACAGAGTGGTAAACAACTGCTGGGAATAAATGAGTTTGTCGTGCTAAGTGTATTCCTAGAGGAGTGCTGTGCTGCCTCTTTTTTCTTGATAAAAAACAGCTGGCCCACAGTGGTTGTAGTATCTAATCCTATGATAAAAGCAGGATTTAAGTCCCCCAGTCCTAGCAGAGCATCTCATGCTGCCTCGTGTCCTGCTGTTGATGGAGAGCACCTACGGCTCTGCTGCACACAGCACACGAGCTGCTCGCTGAGATCTTTTCTAGCAGCAGCTTTTGCTCCATAGGCAGGAGGTTTCTCTTCCATCAGTGCCTCAGAGCCTGCTTTACTTTCCCTCCTGTTGACTTGGGTACGGCATAGGCAGAATAATGCCACGAGCACAGCCTGGAAGGCCAGGTAGGGCAAGCTGCTCTGGGTAGTAACGGAGTGATTCTTATGGTAGAAACTCAGAGGAAGAAATTTTAATCCTGATTAGCTGTTTGTTTGGGGTTTCTTCTTTTCTGCAGAAGACATCTGTGAAGAATGAGGCAGTGGCAGTAAGTGATTTCATGAAGGGCAAAATAATGAAAGCCACTGCCCAGTGAGAAAAGACTGTTTGTTTGCTAAGTGGTTTGTGGCTTTTGAATGCTGGAGTTTTTGAATACTGTTACTGTAATAATGGGTAATTAGAGTAATAATAGTTGTATTACATCTGGAAGCAAACAGTCATTAAAAATAATTAGTCTTAAAATTCATATGCTGCTGCACAGAGAGATTTTAACACTGTAAACCATAAATAATTTTAACCAGCAGGATACTCTATATCTAAGCCAACGCAACTTTTTCCTACACTAATGTTCAATTTGTTGGATTTCAGGATTTCACAGGTACTTACGACTGGTGTTCTTTCAATATTTTACCCCCATCCCCACAGCAAATTCTGTTCTCCCTCTTTTGCAGACAAAGAATTGAGACCAGAGCTCAAGTTGAGAATAGGTGCTTAGTGAGGGGTTGGGTGACCCATCCAAACTTATGATCCTGGAAGTGTCCTTAGATGCCACCTGACCCTGAAGATGGTTGAAGATTTATGGTTGACTAATGTCTTTATTTTAATTTTGTTTTTCCAGCATAGAGTTCTGGTTTGGCTCAGCACAGAACTTGAGATGGTGTATCCAGTTTAGTTCTGAGTGAAATGTGTCACCAAGGTAGATGTCCTTCTATTTGTGACTTCTAATCAGCTATTGGAACATGACATGTCCATAGTGAATGAAAACTTTCTGTGGCAAAATCCATGCTGGCCTGGTCTAACTTTCTGAGTATTGCACAAGCAATGGAAAAAGGGGCAGGATCCTGAGTCTGGCACCAAGACTCAAGGCATGTGGTTGTAGTACCTGATTTTATCTACAAATTCACTTGTGGCTGTGTTTGTAAGGCACCTGCTTAGAGTCAAAAGGAAAGCCTTTGGAATTGTAATGAGCTTCCTGGGTCACTAACGAGGTGAGTTAAACAGCAGATCCATTTGTTTTCCACTTCTACATTGTGGTGCTTTGCTTCTTGTGAATTCTTGTTCCAGAAGTTTGCTAGAACCCCGAAGGTCGGAGTGTCTGTGGAGAGAGTGTTTCAAGAGGGACTTGATTTTTTTTTTTAAGCCCCACCTTTAAAAAGGGTAGTGGTTTTTTATCTGTCATAGTATCTTCCATGATATGTCACAAAGGAAGACTTTATTCTTGCAGTACCTGCAGGCCCTCAGCTGCACTGTGTACCCAGGTAAAACTGAGAAATGGTCAGGAGGAGAGTGAAAAAAATGGTGCCCCAGCAGGACTTGAGGGGGGTGTGTGTGTCTTGCCCAGCAGCCTGGGGTCCCACACAGCTGGGGTCCCATGGCTGCAGAGCCACGTCCCTGCTCGATGCCCAACTGCTGCCACTGTTGAAAAACCTGCAATGCCTCTTCCCATCAGGTGAGACACTGCTGGGGGCACATGTGGATGCCCCTTACTGCACTTGTCTGTCCTTCAGTGCATCTCTTTGATGGATGATTTTTAGAGCATTTTCCATCTGCCTGAGGTAAAACTTTAGTTAGACATTTAATCAGCTGCTGCACATACAATTTAAGAAATTGGAAAATGCATGTTTCTGCCAGTAGAATAACGCATTCTGCTAGATAAAATGTGATATTATGTGCTTTGACATGTTTTGCTTCCTCAAATACCTGACAATATGCAAAATTCTGGTATATCTCAACAGAAAAGTTGGTAATACAGATTGCAAAGGGAATGTGGAAAAGATAGCTCCAAGGCATTCAGTTCTTCTGTCTCCCATCTTTCAGCTCTTATTCTGCCTTGGCTTTGGTATTTTCACTTCTGTTCTGGTGTCTACCTATGAAAATGATTTGAAGTGCTGACTTTCTTGCTTATCTGCACGAAACTTTGGGGATCAAGGTTTGGATCCAAGTGGCTGTGCAGGAATACAAGAGAAAGCATTTTGTGTCCCTGAGAACCTCTACTGGTCTCTGCCATTCCTGCATGGAGATGGCAAGAACAGTGTCACAGCAGAGCCACATGCCTGTGCTCTGGGAAAGGGTCTGGAGGAGGGGACATCCCACGGGTGTAATCTCAACTCTTTCCCAGCCAGGCTTGCCCAGGAGGGCTGATTGCTTCTTTCTGGGAGCCAGGCAGAACAAAGCAGTTTCTCTCTGATTCTGTTCCCGTGGCTTTTCCTGCAATTAGTTGGAAATGGATGGTTTGACACTTCCAAATGAAAAAGCAATTGCAAATAGGGCAGAACAAGACATTTAAAGCTTCTCAGCCTTCATGCTTTTCCTTCTCACAAATATTTGGGTGAGGTGAGGGGTATGTGTGCCTAGCCTAGTGAGGTATGGGGAGAAAAAAATTTGAGACTTGAAAGTGTTTCATTCCTTGGTTTGTTTAGAGACAGCTTAATTTCAAATTTAGTTCTCTGTGAGATTTTTCCAAGCTGAAATTCTTTCCATGCATGTGACTTTTTCCCAGACACAAGCTCCATGCCATTTGGAGTGTTTGAATTTGGATAGCAACAGTTCCATCATTCTGGAGGACCTCAGTGTGGAGGCTTGATGCCTTTGTTGCACAAAGAAGCGTGCCCTGGGAGGAACAGTGAGCCCCAGGTGCACGTGTGGTCCTTCTATTAGTTGTAGGCATTAGGATACACAGTGACATTTCCAACATCAATGCAAAAGCTCATTTTGGGGTGGAAAAAATGTATTGATTGAGATAATTGGTACTGTGAGCAGTAAGATGACTTGTGCTGACATGGACTTAAGTGCACACCATGCTGTAACTCTCTGAATGTTCTGCTCACTCTTCACCAAGGAGGTGTATTATGTCATTACTTCTTTGCTGATGTTTAATTTAGCCACATGACAACTTATATTGTGTTGCTTTGTACTGACTCTGTTGCAATAAGGTCCATGATTGCATGAAATTGTTCCCTTACTCGGTGAAAAAGTTCATTTCTGTTCTTCCTGCATGTGTTTGTAGACTTTTTCTTCCTCCCCACTCCCTTGGGGCTAGTATTGTTTGCTCCATTTGTATGCTGCTGACATACTTGGTTTTGTTCCTCTGATCTGAAAATGCAGAAGAAACTGTGAAGGAGATTTGCTGCAAAAGCTGTGCAAATATTCAAATAAATCAGTCAGCTTCCTTTGGCAAATATACTCTTGGTATTATGCATTCCTTTTTACTAAAAGATAACTGGCTGAAATGTTAAAAAATACTCCTTTCTGTGACATTCTAAAAGACTTCAGAGAATGAGCCTAGTGGTGTTGAAATGCAGTAGAGTAGTTATTTGAGAACACAGCCTTAAGAAAGGGCACATCCTGGCACTGCAACACGTTTGAGATAAGAATGAAGCCCCATGTCTTTAGCAAACAGAGCCTGTGCTTAGTTTGAAGAAATGCCATGTGCATCTCCTTTAAGAAACTGCTAATTACATAGCATTAGAAAATAAAGACGGGACTGCTAATCAGCTGCCGCTCCACGTTCTATAGCGTGTCTTGTTTGCAACTCTTGGCATTATTCTTTCAGCTATTTTCAGTGTGTTTCATTTACAAGATTGTCTACTCTTCCAGTTTGTTTACTTGAATAAAAAATAGTTTTGACTTCCCTTTTCTCTCATGAAGCTCTTGGGAAAACAGTTTATTTTGCAGTGATTTAAATAGTCACAATTAAATTGGGACTTGCATTTCTCTGTATTTTTGCTGTCAATAGAGATTGCTGTGCCTCTTCTCCAGGGCAGAACTTGGCTCAAGTCTCATGAACAGAGCAGGGAAATGGTCTCAATGAATGGCTTATCTTTTGTTACCTCCACAGACTGAATTAAACCTGTAAAGCTGATTCCCCTCTGGAAATAAATAGTTTGGGTGAAAAAGACCTGAGAGAATGGCACAGTACCCTTGGTTACAGACTATTTAACAGCAGGGGTGGTTTGTTTCTAATTTGCAAAAGATTTTGTTTCTTTCTTTTTCTTTTTTTTCCCCTTGCTTTAATGTTCTCCTCTTCTAAATGTTTTAGTTCTTATAAATATTTAGTTGCTTAGTCTCAAGGGGCACGTGAAGAATAAACTGCTGGAGCAGAGGGGTGAGACACCAGGCCACTGGCTGCTGTTCAGACCTGGGTGGCAGCCACAAAGCAGCCTATATTATTTTTGGCCTCAGCCTCCCAGTCACTAAATTGGAGAGAATTAATTTCTCCACATGGTATCTTTTATAGTTTTCATATAAAATGGTAGTATATGGCAGCTCTGGTTCACCCTGGTTGGTTTGTGGGTTTTAGAAGAGATTTACCAGAAAAATTACAGTAATTTTTTTGTGACCCTTAAACCCCTTGTGCTCAAGGATGGCAGTGCTTGAGCTGCACAGGCCAGTGGTCAGAACAGGATTATAAGCAGCAGTGACCTTTTGTTGCACTGTTTGCTGGACCACTCAGCTATACCTGTGCAAATGCAGGTAACGTTTCCCTTTCTGCACCACTTACGTGGCTCTGCCTCTGTGAATGACAGACACGGCTGGCAAAAGGGTGACTTGCAAAGCATGAAAGCACTGCTTATCACAACAAAGTTGTTGCTGCTTTCTCCATTTCTTTCATTTGTCACGTAGTCTTGTAGTATGTGATCACTGAGAATTAAGTAGATGTTTCTGCTGTTTTACTTTTTGTTCCTGGTTATCAAAAATCCATTATGGAGAATCCATGCTTTTGCCAGAAATCCTGCCTCTTACTGGCTGCCATGGAGAGGTGCTCTGTGATTGCTGCAGCTTTTGATTTGGTTCAGTGATGATCGGTATTTGTGAAATTGGAACAAGCAAGGGAGGTGCAGGTTAGCCAAAGCAGGTGTTTGTTCAGCAGCAGCACCAATGTCACAAGGGCATGAATAAACATCACTAGGTGCTCTAACGTATTTATGAAAGACATCACCTTAAGCATGTTGAGCTTTGCAATCTGTATGTTATTTTACTCAAACATGGTTCGGATTAGGTAAATCTGCTTGGAAATATGGAAAGGAAATGGAGAAATGGAACAGTGATTTTATAGTCTTTGCACATACAACTGAGAATTGCGTTGCCAGTTACCACCTCATTTTTTGAAACTTTCAGTCTGTAGTCCAGTTCTTTCTGAGCAGATCGAGAGAATGAGTTTAATTCTTCAGCTTTCCTTTCATTTCCTTCATTTCATCCTTCATAGGCTGTGGGCCTATGGAAGGGATGCTTGTACGCCCACCAGCCTTGTTGAGCCAGTTGTCCCTCTCCCCCCACTCCTGCCTCGCACTCCGGATTTGGAGGCAGCCTGTTCAGCTGCTGCTGCTGGACTCGCGCCTCTGCCTGATGAGTTCTGTGTGACATTCTCTCTGCAACTTGCCTGACCGCCTTGAGGATTAGCTGACCTGAGCAGAAAGTAAAGGGCAGCTAATTCCCTCTTTTCGCCTTGTTAGATAGCACAATTACACTAACTATCCATGCTCGTTTGGAGGGGCAGGATGGCAGGAAATGCCATGCAGAGACTCTTTTGCAGGAGTACGAAGTGGCAGAAGGCCAAGCAAGCTTGCCACAATTATTCTCTTTAGGGAAGATGCCAGCCTGAATGCTCATGTACTATCTTCTGTTTGCTGATTCATGGCTGGAATAAGTATCAGCCTTTTTCTTTCCCCCCCTCCCTCTCCTGGCTGAAGGTAATAATGAGGAGGAGACTGGTGCAACCAAGAAATTAAAATAGCAGTATAGAACCCCACGTGGGTTAGCCCTGATGCCTGCAAGATAAACTGTTTGGCTCCAATTTCCAATTGTTGCTTCCTCTGCTTGGAATATATATATAACTAGATAAAGATTATCTGTAATTTATTTTTGGAGACTGACTGCACGTCTGTGCATCAGGATGTAAAAAGCACATGGTTGAGAAGAGGAGAGGACAGATTGCTTCACCAAAACTGTGGGCAGTGGGAGCCACTGACTGCAGTGGAAGAGCAGAGATGATGTAAGCTCTTGTTTCAGGGGGAGGAGATGGAGAACAAGGAAGCTCTAGCCAAGTCTTTAAAGCAATTTTTCACCTTTATTCCATTTCTCTAAGGTGTAAATAAGAATTAAGACCTAACTGCTCTCTTCAACAGGTGAATAAGCAAGGTAAAGTCTCTTGGCTCCCCATGATCTGCAGAGATGTGAGAGCCTGTCCTGTCACCTCTGCTCCCTCCCTCCCTAATGGGCAGGATGAAGCAGGTTCTTTGATTTCCAGGCACTGCACCACCCAAAGGTACTTCACACCTGCCCAGGTACCTTTTTGATTTTACTAGCACGTACTGAAAAATTGTTAAAGCAAAGAAAAAGAAGCTCCATTTGACTTATGCTCTTAAGGATTCAGAAGAATATTTAGTAAAATTATTACTAATACATTGCCAATCACCTCTGAGATAGCTGGATAAAGACAGCTGCAGTGGTTTCAGTCAATGTAACAGATTAAGATGATAAATCCAACAAGGCCTGCCTAGCAAAGCTAGCACTGAACTAACATATTCTTTTCTCTCCCTCAAGAATTGCTTCCATTGATGGATAATCTCTGCATAACAGGAAGCTTTTAAATCTCCAGGCAGTGGATAATAGATGCAAATTTGTGACTGTCATATGCAGTGAACTAATAAGCTCGGCTGATCAGGGAACACGATAAGTGTGACACTTTATCAGGCAGTAAAAGCTGATTAGTTTGTGCATGTTTAGCTGTCCATATGCCTCGTTATTGGAAAGGTTTTAGACAGTACTAATAATTGGAATGAATGTGGCTTCATTTCCTTCAGTATAGAAAGGGAAAAAAAAGTGGGTGCAAAGCATTCTTCTTCACCCCTGGAGTGAAACAGATCGAGCAATCGTGGAGGATTTCAGAGTAACTGGATCCCTGGCTGCGCCTGTAAGTTGAGTGACAGAGCAACTTTCCCATGTTGCAGTTTGGTGGGGGTCTGTGAGGAAAAGGCAGAGAGGTTGGGGTCACTGCAGAAGTTCCTGCACAGGTCAGCTGGGGTAGGTGAATGGGTCAAGTGAGTGCAATAGCATCATAAGCCAAGAGGAAAAATAACCCCACGAATGGTATTGATATTATTTATAGATAAATACTTAAGAGACAGAAATGAGTCATTTTATAGCAAACAACTCAGCCAATTTATGCAGCTTATCATTATGCCTGAAATGGAGTCCTTTCCATTCCCTGTCCTGTGCCATAAAGCATCACCGGCGTACAATCAAGGCTGTGCTGTCCTTGTCCATCCTGGCCTGATCGAGGCTGTTGCTTTTTGTGTGTTTTTTATCCTGTCCTGTGGAGGAAGGCTCTTGGAGCACAAGGCAGTAAACAAGGTCATGTTCACCCACTGAACTATGTATGTGGTCTCACAAGGTTTTAAGAGTAAAAAAGACTTGAAGTCCTAAAAATCCAGTTGAAGCACTGGGAAGGGATGCTCAGGTACAGCAGGACCAGGGTATCTGGTGGTACCCAGGATAGTCCTGGAGAACCTCCCAGCAGCAGCTGTAGTTATCAGAAGAGTGAAAAGCAGCCCTGTAGATCATACAATAATTTGGGTTAGGAAATATCAGGTGAGGTTCTGAAGATCAGTCAAAACTCACAACCAGTTCCCCATAAGAATTTAGAGCAAAGATCTTGTCTTTTTTGCTCTTTTGTTGTATTTCCATTTTTTGCCTGATCTGTTATGCATCACTATGAGTCTTATGGCAGGTGGTGTGGGCTAATATTAAGGGAATTAATTTCTCTTACAGAAGTTTCAGCCAGCAACCTGTGAATAAAGCTGGAGTGTGAGAATTTCCTTTAGCTGAACCAGTACAAGAAGCTGAAGAACAGTGGTTTGCTGTAATTCAGGCAGCAACCCTTGCATTTCACCTGTGGAGAATTTTTAATTTTGGCATCCCTTTTTAAGGACTTTATCTTGGAACTACTGAATCCAGCTCTAGATGTAGAATGAAAATGACAGCATTGTTCAGAGAGAGGAGCTGGTGTTGTGTAAGCCCTGAGCAACCTGTTGGAGGGTGTGGGAAGAACCTGGATTCCAACACGTTAGTCCACTCTGCCACCAGATAAATAGAGCTGAAAGCAATTTTATGCTTGGTGAATTTTGCCATCAGAGTTTGCTTACTGCACTGATAGGATCCTGGTTTGCTCTATGAAAATTCATAAAGCCCTTGCTTAAGGCCCATCCTGAGTAAAACTGGTTGTGCCTCAAAACCTGCTCTGTAATCATAGGACATTCTTAAGTGCTTACCTTTCTGAAATCAGCTTTGTTTGATTTGGTGGGCTCCTTCTCTGAGACACTGAAGCCAATAATGCATTCTGCCCAGGGTGTGTTTCTGCACCTGTAGGCTTTTTAGGCATCTTTGTTAGTAACACTAGGCATGGCTTGAACATGAGAACATCCTTTTTCCTTCTGAAGCAAACTGAGAAGTGATGCATCGTGGATGATGAGGCTGGCTCAGCAGTGGCACAGATAGCAAATGTTCTCCACCTCCCCATGGCCCTACAGTGAACTGGGACAAATTGTTCATCCAGTAATGCTTTTACTTTTGTTCAAAGCAGTGGAGTATCCAGGGAGATACATCAAGGGTTTGGGGTTATGCCCTGATCATCCCTTTTGTACCTTGCACATATTCCTGATTCTGTTGGATCTTCCTGAAGCTTTGACTGTGTGGCTGTGGCAGTGCAGGAGAGCTGGCCAGCATCCAGTACAGAGGAATAAATTCACTGGGATGTGTCTCAGAAAACAACTGTTTTTTTAAATTCAGTGATTGAAATGTGATGTGTTCACAGCTCTGGCTAGTTAATGTTTCCTGTATGTCCAGCAGGAAGGGAGGAGGAGCAGCTATTGCCATCCAACCACATCTCTTGTCTTTATCTCATGGTGAGTCTTTGTCACTTCTCATAATTCTTACAAAACACAGTCAGCAAGGACATCAGAAAGCCACTTGGTTTGCTAGAGGGGCTCTGTGGATTTTTTGGCTCTTGTTACTTGTTCAATATGCACCACTCTAAAGCAGATAAATTGATGGTATAGATATCAGATGAAAAAGCTTGTACATTCTACCAGCAAATATGAGATTTGACCAGAATTCAGATTTGTGTTTGGTATTGGTTTAGAAATATGCTGCTACAGTTTGCAAACTCTGCTATATCTTTTATCTCAGTGTTTTATTTCAGTGGAAAGCATCTTTCTGATTATTTCCATTTTATCTCCATAATGTTAGGATTGCTTTGTTGAAACAAATTATTTTTTTTTAGTTTAGCTTTTTTTAATTAATGCTGAAGTTATCAGGAGAAAAGTATATGTGCATAAGAAAAAAAAAAAGGAAGTAAAGCTTTTTATGAACAGTTCAAGTACTGCAGCTTAAGGCCAGGATGGGTCTTTTCTGGTCTGTCATACCTAGTGTTTCACTCAGTAACTTCTCCTGAGCCCTTCATAGTTTTAAAGTGATCATATCACATATTCTAGGAAGACAAGTGGATATAAAAATGCACTGTGATGCAGCAGTAACATTTTTAGAGTAAATGCACAAGTTGCTGTTATATGCTAGGACCCAAAAGCACCAATGGTATCTCATTTTTTCTTTACCAAACATTATCATAGGCCATTTGGAAATGTGTATTATTTGTGCTGTTAATCTCTAAAACACTGATATTGCACTTTATAGAATATTGAAATATGATGTTATAATTAAAAGATTTAAAAGACATATGACTGAATAACAGCTGAAATTTCAGGGGGGGAAAAAAAGTCATACAATCAGACATGTGAAACAAAGCCAAGTGGCTCAACGGTGAAAAAATGTTACATTTTGCCTGGGTCTGATGTCATGTTCATGCATAGTAGGGGATTTGATGGATGGGCATCCATGTGAAAGTTCTCCAGGCCAAAGGCTTCACAGTCCTGCTCTAATTTTGCCTTATTTTTACCTATGATTGGATGCAGAATTTCTGTACACCTGTGAGCTGCCATTACCCAGTCAGTGGGTTTTGGTACTGCCTGTAACGTGGAGTCATTTATCTGGGATAGTTCAAGCCCTGTAGCATGTGGCCTTTTCAAACTACACAGGTCCTCAATTTCTCAAAACCACTTGGATTGTTTAAAATATGGGTTTCTTTACGACTTTGTATTTACCTCAAAATTAACAGGTAGGTTTTCTTCTGTGTTTTGTTCACAGAATTTTTCCCTTGTTGCTAGGCATCACCTCAGTTTTGAGTGGCAAGTTGTGAGAATATGTCTTTTCCTTAGGTCTCTGGGTTGCCATGCTGGGAAGGAAATGGTGCTTTTCTGCATCACCACGTGTGACCTGTGAGTCAGTGGTGATGGGTGTGTAAGTCTAACCTAGAGTTCTAGGTGGGCTTGGACTGGTAGAACTTGGCTGTGGTGGGCAAGACAAATGTTTCTGCAGCCAGAACAGCAAGAAATGGTGTGTGGTGAGCCCGACATTTCTTGGCATTGTTTTCCTTTAGGTATATTCTGGAGGCTCCCCTGGCTTTGTATTATCCATGCTCATAGAGTAACTACACACGATTGTACACCCTGCTGAGACTCTGTGCTCCCCAGGGCATTTATTTGTTCACAAAGTTTTGGGCACAACATAGAATACTCTAAAGAGGAAGCAAAATGAGAAGTTATGTTCAGAGTAAGAAATAAACCACAGGTAGTTATGAATATGTGAGGTTAATTATGAAAAAGGACTGGTCACGGATTGACATTTTATAAAGCAAAGCCTGAAAATAGAAATGATAGAAAGGAGTAATAAATGAAGTGTTTTAAAAGAAGCAAGGTAGCTTAGGACATACAGGTTTTTGTTTTAGATGGCTGAGGTGAAAATATCTCAGGTATGAGAAGTGACTAAGAATTGTGTTGCAGCTTAAGTGAATTATGCTGGGGATTTTCTCTTTTTGGCAGTGTCTTGTTGAATTTCTTTACATGGGAGATTTTTGGGGTAATTAAAAGAATGAAAATGAAGAATGGATAAGTAATTGGGAGTGAACACAGTCCTGACTTCACCTAGATATACTAAGAGAGACTTTGCAAAGGTTAGCTAGAGGAGCTTTTAATGCTACCTAATATTTTTGCTTTCTGTGAAATGAAATGAAAGGACGTCTTGGGGTTATTCCATGGCAATTCTCTGTTCAGAGTAGAACTTAAGCCATCAAATACTTAAAACCTGTTGTATTGTTACAAGTCTCTGGTAATAACATGCATGGGGAAACCCTGGCAGTCCCTCACTCCTGCAAAAGTGCATAGGCTAGGTGCTAATCTAGCTGTTGCTAATAACGTGTCTTCCTTTTTCTGAGAGATCCTTCAGTTCAGGAGTGTGCTAGGGAATGAAGGACTGTGGTCGCTCTCCCTGCGGAGTCTCTGAAATCCATGAACTGCAGAAAATGTCACAATATTGGAGGTCTCTGGTGCAGGTGTGAAAACCTTGTCTCACACAGTGAAGTGAGTCCCACAGCTCACCCAGGGCTTGCAGACTGCGATGAGTGCCAACTGATGGCTTTCATGTGTGTGTTTCTCATTTGAACCTGATTTTCCAAAATGTCCCTTGTTTCAGCTGAAAAATTTCTTTGGTCTGTAAATTGTCCTTGACTCAAGTGACATTTTCAAATCAGATAAAAATTCAAATCTAAAAGACGACATTTACCGTTTCCCAAATATTTAACCTCCCCTTTCAGATTTCATGTTCTCGGTTTAGGCCATTTGTCGCTGATCATTTATTTTATCCTTATTTCTGTATCATAAAGTTCAAGGCATGTGTGGGGAAAAAGGGAGTCCCAGAATGGCACTGAACGGTGTGTTTATTACAGACCATCAGTGCAGTTGTTTAAGTCATTGTGTTTTAGGGAGCAATGATCAGGCACTTTTATCACCTTCTTTCCTTATACATAAACGTACCCTGCAGGGACAGCGTCTGTCGGAGGCTGTTGGATTGCCCGTGAGGAATGATTCCCTCTGCCCGCCTTCCCCGGGAGCTGCCCTGGCTGCCCTCGGCTCTCTCGGCGGAGCAGGGCTCTGCCTGTGGCCTTGTGCTGCTGCTGTTGGTCCCTGGAGGCTGCTTGAGCCAAAAGCCAGCTCTCATCAGAGGAAAAAGCTGGTTGCTAGCACTGGATCCATGCTTTGGGAATGTGTGCTCCTTCCTCTGGGCCCGAGATCTGATAAAAGGTCAGCGTCTGAAGGGGGAAAACAGATGGATAGCGTCAGTCACACCTCCCTGATGATGGCACTGCGGTGCAGAGGGAAGCCCAGGTTTCTGGGAGAGAACGCTGAGGGATTACTAGCCAGCCTCCTTGTCTCCATGTAAACTGAAAAGGAGTTTGCTGCTGCTCAGCAGCTTTCCTCTGAGGATCTGAAAGCATTTAACCAGACTGGGCACTGCAAATATTGTCCCACTCTTCTCCTTGGGGAAAATGCAAACCCTGCGAGCATTACAATTGCTTGCTCAAGGTCAGTATGGAATAAAAATCTGAAATCCCAATTCCTTTATCTTTGTTGCGTGTCTGGGAATTTGCTACACGCACTGAGAGCTCACTTTTACGAGTCCGTCATGGTAATGGAATAGATGCTCAATGGGAAGAAAATAATTAGCATTTGCCGACAATCATGTCACTCTGATTTATACATGAGAATCTGACTGCAAAACTGTGTAAAAAGAAAGCCCTAACCTTTTGTCAAATGACACAGTGTGATTTATAATTAGATAATAGCTGTTGTCTCCTAGGGGTACTGACAACCCAAAATGATTTTCACCAGATTATTGTGGGATCAATACCAGCTGAATAATTAAAATTCAATACTGCTGTCTCTATCAATAACATTGTAGAAATGATGTATGACATATTTAATTGAATTTGTCAGACACCACACTACATGCATAGATCAGGGGGATATTTTTAGAGTTCTGTATTTCATTTCCTCGTTATACTTGCCTTGTACCTTTTAACATTCATGGTTACTTCCAAGCAATAAGGCTGCTTGCTCAGAGAGCACTGTACACAGTGACCCTGAGTTTATGCTGAACTTTCACTCTAAATGTTAAGAGTCTTAATGGAGACTTCCAGTAATTAATTCATGGTAAATGTTATATTGCAAAACAGTGACAAAGTGGAGGGGAAAAAAAAGCTTTTTGTTTCTTTTTCTTGGTGGCTGGGTTGTTAACTCCTTCATTACTAGTGCTGGGCAGTTAGTATTTCACCAGAAATGTGAGTTGTGAAGTGATAAAGGCTGTGGAATGTTCTATGGATTCATTGGGCATGCAGGGTTCATGCTTTTAGAACTGTGGGTTGCATTTTACATTTGGGAACTGTACAAAGTGTGAATGGCAGTGTCCTGACCATCCAATATAAATGTTGTATTCCTCATGAGTATTCAAATATTAGCATCCAGTTATCGCTCTCTGGAGGCCTGTCTGCTATCAGGATGAAATGGCAAGGCACCTTTTCATGTCACACTGCCAAAATACCCCAGAGAATGAGGGAAGTAACATTTCCATTGTGTTCTAGGATCAAGGTGGGTCTCTTGTTGCTTACTTTGGGCTGATAAACTGTGCTGTGCCCTGAATCCTAACATTGGGTTTAAGTAATTAGCAGCATGATGGCACAGAGCAGCTGCTACAAAGAAGCTGCCTCCCTCTTCTTAAGGCTCACACACTGCTCAGTTTGTGAAATTGTGGTTAAAATTTATTTAAAGATTGATGGTTATCTTTCCCCACAGAAAAGAAGGAAAAAAATTTAAGCTTAGGTGCACTTGAATATTATTATTTTTCCCGCTGATTGTCAGTTGCAGTTTTAGATTTTGTTAATTTCATGCTGTTAATTAACCAGCTTCTCTTCACCTGCTCTGCCTGGTTTCATATATGTGAGTGAGATTTGGTTCTTGCTGCAACCCCCAGCCATGTGTGCTTCCACTCTCTGCTCTAGTCTGGCACAGTGCTACCCAAGCCAAGATTTGAATCTGCTCTGCATAATCAAACATACATTTTCCTATTTCTTTTAAAGTGAGTTTATTCACACTTATTTTCTGCATTGAGGTCCTTTTAGTTACAGTTGTCTCAATCTTTCTCTTGCCAATTCAAGGACTGAATATTTAATTTATAAATTCAAGTTGATGTTTTCATGAAATACTAAATGTTGAGGCACTAGGGAAAGTCTCTGCTGCAGCTTTCAGGTACTGAAGTCTCTTAAAGATGACAGGCAATGGCAGATTCTGTGAAACAGTTTTGTTGGTCCACAAGGAGATGGGTTGAAGATACAAGATTCAGGACAGAATGCTGCTTTTTTCACAGCTATTGTAGACAGGGTTTTATTCCTCTGAACTTCTAATGGTAAAAAAACCCCAACCCAAACACCAGAAATTAGATGAAGAAAGTTGCAATGCATAGTTATGGTTATTTACAGACTCCCTGAAGTTCTGTATAGGACAGTGATTCCATGTTGTGGGCTAACACCCAGTTTCAGCTTTTGTGCTTCTGCCATGCCCATCTTTTGCTGTTTCTCCTTCACTGTCTCTTGCTATAATTCCTGGCTCGAGTCTTGTCCCCTGGAAGTTAATGGGGAGTTTGGTTACTTGAGTTCAGTGAGATCAAGATTTCTTAC
Source organism: Edolisoma coerulescens (assembly GCA_013397115.1). NCBI lineage: Eukaryota > Metazoa > Chordata > Aves > Passeriformes > Campephagidae > Edolisoma > Edolisoma coerulescens. Next base: position 35,093 of record VWZW01004108.1, read on the forward strand.
TCTTAGCCTTTGGTCATTTTTCAGGATACTTGATGAAGCAGTGCAGCTGAAAGTTTGTGGGTTTTTGTGTTTTTAGTTTATTTTTTTTGAATACAGATGGACTCTGAATTCACTTTATACAGGGCTTTCTTATGAGATGTGTACTGACACAAGGACTTTTGAGCCATGTTTCTCATTTTTTTGCTTGTCCTAAGTTTTTCTTAGCTGCATTGATGAAACAGCAATGCTGAAGAACTACTGAGCAAGCTGTCACAGCTTAGTCAGAACCTTTGGGAGATGTATTGTGTTTTCAGAAGTGGCACATTCTTGTTGAGGATCCCTCTCAAAGGTAGAGCAAACCATGTTCTCTTCCTGCCCCTCAGAACTGGCTGCCACCAGCTGTGTCAGAGCTGGAGTGCTCAGAAACACATCCAGCACACTGGGAAAAACACCTCTCTCTCTCTCTTGCTCTCTCTTGTTTCTTCTGAAAGTAGTCAGCATTTATTTCCCCCTCAGCAGAAGGCTTTCATCCTTACAAATATATGGCTTTTATCTTTCTTGATCTGTTTTTTCCTGCAAATACTCCACACCAGTAGGATAGTCTTGTCTGGCTATACAAGCTCCATGTTTACACTGAACATCTTTCCTTCATGTAAACAGTGGCTTAAGGATCTTCTTGATCACCATGTCCATGTCTAATCCCCTGCTATTACAAGGGTGTATGATTTATTTTCTTCTTTAAGATGATCAAGCCTCAATTTAAAAAGGAAATAATAAGAAAAAAATTTTGTATCCTTACTACTCCCATGTTTCTCTGGTGATGCAGAATCTTTTAGTCACTTTTAACAAGAAAGCTTTTGCTTCTCAGTTCATGTCTTTAGTGTGTATGATCTTGCTTCTGTTCTGATGTGTGTCCCAATGATATACTGATGGTGGATTTTTATGTCCTTAATCAGGTAATCAAGTCAAATCATTAATTTTTTTCTTTTATAATCAACTTTTGCTGTTAAATCCCCTCTTTCCTTGTTAAACGTAACCCTTCAAACTGTTGGCAAGTGTCTAAATCCTCTCACTCAGAGCTGGAAATAACATTTCTGATGTGTGAAAGATTTTTGTGGTATTGGTGGTTTATGGTCAGATCTTCTGTTTTCTAATGTGTTATCAGTTGATGAGCATATCACTTCAGGTGATCACTCAAAAGAGGACATTTCTTGTTTTAATGAAGCAATCAAGAAGTGATTGACAGGAGAAGCAAGGTTAGATAAGAAAAGGGAAAGAGTAATTTTAAATAGCTGTAAGGCCATTTTTGAGAAGCAAATAGATGCTTCTGTAACCTGGGTGAAGAAAAATAGTTTTAGAACACAGCAGTAAATACAGATAAAGAGAGAGACAAAATGTTAATATACCTGATATGATGATATTAGAAGTGTTTGTTAGGGGAGAAACACCTCAAGTGACATTTAGTGGACAGAAAAAAAACCCGAATGTGAAAACCAGCATTCAAATTTATGTATAGAAGTTCAAATATCTTTCATTATAGGGAACGTAGATAGACTGTGCTAATGAGATTGCATTTAAACACTTTGAACTTCTTCTTTTCAAGTAAAATAAAGTTTTGTGATTGGCTGTTCATTTTTGTTTTCTACTGTTACTCGTTCTTATGTGTGATACAGTCTCACCAAGACCTGACCAATGCCATGGTGTGCTGTGTACTACCCATGCATGGCAAATCCTTTCCTGTTCTTAAAATAAAATCCAGCAAAGAAGCCTAAGGAATAGAACAGGACTGATTTCTGCCATGCTTCAGATTTTCGTTTGGTCACTTAACTCAGTGAACTAGTAAATAATGTGCTATTCACACTGGTATAATAGGAACAAGAACACAAAAATCACCTGCTCATCCCTTTTGGTGAAGGTTAACCAACATAAAACATATCCAAGTCCCACTGAAGAGGTTTTTATCACATAAATAACTCTTAAGCTTAATACTTCAGCGTAATTGCTGGGGAACATTCACTACATTCTTGGCATTGTGTGAAATGTGTGTGAAATGTAAGTGAAAATATTGCCACGATGTGTGTGAACAAAGCTGCTGTCATGCAATCTCTTAGATGCCAAAGGTGCTCTCTTAAATGTTATATGAAAAGTCAAAAACAAGCAGAACAAGTGGGAACCAATGCATTATGTGAGATGGTGACTAGCTCAGAACTTGAGGTCAAGCACCAGCCTTGAAGACATTCAGATATGGACTTTTCACAACTGTTCTTGTTTATGGATGTGCTTGAAATGTAAAATGTGGCATTTACTTTGGGATATGTAGGGGTAAAGTTGATAATCAGATTTAAGTAGGAAAAGATGGATTAAAAGGATGGGAATATGCTTGATTTGTATTTCCAAGGCTTATAAACACAGATTTTGATGTGCCATATGGTGTCTTGTCTCTGATACTGCACTTTATGCTCCTACCATGCTAATATCCCTAATCTTTATTTTAATTGTTTTTAAATGTTCTTGTTTATAGAAGAGAGAAAATATCCAGTACACACAGGACTGGAAAAGGCCTGTGTGCCATGCAGAGCACTTTGAGTGCAGATGGGAGCTTTATGGCAGACAGCCTGGCTTGCCCATAGGGTGGCTTGTGTGCCAAAACTCTCTTGTGTAGACAGGGTGCTGGAGTCTGTTTCCTTTTACCGTATGTACAGCCAATGCTTTTCATTTTGAAGTTCAATGCATCTTAATTTTCTTCATTCTTATATCCAATCCTGTGCTGTATGTTTCAATATAAAGTAGATTTTCAATTCTGTGACCAATTTTCTCTTTATAGCATTATTGCTGGAGACTGACATTTAAATGCTGTCTTGTTCCATAAAGGGTACAATACAGGAGGGGAATGATTTAAAAATTTTGCCACGAGTCCTTGAGGATGCAAGGTTGAATACTGTTTGCTGAAGTCAATAGGGTTGTTGTACGCAGGCTTTGTGTGTGTGAGCACAGGAGGCTGAAACAAATCAATTTCCATTGACTTGTCTAGCAAAGAAGCCATTATTTAGAACTGAATAGCCATTGCTCCTGTAATATAATGTGAAAACTTATTGTAGTTTTACTAAGAAGTAGGTTATGATGAAATTATTTGTTTAAAGCGAAGTGAAGATGTCTTCGGAATATAAATTTTGGATGTATTGATTGAATTTTTTTGATGAATAAATCGTGTTTATTTTTTAAATCTGTTATCAAAAGTAATATCAATCTCACATTGACAATGGAGTTTATTGGTATAGAGAATTTTCTGGCAGTTATTCAAATAGAAGAAGCAATTACAGTCCTAGTGAAAGCAGCACCATTTAAAGAAATGGAATGGTAATGCTTGAAGCACCAGTCCCTTATAAGAGTCTCTCTTTACATTAGCTTTCCTCTTGGTATTTTGCCAGTACATGGTTGAAATTCCCTGTACTAGTAACATTTAAAGTCTGAACTGCTGAAGAAGTTTTTATGCCTCCCTTTGTGCACAGTTTATGTTAACAGAGTGAGATGTTTGAGGTCTGAAAGGGATTTATGCAGTAAAACTGGCTGATCACATCTTTTTAGTATTCTCTGTGCCTCTTTGTGCGTCTTTTCCCAACCCATGCCACAGGTCAGGGGGATAAGCAGTAACTCACTGGAGTCCACTTAAGGGAACTCCTGTGGAAAGCGTAACTGTCAGCAAAACCAGTTTCTGCGCAGCAAATCATTCCAATGGGAAAAAAAAAAGAATTTTAGCAAAAGTTCCTTGAAGTCCATAGAAATTAGCACTTAGAATAGGAGAACTTGATGAAAAGGAGCAAATGCCACTCTAAGAGGCACACTGTACATATAATGTCAATGAATGTGAAAGGGCAGTGACCTGCCTGTTCCATTACTGCTCGTTATTCACCTTCTGGAGGCAAAAACCCACAAACAAATCCAAACAAAAATATTCCCCACAACTACCTCCCCACTCCCAATGTATTAGCTTGGCAGTGAATTTATAAATTTAAATGAATTCTGCTGTTAGATGGCACAGAGCATGCCTAGCTTCAGCAGAACAAGATTTCCCCATGGTATTTATATAAAAATGCTATTCCATCCATTTTCATTTCCTCCCGGAGTGAATGTGCAGTAGAGGGAATTGCCTCTGACTCGTGTCTGTCTGTGGCTGGAGCACTGCATGTGCCACCATGTCTGTGACTTTGTGCTGTAAACTGCTATCAATGGGAATCACACTTGTGACACACAGCTCTGCTGCTGCACTGTAATGGCATCCACAAATTCTCATTTGGGTCTAAGCCTCCATTAATCTGATATTTCTTTGTTTAGTGGAAAAAGTGAACAAATGAAAAACCAACCCCAGACCCAACAAGTGAATGATTGTAAACTGAAACCAGAGGTAGCTATGAATATTATTTGTAGTCAGCTGTTGGGGTTTTTCTGAGAGTAAAGCATTTTAAACCTAGGAAAAGCTTTCTTGTGTTTTCATTTTATGAAATTGTTCTTCAGTGATCAAACACCTTTAACTGCAGCGATGTAAGCGATGACCTGAATATTGGAAGTGTGGCAAAGGAAATGCAAACCTAGGACCTACTTCTTGCTTGAATGAGAGAAACTGAATTCAAACTGGAAACAAAACTGTATAGTTTCAGTGCTGTAGGTGAAAGAAGAAACTCTTTCAAAATATTTCAAATACGAATCCAGTCCTTAGAAACTGATATGGGTTTTAATTCCTCTTGTTTCCTGCCAAAGCAACAGAGGAGAGGGGTAAGATATGAACTGTCATTAATGACAGGTGTTTTGAAGACTGCTCTGGATATGTTTTGGTAAGCTCTGCATGGTGCTGTAGCTCATGGTCAGTTTGTTTCCTCCTTGCTCTCTCATAGCTTGGGGTTACAGTTTGAATGCCTTAGTTCTGGAAATGCCCTACCGTGAAACAAAATTCAAAGAGTTACATTGTTTCCTGAATTATCAGCATGAATCCACTAGAACATGAGAAGTGCGTGAGTTTGAAGAGTATGTGTGCACGCTTTCTTTACTGTGTTTGGATGAATCCTCTGTGGTTACAAGGAGCCAGAGCAACTCTTCTATTGGCAACTTCCCCAGCTTTGCACCATCACAGGGAAGAGCTGATCAAGCTGGCTTACTTGTACTTGATTAACATACTCTTTTGACATTCTGTGTGTGCAGCATGTGTTTTAAATTTTAATAATACATAGACCTTATGCTGCTTGTTTGTCAGCATTCTCCTTAAGAATTCTCTGCGCAGAAGAAAAATTGAGTGAAACGTATTGCAAATCAAACAATGCCATTTGTAAGCCTCTGCTTCCAGAAGTTAATTATTATTTATACACTGGAGCCTCTGTAACAGCCTCAAAAGTTATACCAGGAAAGCAGGTGAACTTCATGCTGGGAAGAGGCCGTAGAAACATGCAGTCAAAGCAGTGTTGGTGGAAATGAGCTGCAGGTGTTCTTTGTCTCTCAGGCTGCCATTAGTACAGTGGATCTATGCTTGAAAGCCCTATGCTGGGCCTGATTTTGTTCTAATTTAAAGTAGTTTTGCCCTTGATTTTTTGTCATTCACTTTGGCAATGAACCTAAATTACTGTAATGATCAGTTGTCTTCCCTGTGTATTTCCTTGCTCTTCGAGGAGTCATTGTCTGATACCTTGAACTAAGTTGTGGAAAAAGAGAGTCTTGGAGGGGAAGGGGAAAAAACAGTGAGTTGTCTCCTGTTAATTCAGCTTCATGAACACAGCCTCTGTGGGATCAGAGAGTGCACAGGGGAGGGGACAGAATGGGGGCAGAATTCACTCTTCTTGCAGCTGGCTATTAAATTTGTCTAACTTTAGGCTAGAAGTCCCCTTTTCATGAATTAAAGTTTGGATTCATAATACATCCTTAGAGGCCAGTTAAAATTAGGCTTCAAACTATTTTGTCACTTTATTCACCCAAATCTGATCGCAATTGAACATTTAAATGCCTAATACATATATATCCTTTGACAGAACACAATATGAAGGAGCATAAAAACTGCCCAGGTGACATTGTATGGTACTTCTGAAAGCCAGATCTGAAACTGTTTAGGGATGAGATATGGAAGTGAAAGGCACTTTCAGTCTGTTCACTGAGTCAGAGTTTGAACGGACTGCCCTGTGGCAGCTGTTTGCAGCTCTGGGCTCAGGCTTGGCTCACACTCTGCTGAGCTCCCGGTGTCTGAGGAGGACACAATCTCCCCGACTAAGGAAAGGTGTTGTTTCCAGCCCTACCTTTCCTAGCTCTGTCTCTGTAATGCACAAATGCAGGATGCAGCCCACCAGCGCAGTGCCTGCCATGGGCTCTGTTGCCTTGTCAGTGCCTGGACTCTTGACAACAGGGATGAGAACAGAGAGAGTATCCCGGGCTCTGCAGGGCCTGGGGAGCCGAGCTCTCCGTGTTTCTGTGCATGAACCCGGTCTGACAGAGAAGGGTGAGATGGTGCCGGGCACTGCTCACCACGCACATCAAAATCTGAACGCCAAAATTGAACAATCCTGCTTTTACTTCTGCCAAAGATGAATATGACAGCATGACCAGTTACAGAAAATTGAAAAGGATTTTATATTCTCACTCTTTGTGACTTGTTCCATATATTAGCTCACGTATTAGCTTATTCTGGGGACAAAGACAGGTTTTCCTTCTTTGTGTGTCAAGTGTCATCGTAACTACAAGAGGAGGAGATAAAACAGGGATTTAAGTGCTTAAAGGATGGCAATAAGTTCCTGCAATGCAATGGGAATTAGGTGGCCTCTGTGGGAGCTGATAAAAGACTCTCTATGGGTACAGTCAATGCAGACACATGGACACAGCTCTACTTCTAGCCCTAAATTCATATGCATCTGTCCAGCTTGAGGCAAATTGTAACATGAAGATTGTTTTCACTGGCTGGTAGGGTTGCCAGGTTACCTACCATGTAGATTCCGTGAAATTGCTATCTTGGTGGTAGTAAGCAGACAGGAGTACAAAGCACACAACAGCAAAGGCAAGCAGAGCATAGAGCCATGGCCCAGAGGAAGCATAAAAGCTTTTTTTCCTGGATCATATAATCAGATCTGTGTTAGTTGATCATTGGAGCTGTATCCTAGTGACTTTCTATGGTTATTTAATATAAAACCAAGGACACCACAGAGTGTGCCGAACCCATTAAAAGCAGCATTTGGAAAAATGAGTGTGGCACTCTACAGCCTTTGAAATTGTTTTTCATAAGTTATCTCTCACTAATCAAATGGAACCTGTGAGGGAATGAAAAGAACCAAGCAGGATGTGAGAGGTACTTAGCTTAAGAAGAAAATGGCCATCTGTGTTATTGTTTTCTACAAGAATAAAAATCAGAGTAACCTTAAATGGTATTTTTCTGTACCTTACATTCAAGTAGGAAATCTTCAGTTTATTGTATTAAGCCTTTCCACACCCTGTCCTCCCCCCAGGTTACCATCAGGAGCAGCTGCCTCCTTTTATCTACTGGCTATTACCTTTTGGTATGTTTGTGGATTTTTTTTTCGTAGGGTTGATGCTTTGCCTTGTGCCCAGTGAGAGATTTGAGGCTGCGTTGTGGCTCTGGACCAGAACTGTACAGGGATACATGAAAAGGTGTCAGGAGCTTTTGTGACAGTTTCTCTGGGTGCAGACACAGCATTCAATCAATATGCCTGGCAGTTTTCTGCTTTCTCATAGCATTGCAGAATCCTCCTGGGAGGTTTGCAGGGAGGTGGTGGGATGGGGAAAGGTGCAGCTGCAGTGCCGAGCAGCCAGGAGGGCAGATTGCATCTTTCCCTAGTGATGACTTCTGCTGTGAAGGCGCAGAGTCTGGAGTCACCCAGCTTTAAACCTGCCTGGAGAAGGAGGCATAGATGTAATGCCGAGGCTGCTGGAGACTTCAGCTCTCATCTGTTTGGTAGGAACAAGAATCTGGCCACTGAAATCTTTGTCTGGTCTCTGTGTGCCTGTGTCGGGAGATGGAGCAGACAGGTGGGCAGGTGTCCCCTGTGAGCCACCCAGACCCTGAGGTTTGCCTGCCCAGAGAGGACCGTGCGGAGCACAACTGCTGTTGACTTTGTAGTAAGAATTGAAATCCACTTTAGTGATCTTGTGGTCACTGTTTCTCTTCAGATGGAAGATGTTGTAGCTCAAATATGAGCAGAGTGATGCTTAGAGCATGCCTCATATGACAAAGATGCAAAGCTCTTCAACAGAGAGGAAACTTTAGCCCCTATATATAAAAAAAAAAAAATATATATATATGTCTAAACAAAACTTTATAGATGACATATTGGCAAAACACTGCCAGAATAACTTTTTATGTGGGTATAAAAATATGCTCAGTGGGTGTAAATTTTATATGCATTTCAAAATCTAAACTTGACAAATCGATGGGTTTGCAGGGCATGTCTATATTCAATTTTTTTTTTTAGGTGATAAAAAATTCAAGAGGTGTAGGCTCAGATAAAAATAAATGTGATCACATAATGTATTTGATTTAATTTATGGAGCACTACCTGTCCTCCTTTAACAGGCTACTCAAGACATGTTAAAATGCTCTAATTCTATGAGTGTACGAGCTTATCGCCTGAGAATGTTAATGCATTTGTTAACTTTTAAGTGCTGTCCTTGGTTACAAGTGTAGATGGCACTTTTGTACCACTGTTTACCTGTGCTTTCTCTTATTCTCTGTTCTTTTGCTTCCTCCTCGGCTTTGATGCTGTTCGCTTACAGTTTCTTTACCCTGAAGTTCTTATTAGCAGCTGCTGTTGGACATCTGTGGTGGGACTGTAATGAGAGCACCTTCTTGCACCCTTTGCCTGATCTTTCCAGCCCCTTTTGCGTAGCACTTTGCTTTTCTTTAATTTGAAATCTTGAGTCTATAAAAAACATGTTGGACTACTTACCATCATTAATGCCTGGTGAGCTTTCTACATGTTATGCTTCTCTGACTGGAGTAAAACATCTCTAAGCTTTATATTTTGTCTAGGACAAGTTTCACTGAGAGCTCCCAAAACTTGCTCAAATTCACAAACTTTCAGATTTCAAAAGTACATGAAATCTGCATTCCCCACACGGTGGCCCCAGCATCAGATATATTAGCAGGCTCACCGGGTACTCTATCAGGCTCTTGTCTCCCCTGACACAGCAGAGCTCTAATGCTGGAGAAGCAGAACCAAGATTTCTTTTTTTTGTCACCAGATGAAGCATTAGTACTGGGCTAAGTAACCATCTCAGTAAGCAAAATGCTCTTGGATTCTGATAAGGTCTTGTGACCAGTGTCAGTGTCTACAGCATAGTCTCTAAAGTGTCCTGGAAAATGATATTAAGTGCTTGCTTCTGGCTGTAAACACCTCTTTTCTCTTCTGACACTGAAAAAGCAGAAGAGGAGACTGTACTAATGGGAGCATGTACTTCAGCAGAGCTGCAGACTCTTTTCCCCTCTTAGGCTTTGACTTCTTGCTGCTTCACTGATCTAAGCCTTCCACATCAGAAATGTTAGCGATCCTGGAGCCGTAACTCTGTACCTGTTTCAGGGAATAGTTATGATTGCTTGGATGGAAATTGACTGATGGCTGAGCAAACCTCAGGCTGGTAGCTGCACACCTTCGGACTGACAAGGCTTATCTCTGAACTGGGGGGGGGGCCACAAAAACGTGCCTTGAACAGCAAAGGGGTTTTGGAAGATGCAATTGTGTTTGCAGAAAGCCCCCAGAGTACACAGCCTGCATGGCTGCATGAAAGTCTCCCTGTTGAAAAGACTGGTGGTGAGAAATTGCAAACAGGGTAAATACATAGTTTATCCCCTCCAGCCAGTGCATATCTTGGGACAGAGGGTGGATGGGAAGAGCCTGCTTTTTCCATTTTTCTTTTCTTTTTTTTTTTTTTTTTTTTTTTTTGTTTTTCATTATTCATTTGGAAGGTGATGATGAGAATTATGAAGCTCCTGGAGGAGGCAAGGATCAGTAAAAATTAATTTGAAAATCTTATCTTTGCCGAAATGAAACAATTAGAATATCTAGAGAAAGGATGACTATGTTGGAACAAGGAAATACTCCTGGCAGACACATGATCGTGTTCTGTGCACTTCTATTTATGACCAGAGTCTTGTTCTTGACCTAGTGTGATGCTGAATTATTGAATCATCTTCGTTAATTTGCTTCAAAGCAATCTGTAGAGTCTAAAAAAAGTGATTGGATAGAGTTTAATTTTGCATAGAGTCTGTTTTAAGCTGTTTAGTTCTTTATGACTTAAGTGTGACTCTTTAAAAATATATCTGCTCTATGATTCCCATCTCGAGCTATCGATGTCAGTGGGAATCATGTAGCTGATTAAGGGAATTAGATCAGGTTTTATATATTTCTTTTCAAGTCATATCTATAGACTTTGATAATAAATTACTTTGCACTTTGGTAATCTTAACACTGCAAACTCAATATAGCTTTGGGAGAGGGAGGTGAATTCTGTTCTGCATCGTGTACAAATGGAACCATGAGTTAAGTACTAATTCTTTATTATTGACTAAATACTTGTTGGTAGTGATTTTTGTGAAATAGCTTAGAAGTACCACTTCATTTTCAGTTCCTGGGTTGCATTTATAGTTAATAGTTAAACCAAAAGTAAAACAGCTACCCCAACAGACTCACAAACTGAACACTCTTATGTAGAAGTCACAGAAATGTGCCAGTACTTTAGGAAAGGGATTTGGATTAGTTTGTAGAACTCAGATTTGCTACAAGAAGGTGATCCTGTTGTCATACTTGTTCTTAAATGAATCCTCAAATGCCTAACTCTTTAATGTACATCAGCACAGTCTCTAAAGAGATCACTGAAGATTGGCACCTGCTGGTTTTTGTGTGTGTAAAGAACAAGGTGTCTTAACTGGCTTACTGGAGCAGTTGGATGGTTTTATGGGGTCCTTGCAATCATGAGCTATTTATATTAACAACTTGTTTTTACATCTGGTCTGTGCATTCTGGACTGTGAGCTGGTCTGGAGAATGACTTAGGATATGAAAAGCTTAAAATAATGGCTAGAAAGACAAAAGAAAATATCCCACTATTTCCCTTAATTTTGGTCTGGGTTCCCCTTACTTTTTTTTTTTTTTGAGAGAGAGAGGGAGGGAGAAGAGGATTTGGTTAGCTAAAATATCAAGGTCAATAAGTCATCAGTGACAGGTTAGATCAATACATGCTAAATTTAGAGTTTTAGTGGAAGTGGAAAAGAACCACCAGAAAGATTTCTATTTTGTCTGCATCTGCAAAAGGAAAGAAGTGTTGGAACCTATAGGTTAAACCCTGCTTGTAGGCATCTGCTGAGAGGTGTATTGCATTTTTGAATGTTGCTGTATTTAATGGGAATATGACTGACATGACTGGTCTGTTCCTTGGATTTGTGATATATTGTAGGCTGTTAAAAAAAGAGGAGGAAACAGATATCAAGAGTGGAGGAAATGAGTGCTGCTTTCAAGACTTCACAATAAGTTATTTTTGACATCAGGCTGCAGAAAGTGAAATTTTCTGAAATGTAAAACTTTGAGCTTGGCTGAGAAAACTAATGAAAGGAGGTGGACACATATTTGAAACTGGGACATGGAAATTATTAGTCAGAAGGGCAGGAATGTGTTTTCCCTCCTTTTGACCCTTTATCACAGAAGAAAGCTCCCAGTAATGTGCAGAGGTGGCTTGCCTACCGTGCTTCCAAGAGAGCAGGATTTCAAAAGACTGCTTGCTTGGGCTTCAAGTGCATTTTGCTTTGTGCATTGAGTTCAAAGCAAGCCTGAAATTGGAAGTAGGACTCAAAACCATTGTGGTTTCACCTCATTTTTACACTGAGCCTATTGAGGTTTGAGCGATTTAATCCTAAAGCTGTAAATCTGGGCAGGTTCACACAGAACTTAGTAAAAGGTTATTTGAAAGAATTGCAAACTCCAAAAGATGTCAGAGGACTTTGGCTGAGCTTGTTACTTGAAAGTAATGGAGCAGGAGGTCAGGGGACTTTTCCAGGATTTTCAAAGTTGCTGGGAAAATTTTTCAGAGCTCTGCTGTTATTAACTCTGTGTCCAGCTGCATCGTAGGTGCCTGTCTGGGGTCAAAACACTTGTGCTGAATTTATAGCAGGGAACATTCATGAATCTCGTTATTTAAAATGCCCTTGATTTCAAAGAGGAGAATAAAAACAAGGCAAAAATGCTAAATGTAGAGTTGTGCTTATAAGGTTGGTTGCAAACTGAACAAAGGAGGAGAGAGCAAGGGGAGTGGAGCGAGTATTTGCACACCAGGTGGTGGAGTGGAAGTTTTCCAAGAGTCAGGATCCTTGGTTTCTGGCTGAGGCTGCAGTGTCACTACCTTGACACATTTCCTTGAGCCTTTTTCTGCTATTTTTGCCCATGTAGTGGCAGCTGCTTCTTTCCCTGTTTAAATGGACCAGCAAATGTTTTTAAATGGGTGCCTTGCAATGCTTGTGTTTAGCTTATATTATGATTAAGTGAAACTCTTTCTCATGCTCCATGGTAGCCATGACGATTCTGGCATATTCTTCTAGCAAAAATGAAACTGTTGGATGATTAAATCTTTCCTGGGGTTAAATAAATTTCTCTCTAAAAAACTGCCATTCTCTTTTCCCTCCCCCTAGACCTTCTTAGTCTTCACATCTGAATTGTGCTGTTTGTTTTGGGAAACTGCTGTTCTAAGTTTGCTGTTGAGAAGTGTTGAGAGCATCAGCCCAAGGAAGTGTGGACAGTGTCATTCCCTGCTGCCGTGCTACAGAACTCAGTGTTTCTCTATTAACTACTTGCTCATTTATGGTTAGGGAATATTTTAAATTTGAAATTGATGTTTCCTTACTGATTAGGTGTATGGCTGTACTGGGACCATGTGGAGAAATGCTTACTTTGATCACTGACTGCATTTTCCTTCCTCCTCCATAAAAACAAAAAAGCAGAAAAATAATTTTAAAAAGAATTTTTTTGTTCTAGAATAACTTTTTTCTTTTGAACAAGAGCAGTAGTGTTAAATACAGGTTTAATATTCTGTGTCTTGGTGAAAGCAATTAATATAGATTATTCAATTTTAATAAATATATTTACCTCTTACATTAATAACACTATTGTGGTTTTAAGTAAGCTGTGTAAAACACCTTTAAATGGGTGCATCTGTTGAAAAAACAGGTTAAATCTTGAGGAAACAGGCGCAAAGCTGAGTTGTCAGAATCACTTGTTTTTTAAAATCTTGGTCAAGCCTGTCCCTGAATATAGAAATGAAACTGAGGCACAACGTGTATGTTTCTTGGGGATAATTTTTATCTTTAATGAGTAAAATAGCTGTTCCAGAAATGGATGTAAATTTTGGATCACTCTCTTTTGATCAAGCTTGTGTGCTACACCTCTAGAAAATTACCACCTACAGAAACAGAATAACAAAAATATCTGAGTGTCTTACTAAGTTCTTTCAGCTTTTGAAAACAAAAGCTTTTAAAAGGTTGAGATCTTGCTCCCAGTCATGCTGGTATCAATCTTGTATAACAATAGTGATGTCAATATAATTACAGCAACTTGATACTTGTGTTAATGATGTCAAAATCTGGCTTGATATCCAAGACTTTTTACCTCAAAAGCCAAATAGATTGTTTCAAAATCTCAGTTATAACTCTGCCAAATTTTACTTTCTACAGAAAATCTTTCATTACTTTTTTAAATCTTTGGGACCTAGTTACAGTAATGGCAGGAGCCTTTTCTTTACACTCATAATCAGTATTGATTATAATGTGAGATGAAGAGTCCTCTGGTAGAATAACATTACTGCCTGATTTAATAAGATAATTGCTATCTTTATTCATAAATATTGTGTTTTATTGCTTTCTGTTAGTGTGGCACATGTGGGATTCATAATTTATTTCAATTAAACCAGCCATCAGAGAAGGTAGTGAAATGTGATATTAGTAATGCTGCTTTTACTGTACCACCATAGATTTTCTGGAAATGGATGGAGCAATCCTCTATGGGACAAGAGCTCTTTTCCTGTCTTAAAAAAGCACCTGGTATACCTGCTTATCAGGTCTAAATAGGAAAGGAAAATTAATCTTGATGTCTTAGGATACTTTCAACCTGAGTACCAGGAATTTGAGCTAAAAGGAAGAAGTGGGGGATAAAGGAGGGAGAGAGAAATGAGAAATTGAAAGAAAGCAGGCAGGAGAGAAGAAATGTGAGAGGAGTTTCTGAGGTCATGAAGAGAACAAAGGCTAAGAAAGAGAGACGGTGTAAAATGCTGCAAAAGCAGTCGGAAAAGTACAAATACATTTTCTATGCACAAAATACTTTTGGCCAGACAAAACAAATGGAAGGCAGTAATAAACAGATGAGAATAAAAAGCTGGCTTTCCTCTGATTCCTACATCTGTGGGCCAACAGAAAATTTCCCCTACTTTACACTTCTCAAGAAATGTAACACTCCCAAGCTTTCTGCAGCCTTACTTCACCCCCTGGTATCGCAGCCCATAGTCTGAGTCATGCTCTCCTTTTCAGCAGATCTTGGAGCTCGTGTGGCTCAGGCTGAAAAGGAAATGCACTTGCTGGTGGCTGTCAAGTCTCTTTTGGGGCTCTCTGGATTCTGTACCTGAATTCTGCTGGGACACAGACTGAAGTCCCTTCCTCTGACTTGGTGGCAGGGCCAAAGGTGGCAGTCGTGGACCTGAGGTTCACTAGCAGTGACTGTGGGCAGCAGACCCCCTTAATGGCTACTTGGAAGAACAGTGGAGAAAAATTGGGGTGTTTGCAAGACAGGAAGGAGGAAAGTTGTTAGAAATGTTGTTCCCAATGTGTATTTAGGGTGTGTTGCAGAGAAGCAGCTGCCTGAGCACTCTCCTCCCCATCTTCTTCCCAAGGGCAAAGCCTCTTGGAGGCTATGTCTGGGTTTTGGGGAAATATCTGATGAGACTCTTCCTTCTGTCTTTTCCTGCATTCAGCTTGGCAACTTTTTAGTCTTGGCATGTAGTTTATTCAATGGCAATTATAACACTAATAGCAATTTGCATGGAAATTAACATTGGAAAGAAGTGCTTCTGTCCTATGCTTGTGTCATTTTACAATCTTGGAAGTTCTCAGGTGGCCAGCCAGCTCTTCAGGGCTCCTGATGGGCAGCACCTCAGAGCACCAACGGGGGGAACTTGTAGAAACTGTAGCAAATTTTTGTGATGCTACGATGATCATACTGGCAAAAACATGTTTTTCAGGTTGAGTGTGATGCACTCTTGGCATTATACAGCTTTCACGCAGCCTAATGTAATGCCCACTATCTTTTACTATTTACAGAAGAGATTTGTTTTTTTTTTATCATGCTGGAAAAGACTGCTTTGTTACTCTCTGAAGTTCAGGGAGGTCAGGAGAGAATATTGGAAATTGAACTTTTCAACCTGGTGGCCCCTGCTGTCTTGGCAGGCAGCAGTCTGACAGGAACACAAGTTCAGCAACAGAGACAAGTAATGAAAAATGTGGCTTTGCAACATTTCTCTGTCAATAACAAAGCTCATCTTTTTGTGTCAGCAAGACATTGCATGCAGCACACATTTCAAATTCAGTTAATCTCAAAATAATTCAAAAATCAAAGAGCTTATTCAACCAACAAGACATACCAGATTGACTCACTGTGTATTCATGGAGGGGATAGCAGAGAGAAAAAGAATTCGATATCAGAAAAGCAGCCCTAGTTTTTTCCTTGGTTTAAATTGTTTTTAGACTGCACGAGCACACTGTGAATGCTAAAAGAGTTACCAAAAGAATATTTGATGATTGCATTGTTTGCATTACTCATCTAGGAATAAAATTGACAAAGGTGCTGTTGTACATGTGAGCACATGCTCTTTCTGCCTTGCTGCAAGATCTTGCATATTTTTAATGCTATTTCAGGACTGCATCTGCTGTCACCACACACCCGCCATTCAAACCTGGTGTCAAAGAGCATGTGCACACACAGCAATAGGTTAGGGGAGTTTATTGTGATCTTAGTGTTTACTTAGGTTCAATGCTTCCTGTTTGGAATGTTGCATGGAGAACAATTCAGACACTGCTAGGAATAGAATTGCTGGTGCCAAATTAATACCTGTTTATGACAGGACACCTGTTAGACAATGCCTATAGTGGGTGAAGGCATACAAATAGCAGTTGCTTATTAATTAAAAGGATGTATTTATCGGTAAAGAATGTCAGGATGCAGGACTGCCCCTCAGACTAACAGCAAGATCCCATGGACCCCTGTGCCACTCAGCAGGGAGTGAGGGGTGTCAGCATGGGGTTTGGGTCACTGGGATTAGGACCAGGAGCTGTGGGAATTGGCACTGCAGTGTCTGTCCTTGCAGCTGAGTACACAGAATACCTGGGAGCCCATGGGCACCAGTGGTTGTGCTACTTCCTTAGTGCTCAGCTTGGACTGAGCTGCTGTGGGATGCATAAATCAAAGGCTCCCCTCACTGCTCCACCTAGCAGTTCTTCTGAGGAAGAATAGATTATTTGGCAATAAATTGCTCTCATCTCTTAGCCTCTAAATTTATGTTATTCACATTTTATGCTTTATATGTATCTTAGAAGTTTTCCAGACACTGAGCACTGAATTGCTGCAGACACGCAGCATAGTTCCACTGTTCTCCCGCATGAAGTGTGAAGGGCTTTTACTCTTGAGTCTTGTAGACAGCGGAACAAACTACTTCTTTTCACCTGTTATCGAGGCTTTGTTTGTCTTTGCAGAGTGTAATCCAACATAAGTCAATTATAGACCCCTCTTTTAATTGTCAGTCAAACAGTGAAGACAGCAACACTTACCGTTATTCAGTAGGGAAGGGAGAAGGCAGGATGTGACATGGGATGACTTCGATTTCCATGGAGATTTCAACAGGGGGATGCTGGCAGCCTTGGGGTCACATGATAAGCATTTAAGCAGCTAACAGCTAAGTAATGAAAAAACCCACAAACCCCACATGATTTCTCTGTGACCTGGAAAGATGAGTCTTTTTTTCTTTCACATATTTCATACAGTGTTTCATTACTGAATGGTGGGGCTGCTGCAGGATGGAGATTCTAAACTTCTGCTTGGAGTAGGAGCTCTTGGGTCCTGCAACAGAAAAAAATATTTCACTAGCTTCTAACCTGCTCAGTAGGGGAAGGAAAAAAAGCTTGGGCCCCTGAACTGTACTTTTAAAGAGGAGTAGTGTTTGCAGAACAGGTAGTTTGGATCATATGTGGGGAAATCTTCTCTGTCCTGTTGTGGCAGTGACCAAAGATCAAGAGTTACAGGGAAAATATGATCGTCTCCCTTGGTCTGCAGAGAGCTGCTTTAGGAATATAACACTCCTTGCATGTCTCTGTATTTCCAGTACTTGTGAGATCTATGGCAGAGGGGGCCTTGCAAGGCTGGTAAGCTGGTTTGCTGGGATAACTGTCCCATAAACGCGGCTTTGGTGCATTTTGATAAGATTTATTCAATTTCCCCTCATGAAAGACTTTTTCTTGCCTTACAATACGTAAAACTACCTAAAACTTCATCAGACTTGTGCATCAGACTCCCCAGGGAGCTCTATGGCAGATCTCTCAACTCACTCCAGTCCATGGAGTCATTATAAACCAGGTTTTGCCCATGAGGGAGAACAAAAGATAAGAGGAGATTACAAAAGCATATTTGCTGTTGAACTCTTGCTTTAGTTGTTCCCTGTTGACATGAGTGCTGCTATATGTTCGTTATGTAAACATCAATTATTTATCTTCCTTTGGCAGCATTCCACGGTTCCTCCTGCTTTCAGGTGATTGACATGGAGTGGAGAAGGAGGGCACGGTGTGCACCCGCAGTCCCCAGCTGAGCTGGGGGAGCAGGAGTGAACAGTGGGCGCTCAGCTCTTACACGTACCTTTTCTGTTGTAACGATGCAGATGGGGTCACTTCTTTCCTTGTTCACAGAGGCCTTTCCTGCAGAGCTGCTTGGTGCACTTGTGTACCCTGTGCAGACTGCATGTGCCATGGAGAAGATGAACCAAGCAAGGGCTGATGTCTCCAGCAGATCCATTTTCTGTCTTTTCACTGTTTGAAAAGGGCTCCTCAGCAAAGCAGGACTAGGCTGGTTTCTAGACTTTTGCTCACAGTGTACCAAGAGCTGCAGGCAGTGTGGCCAGGTACCTGCCCCCTGCCTGCCCATAAAACAAAAACCCGTGAAGCTCTTTGTGCTCTATGTGGGCATCGATTCTGGAGGGTTACAGTTGTTGCTATTGACAAACTCAGTCAAATTAAAAACTGCTGCTGACTGTTCCAGCTCTTTGGTGAGTTAGGAGGACAAAGGGTGCTACTTCTCTTGCTTTCCAAAAATAATGTGGAGGAATAATCCCCAAAATTAGGGCAGAGCATTAATGGGATGGAAAATAGATCAGGGTTCATTCACAAGTCATCATCTTTGCAAAGTTACATCTTTCTTTTCTGCTTTAAGCTCAAAGTTTTAGACTTTTTCACTTTGATACTGTCAACTACAAGTGCAATCAAACCTTTTAGCTGTCTAGCTGGAAGCACTTATGTTTTGTGTGAAAGACATAGGCAATTTACTGCAAATAATAATGGAAATGTATTATAAATGTTAGAGATTCTGAGCAGGCAACATGTTATAAAACTTTATGCATTTTTTACCTTTTACACATGCACAGCTCTCCTCAGATGAAATGACAAGGCCTGGTTAACATTATTTCTTACATCTTCTTTGTCATGAATGCTTTTTTCACATCCCAGCATGCTCTAGTTCATCCAATGCCGCATTAGAAATACGTACACTCTTACATAACATAAGGAGATTTCTATAGGTTCTGTAAAGCTTTCTTATTACAAAAGATTACTGATTACCTTACAGAAGAGAAGTTTGGTGTGTCAGCTTAAAAAAGTGTTGGGGAAGAGATGATTCCAAACAAAGCCTTGAGCATTTATCCAAGCGTTTTAAGTTGGGCCACCCAGAAAGGCTGAAACCTCTAGCTATATTAGTAAAACTGCATTAAAACAATATAGATTTTAAGGTTGTTAATACATTTTTGCTCGGAGATAATGGCTATTGCTTTTTCTTAAACATTAGTTCAAATATATGAATATTTAAAATTTCATCTCTTTGTGCCAAATTCCTAACTAGCATGAGGACCAAAGCAGGTCTGTGGAAGGTCAGTCTTTCATGCCTACAACATGGACACAGCATGCTTTCTCTTGAAAGAAGGCCCAGCTCAGATTTGTTGCTCTAGCTTCTGCTCAAAGTTTAAAGTCTGTAACAAAATCCATCATCCAGTCCTTGCTGCTGAGTGTGATGGAAATCCCTTCCCTCTGGTAATGACGTGTGAAATTTGGAGTGCAAAGCTCCATGTGATGCTCTTTTATTGGCTGCATGGAAAGAGCAGACTGGAAAGATCCACTAATGTTGCTCTTCAAACACACTGTCCTTTGAGATAGGAAGTTGGAATTTTAGGTATTGGACTAGAATTATGTGCAGATCTGAAGAATATGCTGCTATTTTATTGCTTATTGTGTTTTGATATCTCTGTTTCTCATGTTTACAAGAAAAATATCTGGCATTACTCGTGCCAGGCAGGCCAAGGTGAGTGCTCTGGGCAGCTCTGGTTCTGGTGTCCCAGCTGTGCTGAGCTCCACCTGACCTTCGTGAACACAGGCTTGGGCTGAGCAGAAGCACAATGTGAAACTTAGTGTATGGAAAAACTGATAAAGGAGCATATCTAAAGAAAACTCATTTCCCTTTTTCTCTTTGCTCATTCCCCAGCAGACATTAGGAGTTGGTTGTTGCAGTATAAAGATGTTTTCTAAAAAGAAAACTTTCTAGAATGGCTGGGCTATTTAAGTAACATAACTCATTTCTATCCTATTCAGGTATCTAAACATGTTTACCCTCTTTCTTGAACAGGGCTTTGTTTGTGTTTATGAAGACAAACAATTGCATGAGTATCTGTGAATCCTTTTGCATTAAAGATCATTCTAACGTACACAAATTCTCCTGTAGGTGATTTACTAATTAAAACAAAGTTTGTAATTGATAACTTATTTGATCAAACCTACTTTTTCACCAATTCACCATAAATAAATGCTTTGTTTTTCAAAATTATTCACCAGATGAGTAAGATGAATAATTCTCCATATGTTCTTTGGTCATAAGCTGTTTGTTATAAGTGAATTCCATTGAAAACTAGAAGGTTTGTTTATTTTGAGTTAATGGACAAATCCCATAATATTTTGTTGCTGGTCTTAGACTTCATCTATTTATCTGGTTACACTTCCATATGTCATTGTTTGTTCAGATTTTGCTAGAATTTTCAAGGGTATCAAGGAGAAGGAAAAAACATTCATGGGAGTCTGCCAAATCTTTGAGCAACTAAGCAGTTAAACATAAAATGTCTGCAACATGACAGACAGATAAATGATAAAATACCTTTCTAGTAACAACTGAGGATAGGAAATATTATGTGAAAGGGGCAGGAAGTGTTTCAAAGGGCACTTGATAATAAAGGGTCTGCAAGTGTTACTGGTAAGTGATTTATTGATTTGTTCAGTGTAGCATGCGAGACTGTACTGATTTATACAGAGCATATACAAGAGCCATGTCATTACAAACTGCAAACCAATCTTTAAAATTAGTTACTGTCCAATAGGTTTTGGAAAGATATACCTGTCCTGCTGCCACCCAGTCCGGAGCACAATGATTAGTTGGAGATGGAAGTTGATGTGAGTAGATCAAAGCTCAGTATATTAGGTCAAGTGTTTTTAACATAGATTTATGAACCAAGATTCTGGTTCATTTTGTATTCTCTTAGGAAAGAAAAATTGAAGTACTCCAAGGATTTTCTTTTTCAATATCTGTAACTTTCTTGCACTTTTCTAATGGCATTTCCCTCTCTCTCTCTCTCTGCTTTCTCTAGGTTATCCAAACTCCTCTTTTCTTTTTACCTCTGCTCTTGGGGTGCCAGTACACTTCTTAAGGGTGTCTTTACCAGTCCCCAGGCATGTGTATTAGCCTTCATTTCAAGATGCAAGACCTGTTTTTTGTTTCTTGATGTTTTATTTTCAGTCTGAATAGATAACCAAGATCAGCATTACTATAAATATATCTAGTTTTTAAATCAAATTCCACCTTATGTGTATTGAGTACATATAATAAGTTACCTGACCATCTATCACTTGCCAAGGATGGGAAATTGAGACCTCTGCAGAATTGATTCTGCAAGACATAAGGACCTTCAACTTTAGAAGAAAGTCTGTTGCCCTGGAAATTGTTGCTTGGGCAAAGAAGTGCCTCTTGGCAGATTTCTGATCTTTAGAAGCAAAACTCTCATGACACAAAAATGAAAGCTTGTGGCTTACATGTTTCTTAAAAGAAGCCTGAGACCTGCGGTGTTTCATATTTCTGCAATATAAAAGCTTTTACTTGTCAATACTTGATGATCTGAAAATCCTTTGAGCCCTTAGCACTCACCAAGAGCCTGGACTGCGCTGGAAAGCACATGGCACTCAGGTGTCCACACCGTGCTCCGAGAAAGAGCAGAGCTGGAGCCTGGCTTCAGATTAAGCTGTTCCATGAGCAGCAGCCCAGCCAAGTGCAGGGAAAAGGCAGCAGTTTTGTTTATTGTTATTTGCATTTGCACAGTGCCCAGAAGCCCAGCCCTGGGCTATGCAGGAAAGCAGCGTGCTCGGCGCTGCACTGACGCTGAACAGACTGATGAGACAAAAGTGGTTGCTACAGGCACGGGGGCCCGGAGAAGCAGACTGATGGCAGTAGATGGCATGCTCGTTCCTGGTATGCAGCCCTCCAAGGCTGCCCATTCCCCAGCTGTATAAGCAAGGAAATCTTTGTGCAGGGAGTTGAGGGACTGTAATAAGGAACTTTGGAGATGTCCAAAGTATGTTGTTTCCTACCACGAAGGACATGGTGGCAGAGAGGATGAAGCTGCTTTTGTGTTTTTGTGGGGAGTGGACGCTGAAGGGGGAAGTCGCTGTCTGAGGAGAAGCGACAGCACATTTCACAGTGCAGAATGAGAGATGACAAGGCTGGGACAGGCAAGGAAAAGCTTAGAAAATGAAGATGCTTTTTGTTTGATGGAACATAAAAGGAAGACAATGATGCCCAAGATGACGCAGAGGACAGCTCATGTGGTCAAAGTGACAGAGTAGTAAAATTATCTTTCCAAAAATATTGCAAATGGATGTGAGAAGGGACAGAATTTCGTTTGTCAAACCCCAGGAAAAAACTCCACGTTGTTTTAATAAAGAGAAAAGGTGTTTGGAGCCCAGAGAGAGCTTTTCCAGTGTGATCTGATAAGAAAAGCTATATCTGAATTTGTTATGTAGAGAGCACCAGCAGGATTTACACATAAGCTGGATTTGGGGACAGAGAAAAGGATGGGAGATGCAGGTTATCCCAGGTTATGGGTTGCACCAAGTGGCACTGTACTGTCGGCAGTGACTGAGGAAAGAAGAAAAAAGATTTGAGCAGTCTTGCTATGTTAAGCTAAAACTAATGAGTAGATGTCTCTGAAAAGATTTTAATTCAGACAGGATATGTTGGAGTAGAGAGATACTTTAGTGTGTTGCTAGGATAAAAATATAAATTGAATTTATGTTTTTAAATCAGGCCTGGGCAGCTAAAGTTGACAGTTCCTCTTTCATAGGAGAAGGAGGGGAAGGCATTTGGATTTCACTGGTGGAAAAATTGAGCTGGAAAATATGCCACAGTCCAGATCATTTGTGGTAGGTCACCAGGTTTGCGGTGGTTTCGTGTGGCTCACATGATTTCGAGAATTATGACTGTGGAGCAGCCGTGGATTACTCTGTGCTTTTACAGCTGCAAAAGGTAGTTAGCTGCTCTGTTGCTGCCTTAGTGAATATAGATGCTGGCTGTAGAAGCAATTCAAAGGCCTGTTTTGTCCTTGGGGAGAGGAGGAGGCTCACGTGGCAGAATATTTTTCTCACTGTATCAAGTTTTCATCTGGTTGTTGAGTATAATTTCTGAGCCTAGTGTGTATGTTATTTCCTCTTTGGCTTTGTATATATAATTTTAATTTGTGTCATAGACTCAGACTGTTATCCTTTCTTTGTTTTACAGCATATTAATGAGAAACAGGAGGGCAGAGGAAACCAGAATATTTTTGGTCTAGTGCCTTCAATTTAATATTCTGTGTGCACTTCATTAGCTGGAGCTGTTAACAAAGTGGGGTCCTTTTTTTGTTTGTTTTTAATACAGTGTGAATTCTGAAAAGTGCATACTGTATGCCCACTAGGTAAAATACATGCTGTTCCTCTGTGCTGCTGGCTTCTGGGCTGAAAAATTCCTATTGCCTCCACTGGAAGCACTCTCCTAGGCTGTAAGAGATGGATCCAAGCCCACACTGGTGCAGGAGCTGATCCCAGCCGTGGCATTCAGCAGGGAGTGTGAGTTAGATTTCCAGAGCAGGTGCCAGGATGGATTGCAGCAGGCACAGTCTCCTGGTGAACTGAGGGAAGGGGCTGCTGTGCAGGGGCACCAACTGCAGAAACCCAGCTGTGGCTGCTTCTGGTAATGTGGGGGAGACGAGGGTGAGGCCGAAGGGATGTTAATGAACTTTGTTATGACAGAAGTTCATATTTTTATTACAGCTGACCTCAGTAAGAAATTTTCTGGCTTGATGGATGGCCTGAATGCCACTGAGCCTGGGCTTTTTGAGCTTTCAGAACCCCAGGTGTTAGAAAACCAGATTCTGGTCATTGATGCCTGCTGCACTCTGGCCCTACTTTATCCTTTGCTTTCCTTTTTGCTAGGAGTGATAGAAAGCCTGCTATTAATCTACCTAAGGCTGGAGTCACCACTGATCCTGAACTATCATTTGATTATCATTTTAGTTGCCTCACAAACCCCATATTCCTTGTTCTCGGGGATACTGGAAAGATAAGACCAAACCTACTGCAGGAGGATGTGGTGCTGTTAATTCATTTCTCTGTTATGTTCCTGCTGGGTTGCTGGAATGTGGGGCTTTTAAGTTTTAATGTTGGAGCTCACCTGCAATCCTGCTCCTGGCATTCAAACTGTAACATATTATTGCACTGCTTGGAAGCTCTTCATGTTGCCTTACAGCATGCTGGAATAATTCTAAGATGCCACTAGGTACACTGAAGTTCCCAGGCTGGCTTATGCCACAGTGAAAGCACTTTCATGTGTTATAAAAACGTATTTGCATTAAAGTTTTCATTCAGATTGGGAGCTGGCTTCTGACATGAGTCTCCCAATAATCCCCAGTTTCTTTTATTTGCTTCATAGAACAGCCTTGGAGAGCAAAGGAACTGCATTATTCTGTGATACGACTGGACTGGGAGATGTGCTGCTGCAGCAAGGTGCTGCGTGCACCCTGTGCACTGGATCAGAGAAGAGATAGCCCAAGCTGCCTTCCCCCTCATCCCCGAGTGCACACAGCAGGATGTTGTCCATCAAAACCAGCTCTTTACTTTAGCAATCCCCTCTGCTGTGCTGCTTTACTTGTTACCTTGGACTACACGTGTATTAGACAAGATTCTGTGACACTTGTGTGGTTTGGTGGGATTCGTTGCCAAAAGAATTACTCTTGTAAGCTGTTTTTTGGGGTGGATTTTTTCCCCCCAGTGAATGCAGATTTCATATCATGCTATCTTAGCTATGTGGTGTTATTTAGTGACAAATTGCCTTTATTAGTTTTGTATTGTGCTCCTGGCAGTAGTTTGTCCCATCTCACACAGTCAGCTGCACGTAATTTGGCTGAAGTTTATTAATAATTTTCTGGCTTATGCTTAGACTCAGTGCTAGATTTCAGGCAGAAGAGGTATCACCTTTGAAAGCATTAGAAGGTGAAAGCAGATAATGAGCAAAGACTGCCTGCCGTGGCAAATCCTGCTGGGTACTACAGTTCTGGTCCATATCACTGCAGTACTGGAGCATCTGACACCTCTGAGGGAGAAATGGGAATAACCAATTTTAGGGCACAGAGAACAAGGAACAGTGTGAATGTATGACTTGCTCAGGCAAGAGGCAGTCTGTATCAGCATAGGGAATTAAGTCTGAGCCTAAGATCAGCTCAGACTAAATGCCTTAATCACTAGATTGTAGTTTCATTTTTAATGGGTTCTCAATGGGAATGAATGAGAAGAAAAATGGGGAGGAAAACAAATAGAAATCACTGTCTGTGCCCTTTATGTCATTGTGTTTCAAGTATCTGCTATTGTCTGTGTTATCTTTCTTTGCCTCTGCCTTAGCAATTTGCATAGTATTTTATTATGTAGTCTTAAGGGCCTTTACTCTGCATTAGGCTGAATTAAACTTCCGTGGCACCCGAACTGTCTGCTTGCTGTACCTCCTTGTGAGACACTTATCTCGAGAGAGAAAGTTCTGTGTTGCACTAAATATTTCTTGAAGCACATTCGCTGCTGTTTCTTAAATGTGAGTGGTAACAAACAGCATTACCTAATGTATAGCAAAGCAACAGCAGCAGGGTTTTGGGAAGAAGCCATCCATACTAGAGTAACTGGGACTTCATCGGGTCTGGATACAATAGGTGAAAAACTGACCACCTCCAAATTTCTTTCCACTTGCTCAGATGTTTTATCATTCATGGAATGAGATAAACATGGTTACCCTCATGTAACCAGTCAGTGCATTTGCTCTTGTTGTGTGTAACATTCAGATTAAAAATAATAATAGTAATAATAAAAAGAGTCCCTTACACAAATTTGCAGAGAAATAATTTTTACTTCCAGCTTCTAGTGTCAAGGAGCCACCTATCTATTTGGCATTGATATTAACATACTGATCAGTTAAAATGCTAAAATTAGCAGAAATTGCTATGCTCCCAGTGCTCCCTATGAAAAAGACAAATACTGTCTCACAATGTATTATTGGAATCAGAAAGAATGAAACATTGTTATGAAGGAAAAGTCCACTCATCAGCATTTTTCCTGACCAGCTTCTCTTTGCAGATAGGCTAATGCTTTCAGAGTTCTTATTAAGCTTATTTATGTACTTCCATTTTCTCTGCGTGAATTAGAAAAACAGATAAGAAAAAAAATCCTAATTTAAAGTATAATTTATGATAAATTTTTGGCACTGCAAAGGTTGATCACGGGAAAAATTTAAATATTGGAGCTTCATTTCATACTTATGATGTCTGCTGTGACAATGGAGTTTAACTGCAGGACTTCTTTTCCTTCTGAAAATACTAATTGGATTTTCAACAGGATGTTCGTGAGTAAAAGATGGTGCTACACAGTGAGACTTTTTTTTCTTTAAGTAGTTCTGCTTAATGAAATGTATAAAAATTTCATATTGTTCTGTCAAAACAGAAGTAATGTGCTTACTCTGTTTCCTGCTGTGATCAACCAATCTGGTAATTTAAATCTACATGTGCCATAATCTTGAACACCGGGAGGATTAGAAAAAATAATAAAGAAAACACCCACGTTTCCATTTAATAGATGGCCTTTTGAGCTCATTTCCAATTTAGTGCTGTCCCTCCTTGCTGAAAACGAAAACAAATTTTCTGAAAATAATATCAAAGCAGCAAAAGTGCATCAATTAAGCCACAAGATTCAACAGGGCATCTTTTAATGGGCCATTAAGCCTGGGGTGTATTGTGAAATACCAAGGTAAAGGGCAGATTACTTAAAGTGCCCACAGAATATATTAATGAATCATTAAAACATGGCATGTAAACAAATGGTCATAACATAACTAAGTGGCCTGATTATGCAATCATTTTTAGTGGTGTATTAAAGGAGGAGATCTACAAGCAGCGAGTTAGAATTGGATCCAGCCTGTTAAAACAAAGACTAAAGTTATTTTTAAAACCTGAAATACATAATATGTACAGTTTTCCCAGGGATATCCCACCATGATTGAGGGAAGAAAATGTGTTAAGTAAATAATTTTCCAAAGCAGTAATTTGATTAAATGCCTGGCAATGTTGCTACAGTTAGATTTAGATTTCTCATTGGCAATCCTAAGGCTGGAGTCACCAGTGATCTTGAGCTATCATTTGATTACCATTTTGGTTGTCTCACCAAACCCATGTTTGTTGTTCCCTGGGATACCAGAAAGATAAGAAGACCAGTGCTGTTGCCACACTGTAAATTCATCTCTCTTATATAATGCCATAAAAAGCATTAAGTGAACCCTCCGTAAGAGGTGGTGATGTCTGGAAAAATACAGTTCCAAAGAAGGTGTTTCTTCCTTTTCAGTTGACATCAAGTGCAAGAGCAGCAGTCTATGAGAAGCAAGTAATCCCTGTATGTAGAGGAGTCTATCTTTGTTTTCCAAGGGATGAGTTTCATTTATCTTTTACAGATATTATTCAAATGGTATAAAAACTGGGTCTGAGACAGGGAGAGGGGAAGGAAAATTTCTGCCCCCAGTTGGCAAATTACCTCAGATGCAAGTGTCTAAGACTAAATCTAAACTCTAGTATGTGTAATTGAGTGAATGGTAGTTGTAATCAGTAGTTCTTATGAAAGGACTTGTAATAAACTCTTCTATTTTATTTGGCTACATCAATTCACAGCAAATGGATTGCAATGAAATTTAACATTGCAGCAATTTCCTGTGTAACACCATCCCTTACACGCTTGGAATCAACAGCATATAATGGTTGTGATACCCATGTCTCCCAAGAAACCATTTTCACTCTGTAGTTGGTCCATCATTTATATGAACCAAGACAGTAAAAAAGGGAAGATAGAAAAACCACATTGAAAACAATGTGGGCTGCATGCAATTTCTTCTTGATGGCTTTTAATGCATTACTGATCTGAGCATATGGTAAATAGTGCAGGTTCTTTCTTTTTACTAGTGCTGCGTCTAGTGAGGCCTTTTTCCTTGCCTTTAAATAGTGTGTGTTCTTAAGCCTACACTGAACATCCATCACAGACCAGGCTGGGTGGAGCTCTGAGCAGCATGGCATAGTGGAAGGTGTCCCTGCCCATGGCAGGGGCTTGTAACGAGATGGTTTTTCAGGTTCCTTCCAACACAAACCATTCTACGAGTCTGTGATGGGTTTAGATAAAGCTATTTCATGTGTGGTGCTTCCTGAGCTTGCTTCAGCTCCTCTAGAGA
Source organism: Edolisoma coerulescens (assembly GCA_013397115.1). Classification (NCBI taxonomy): domain Eukaryota; kingdom Metazoa; phylum Chordata; class Aves; order Passeriformes; family Campephagidae; genus Edolisoma; species Edolisoma coerulescens. The sequence continues at coordinate 63,198 of VWZW01004108.1, forward strand.
ACAAAGAGATTTGTAAAAGTGTTGTTTGTAAAAACAAACTGTAATGGAGGGTGCTGGTGCCTGGAGTTTAGAAATACATTGCTGGTAGATGTTGGTGCTGGTGAGACAATCTTTTGCCTGGTCACCTCTGAAATGTAAGAACCCAATGAAAAGGAGCGGTGAGTATTCTGTTCCAGTTTCTTTTTGCAGAACTAGAAATTGACCAGTACAGTTTTATTAAAGCATAACTCCTTTCTCAATTGGTATTTGCTTTTGTACAAATGGCTTTCCTCCGTATTTATTTTTCTATTGGGGATGAGAAGTAATTGCTAAGAAGTTAATTCTGTTTTTTTCCGCACAGTTCGTCCATTTCCTTCTGACCCTTCCATTTCACCTGAAAACCTGCATTTACAGCCTTTCTCCTAGGTACTTTGCACCTCCAGAGCTCTCTACTAGTCCTTTTTTTTGTCCTGTATTTCTTCTGCTCCTTCTGTTTTAAAGAACTGTGTTCCTTACGCTTTTGCCTTCCCCTTCTCACTGAATTCAGTAGCAAAAGTGCCAGTAACTTCTCTTAGAGGCATGCTGACCCTGCCCTGCTCCCTGGGACACAGCTCTCTCTCCACTTTAAAGGGCTGTGAGCTACTTGCAGACTTCCCTGCTCTGAGCAGCCCCTTCTTTGACCTTGTACAATGTGTTAAAGGTTGTGTATAGTATATAAAATAAAATCTCACCTGCAAACTAAGCCAAGCTATTATTATCTAACCCTGGTGCTCTGCAGGGTCAGCAAGAGGAAGCAGTTACTGTCAGAGTGTGAGGATGATACTGGAGTGCTCTCAGTTACCTCTAGAAACCAGTGGAAAATAAACCCTTCGTGTTTCGCTTTTAGCACAGAGCAATATTTGTATACTGGAGAAAAGTGCAGCTCCGTAATGACAGTGTTATCCAGCTTTTACAAACAACTTGTTTTGACGTGATCACCAGATGCTGGGAGGATGCTGAATTGCTGCGTGGGGTTTCTGGGATGGAAAAGTGCTCTGTTGGCTCGGGCTTGAGTAACTGAGTGTTCTTCAATGACATTTACTCCTATAGCGTTCTTTGCAAATTTAAGTGATTGAAGTTTTATAACCACCTTGCCTATTGGACTTACTGGTCTTTTAGAAAGATGTTTCCTCACTTCATCAGAAAATACTTACAGTGGTGAATCAAGGTTTTCTTCAGGAGAAACACAGAAGAGTGGAAGTCAGAGAGTAGCCCTAGGATCAATTCAGTTTTTGTGGTTTTGGTAAGGTGGTGATAACTTTCAGATCCAAGTGTCTGCGAAGTTTTCTTATGGGTCTGAACTAGAAATGTCACCCAGCCTGTGTCTCTAATTCAGCATCTGCAGGTATTTCTCTTTTCTGAAAGTGGCAAAATCCTGCTTCAACCAGGTAATGGGCCAAAATAAACAGACTGCACTTTCCCTAGCTTCTTTGAGAACAATGAACTCATTCCTGTTCCTGTTCATCATTTTCTTTGCTCAATACATGCAGCCCTCTGCTCCTCTGAGTCCAGGGCTGGATGTAGCCCATTGCTACCAGTGCTTCAAGTCCCTGCATTTCACCAGACATGTGAAATGACACATCTGAGCCTCTCAGGCATATGGCAACTGCAGCAGGCCCTGAAAAATCCCATTTTATACCTCCCAACACCACCACAAATGAATCTAACCCAATTTCTGCTTCTAGCATTCATAAACATTCCTCTTCAAAAACAGTTTTTAGGCAAGCCTTTCAGCTCAAACTGAATTCACTGTTTGGGGTTTTTTTTTAAGATTGATGGTGATAGGTATATAGGAGACATTGGTGGGTACCATCTTGTCATCTCAAATACGAAGCTTTTACCTCCATTTTTAAAAGTCTTGGGAAACTGTGGAAGTTTTAACAGTTTGATTTTTTTTTTCTGCTCCTCTAGTTTCCTAAGCCAGATAAGCCAGAGAGGCTTTTTGAATCTCAGGCAGCTGCTGGTGTTAAAAGTACTTCTTAATTGCATATTTTTGAGAGGTTATAATGGCCCAGTGATTTCCTAGATTTGCAGGCCAGAAGACATTACTGTGATCATCTACTCTGACCTCCTTCAGAGATGTAGGAATCATAGGGTGAAATCCCATTAAATGGATTAAATAGTAAGTGTAAAATTAAAAAGATAATAAAATTTAATATTTCTTCTTGGTGCTGGTCCAGGACTTAAGGTAGTGAGGTAGTGCAGTGCAAATGCACCTGATTTCCATGTTTCTATGCTGCAGAAAAGAGACTTTCTCTCACTGTTTAGCAAGTGTTGTCTTTTTTCCTCCCCTGCAAATCTACTTTAATAAGGAAATGTAATCTCGTTGGATGTTAGGCTCTCCATGCATCTGTAACAACTCTGGTATATCCTCCCTGTCATGCCTATAGCCCGAGGGCTCACGTGTATGTGACACAGCACTTAGCAAAGTGGGTGGAGAGGATGTGTTTGACGTGCTCAGGATCCAGGGGTAGACCTGGTACCTACATATTATCTGCCAGCTTGTGCAGATCTGAGTACACCCCAGAGTGCCCCATTGGAAACCTGGGCATCCTGTGTGTTACCAAAAATGACAGCAGTCCTGGAGTTACCTTGCCACATGCCACAGGACAGATTTTTGAGCTGACTCTTCAGATTCTGCTTAGGAAAGGGAATTTCTTCTGGAAAGGGTCAAGTATGGTTGCTTTCCCCGTTATCTTTCTTTGCAGCAGTGTAGTGGGTTAGGCACAGCACCTGCTGGGCAGCTGTTAAGGTGGTTGTTTTAAAGAAAAAAGCACCAATCTGTATTGCAATAGTTGCACTAACGAGGTAAAAGTAACTCTCAGACTGACATAGTCTGGGTTCCAGTAAAGCTGAAGTCAATACCAAGGAAACTTAAAAGTGTAGTATTTGTTTTTCCTGCCATTGATTATGCATTTCCTCCTGACTTAACATAGGTGATTTATAGTCAATAGTGTGTGAGTGTGCGTGATGATCCACTGCAACTCAGCAAGGAGCTTCTTCAGGAAAGGCCTGACATGCTGGGGTTTGTGTATTCCTCTGAAATGAGCTTGGAGAAATATGAGTCCTGGTGTTCTGTGAAGTCAAAGAAAGTCTAGAAACACTTTTCCAGCTATTCCCAGTAGCATAGCCATTGGAGGCCACAATCAGAAATGTAAATATTCCATGTTTCTGTGCCCGTTCTGGTGCATCCCATGTGAAATTTCCCCCAGCACTTTCAGGCACAGATAACCCTGCCCACTGCTGATGGTGGAGGAGAAGGTGAGAGTTCTTGTCAAATCCTTCTTATCAGCCAGAAAGATTGTTAGTCTTGTTCTGATTCTCTGCAGGGGAGAAAAAGTCTTTAGAGCACAGGAAATTTCCCTGGTGTGTAAAAAGCATGCTGTGTCATTCATTACTCAAATGAAGGCCAGTTTGTGCTTAATTGAGTGGTGAAACTATAGCAAAATATATCTCAATTCATTTAATTCCCATACCTATTCTAATGAAGACCAGAAATGTCTTGCTAAGAAATAAACTTTGGCTATTTCTAGGCAGGTAAATTTGATGTCTGTAGTGTAGGGGGGGAAAACAAAAACGGAACAGTGGCTGTGGACAAATGGTTGGTCAGCACAGCATCTTGGCAGGAGAGTTTGGTTTTGCCCTGGCTGGTGGAATTGGTGACCTGGTCTAGCAGGTATTTGTGCTGCACTGGTTTATCTTCCAGTGGCCACATCTCAAGTTTTCGTGGACTTAGTGAGTTGCTTTTAGTTGTCTGATGTAATAATTTTCCTTCAACAGCTCCAAAATTGTGGAAATACCTACCCAGAGATGCAAAATGTGCTGGAATTGCAAGAGGTGCTCACTTGAATAATTGTTTTGGATAATGCAAAAAGGGTTATGAATTAACAGGCTGGGAGAGTAAACAAGATTAGAGCTAAGTGCTTTCAGGGACTGTGTAAAAAAAATAGTCAAAGGCTAATCGCAAAGGAGTGGGTGAGGCAAGCCCATAAATTAGAAGGGGTGAGAATGGAAGAAGGAGAGGTCAGGAGTAAGATGGCCAGGTAAAACAAACAGTGATGGAAATGAGAGGGGGAAAAAAGATTGTGGGTGTTTCTTTAGGTAGAAATATCACAAAAATATAGAGTAGTGTTTAAATTGTGGGTACAGTGAAAAGCATGTCACTAGAAAAAATATAAAAGTATATAAAATGGTGTATAGAATAAAAGAGTTAAAAGATTAGATGGAGTAGGCAAGAAAGATGAGAGGTGAGAAATTGAAAACACTATCTGAAGTAGAAAATTTATATCTACTGTATTATTTAAGGAGGAATAGGGGAGAAAATCAAAGTGGAATATACTTGTGAGAATGAGTGAAAAAGCAAGAGAAAATAGGGGAGAAAAATTCTGTATTCTCCTGTAGAAACGAAAGGAAAGAAAATGATCATGTGTTTTACAGGAGTTTAAGAGTCCAGCAAGCAGGAAGGATAGCAAATCTCCTTTCATAATCCTTTAACAGTTTGAAAGAGCTTTGTGAAAGTCATTACTCCTAAGATGCAAACTGTAAGACAAAAGATGTTCCTCATAACCAACCAGACCATAATTTCTTATGCATCTGTTTTCCAACCTTGAGCATAAATCACTACTGTCACCCTGCATTTTGCAGTTCTTCAGCTTGCAATCTCTGTGAATAGTTTCTCACGCACTTTCTGTAAACACGCTCATGTTTTGCGAACCGTGCCTGGATTGTTTTGCATTCCTTTGCTCGGTGGACTTTGTATGATAGACATTTCCATTGACCAGTGAGATTGAGAGGAGGAAATCTTCATCCTCCAATCCACGGTGGTTTCTAAGAACATATAAAATAAATGACGGAGGGCAGAGGTCAGGTTTTCTGGCCTCGCTGCCCTGGCTGCTTTTGACCTGACAAGCTGTGTCTCGCGTGCTTATTTCGTGTCCGAGAGAGTGACACGTTACTGCTGTCATTTTTGTAGCCTCCATTGTTCTAGAAAGGTGTAAGTCTCAAGATAGCAGCTGCAAAACAGTAGGAACTCAGCACATATATTACATTGTACACTGCATTTTGTCTTGTAGCTAACTACTTTTCTGGTAATAATTAGTTCAGCAACACCTGTCTTCTGGAGAAAGGAGATGAAAGCAAAGGAACAGGAAGACTCAAGATGCTGAAGCTGTTGGCTTCAGTGTAGACACTTACATAGAAAGCTTTGATTTTGGAGTGCCATGTAAGGTTTATAGGATTCAGTCTTTGCGATTTCGAAACCAAAGTGGGTCTTCCAAATGAAAGGTCATGGTCACCTACACTTTCTCAATATATTTGAGGTATCCCAAATTAGAAGAAGATAAAAATTCAGGTGAAGCATTTGTATGTAATTAGAGCAAGAACTTCAGCCACAATGTCTTCTGAAGAACCCCACTCACGCAGTGGGTTGTTACGGAGATGAACAAGGATTGGTGAATGAATGAAATACGTCCTGAAAAGTAGGAAAAATTAGGTCTTATGAACCTGCAATAGCTAAACCAGAGATGTGTCCAAGGCTCTTGGGAAACTTGCTTCTCTCTCCTGACACCTTTGGGTCACATCTCCAAGTCTTACATGTGACCTTGTCCTTATGAGAGAAGTAGGATTATTTTCTGGATTATTTCTTCTGAGGTAGTGTGGAATAGCTTGTCTGAGTTAACTCAGAAAAAAATGGTTCAGAAGTAGTAGAATTGTGATTCTCATCTCTAAATATCCAGTAATCTTACATCCTATTCGCTCTGCCTTTTGTTTTTCTCACTTGTCTTTTGCCATTCTCCTCTGTGCTCTGGAGCATTCAGCCTGAATCTGACCAAATGTGAAGAGTGATGTATGGACTATAAATACAGTTTTCTCTGCTGACTTTGGGCCATTGGTAGTAAATGCATTATCTTGAGCAGCTACAAGTTTTATAGAGAACATTATGCAAGCACACAGGAGCTGTTGTTGACTGTGCAAGTATCAAAGCCCATTGATTAGCTGCTACATGGGCCATAATAAAACTATCATTATTAATTATGATAGAAAAGTATATGTGTGTACAGGTAGCAAGTCACCTCTTTTATTTTTTTCTCAATTTATTGCTGAGGCACAGTAGATTGTAAGTCACCTTTGCATTTTGAGGGAGAAAAAAAGAACCTAACATTCTTGCATTATTTCGGACTAAAGAGGATGATGCCTTATTGTCTTCCCAGTTTCTACTGCAAGAAATTGGTATTTCTGAGGTTACAGGTATTTGTGAGCTGTTCCACACAGAAATAACTGATTTTATAACCTCTGTAATATAGGAGAGCAGTAATCTGTTTTTCAATATTAGGTCAAGTTGTTCTCATCTAATCTCGTGTGTTCCTTTCTTGCAGTTTCTATGCTAGAAATTGTAAAAGGAAGCACTCCTATAAAAGATACATTTATTGAGTGAAGATTAGTTGTTTGTTGCTATTGACAGCATTAGGGATATGAAACGTGTTCTTTAGAGCCGTTGGTTAGAGCTACCCTTTTCTTTATGGCTCCAGGTATAAAATGCAAAATATATACCAAAATGCTCTGTTTTATTCAATATGAAAAAGGTAATGTGTCTTTAATCTTGACCTTGTAGCAGTTACTCTCTCTGTGGTGAACTACATATGGTTTCTGTTATAATAAGCCTTTGAGCTTCAGCTGATTTTTCTCTATATTGCTTAATTTAACTAAACACTGTATTGTAAATAAAATAACTATCGGTAAAAATTAAAATATTGGGGGGGGATGAAACGATTATTTCAAAGGGGATAAACCCTAGTACTCCTGTGTAAGGTATATATAAGCCTTTTCTGTTTGTGTATCATATATACAGGAGAGCTTCCAAATTAATTCTCCTGTCCTGCATGTCCCCAAAGAGTGCTGCAGGAGCGATAATTTTAGAAGGAAATTAAGCTACCTTTTAGATTTGGAGCTCTAGATTTAAGATCTCCTTACTTTATTCTTCTGCTTGTTTTTCTCTTCCCTTTCTCTTTCCCCTCTCAAAAGAGGTAATGCTGGAAGTACTTATTATTTCAAATGAACAAAATTTATTAATATGTGTGAGAGTACCAAGGAACAGAGAAGCTGCCAAGGCTTTCTCCTTAACAAGGATATGGTGCAAAAGCACTGATATTGGTGTATATATTCTTTAAGGTTGTTAATTTTCTTTTGCATTTGGGAAAGGCCCTTAGCTAGAATAAACCTGCAAATTGATTTGCAATGGGGGTATAGTTATTTTAGCTTGGACCAAGAAATATTCTATCTGTTGCATTGGTTTGATCTGCAGATCGTGCTGCACTTCTTCCCACCCTCCACATGTGCTTTGTTGCATTTTTGATTTAGATCATTCCATCTACTTTGGTTTGGAAGGATACACATTTCTATTCTTCCATTTAATTTTCATTAAATTAATTGATAAATAGCAACATCAGATGTTTAGAGAAGGGAGGTGGCTGAATGGTAGGTGGTTTAAGTTTAATTCTATTTTATTCCTTCACTGTATTTCAATTAAAGCAATAATTTTACAACTAAGTGCTTGATTGTATAATCTGATTCCTCCCTTTCACTTTTGACTGAGCAGTACTGCTTCTATGGATTTATTGCAAGCTTCTTGTTTTACCTGTGCATTAAGTGGCGTTAAAAGTGAGCTCAGTTGATGGGTAACCAAAGCCTCTCAAACTCAGGCTCGATTGTCTCTGGCAGGGAAGTAGCAGAGCAGTGACTGGGGTCTGGTTCACTCCTGCTCAGCCCGGGTCACACTGGCACTTTGGGCAGGTTATTTTCAGTGCAGTGAACCAGGCGGAGCCTTCTGTTCTCTGGACATTTTCCTTCATCCTCTTTCTGATTCAGATGTGGCTTTCTTTATATTGCACACCCAGACGAGAGTGATGGAGAGCTAGAGCTCGTGGAATAAGGGAAAGGAAGGTGAATACGTGCTGCAATAGTCTATTGTGTTTTGGGGAGGAAATTGTTTATCTTATTATTCTTTTATATATTAGTGCTGGAAAAGAAAATCCTAGTACTGATACATTTCCCTGTGCACCTGACAGGAGCAGCAAGGCATGTGCTGCTTGTGATGCTGAGGGTGTCTCTGAGAATTAGAATTTATTTTTAAGGGAGAAGAAAGCCTTTTTTCCCCCCTCATCTTAGGTAGATTGCCAGCCCCCAGTTCAGTATCTGTTTTACATTCCTTTCATTAGGTCCTACCTTAGTAATCTTTTTCTTAATATAAACAATCTTTTCCATCTCCATTTATGAGAAGCTCTGCTCTGCTCCTCTCTCCAGAGCCTTCTTGGGGGGGTGTATGTAAGAAGCACGAGGGGCAAACTGCAGGGTGTGAAGGAAAGATGTTATTCTGGGGAGTAACTGATGCTTCATTAGGGACAGAGGTTTTCTTTTCAAAAGAACAGGGCAGAGTTACATCTTCACAGAGGATCTTTCTGTTAGGATTACTTATATGGGCAAAGGATTTTCAAAATTATTCCCTAATAGAAACATTTTCAACAGAGGAAATGGATTTGTCTGTGTATTTGAGATATGTATATAATACCATTAGTGTATACACAGATGTATTCACTACAGTTATAAATTAAAAATACGGCTCTCTGTTGCAAGGTCAAGAATTGGAGAACTGAGAAAATCTAAATTTGTAATTCTTTGTGCAACCTTAATTCTATGCATGCTGGGTTTCTTCCAACACTTATCTTCCAACACTGAGCCCTTATCTTGCTCAAAGCCCAAAGCGTTTGGAAGAGGAGGTTGGATCATGGAATTTGAAAAACATGTCATAATCCTGAAAGGGCAGAATGAAGACTGTGTGGCAGCATAAATCTGCCATTTCTTAAGCTGAAGTGTGTGATTTGCAATCTAAACATCTTAATGCTGTTTATTGGATGTCATTTCCTATTTATTTTGTTAAAGGCAAAGAGATAAACGAGTCTGTTTAGAGTAATTGCAGAAGCTGTTATGTGGCACATTGTCATGGTCTGAGAGCCTTCCCTCCAGCTCTGCCACGTCACCTCTGGCAGCAGCTGGCAGCAGGAACGGGCTGCGGCTGCCAGGCTCCAAAACTGGGGAGGAAAAGTGGCTTGTGCAAGCTGAGGTTTCTCGTTTTTTGTGAGAAGGGAAGTTTCCTCCCTGTGGGGAGCTGCAAACAGGGGAGGCAGTAGTGAGGACGTGCAGCGTCCGGGTGTTGGCACTTGGCTGCTCTCACCAAGGTTGGGAAGGATGTTCGGGTGTTCAGCTGGCACCTGTAATCACCCAGGAAAAGCCAATGGAAAATGGTGATCTCTGGAATTTTGACATCTCTTGAAGAAGGGAACAAACTGGCTGTCCTAACTTTTTTCACCACTGCATTTGCTTTTTATTCACATACATTGAGAAAATATGAGATAACTTGTGGAGAGGATATCGATTTTATTTTAGATGTTGTTGAGTTTTCCTTCCTCTTATAAAAAGGGTACGTTGTCTCTTTTTCTTACATATAGTAACATTTCTTTGATGAAATTGAGAAAACACTTCCTCAGAATTCAGGGTATTTATGTTTACCTCTGTCCACAGAAAAACACCACTTTTTTAACAACATATTATTCAGGTTCCTATCATGTCACTGATAATTGTTATTAATGGAATATGTGTTATTCTTCCTAGTAGACCTGCCAAGCCCAAGAATAAAAGTGTAAGGAAGTAGAATTAATAATTCTATAGCAATGCATCACATAGATAAGGCAGTAATTGCAAGGTCAGATGGGCATACGTAGATAGATGGTTAACTGGTGGTGCTGTAATGAAAGCACAGGCCTTTTACGTATGTTTATGAATAATGTTTCTCATAAAGACACTAGATTGATTGTCTACAAAACCATCTTCTGAGCCAGAAATGATCAACACTCACAGTAATGAAATATTAAAGATAAATTTGTGAATCCATATTAGAAGTAAATTTCAAGCCCTTATAACTTGCTGCTCAGACATTCCTTATTCCAGAAATCAGACACATGAAAAATTCTGATAAAAGAATATTCCATCTCTTTTTCTGTTAACACAATTACCAATCTCTTTGTAAGTGATGTGCCTTCTCTTAGGCCTAAATGAAAGAAAATAAAGCTTCAAATCACTGACAAAAGGTGAAGTTGAACAATATATAGTACGAGTTTTTCTGAGAGAATCAGTATATAGTTATATTTTTGTGTTATAAGAGACACAGGAATTAGATTTGTTGGTTTCCTAGCAACTAAAAGTCTCAGAATTTTGAAGCTGCAGATCAAACTTCCATCACCTGCTTAGAAGTACAGATGGACATGAATTAATAAAAACAATTTCTGAAATAATTTCAACATCAGCCACTGAAGTATTTTATAGTACTCTAAAAATAAGATCTGGCTTTCTAGATCAATATCAGCCCTAATCACAGGTTGGCAATAACTAACATCTTTCTCATGATATTTAAGATATTTATCAAACCTATTAAATATGTCCTTTGAGCCTTTTCAGGGGAAAAATAAGACCAGCTGTTGGGAGAAAGGAGGATGGAACTACAGAAAAAATAATATTTTCTTTTTTTTGATTTTTTTTTTAATACATCTAGCTGTTTATTTTAAACTCCAGTTTGTTTTTAGTCCTTTCTCACACTAGTACGTTTTCATGCTTTGAAATTCAGACTCTAGCTTGGCTTTTTTTGCTAAAATACTTCTCAGCATTGGCACATACACCTTCTGTGTAGTAGCTTCCTAATCAGTGTGTTTCACCGCTTAAATGCAGAATATTCTTCAGGATGAAAAGATGGCCTCTGGCCACTTCTCCTGTCAGTGACAAGCCTGAACACCTGGGCATTCGTGTTCAGGCACCCTCCCAGGCACTGGAGCTGGCCACAACGCAGCTCCTTCAGCTGTTCCTTGCAGTGCTCCTGGGCCTGGAGCAGAGAGGTTTTCCTTGCTGCGAGAAGTGCTTTGCACAGCATTCCCTTATTCACACGAGGGAGCACAGCAGTTTAGAGGAAACTCTTGAGTCCAAATTGTAAATATAAACTTAGTGATGGATAACATATTCATGAACTGATTCTGGGTTAACAAAGGTGGATGCTTCTGCTTGACACCTTATTCTAGCAGTTTGAAGTACAAACTGCATTATTCTCAAATGGGAAGTAGCAAACAATAGACAGGCTGAAAAAAATCACAGGAAATAATAAAAAAATAATCATAGAATAGAGTCATAGAATAGGTTTTGGTTGGAAGGGACCTTAAAGATCATCTTGTTCCAACCCCCTGCCATGGGCAGGGACAACTTCTGCTGTCCCAGGTTGCTCCAAACCCCATCCAGCCTGACCTTGGACACTGCCAGGGATGGGGCAGCCACAGCTTCTCTGGGCAGCCTGTGCCAGAGCCTCCCCACCCTCACAGCAAAGATGACAAATGACTGGAAGCCATGACATTTACAAATGAAGGGCAAACTAAATTCAATGTATATTGTTTTGGACATAAATAAGTAGTTTTGAAATGCATTTGTGTGGTGAAACAATTGTTACTTAAGATATATTCTCTTACAGTTTCTCTGGATACGTGACCAGCTTTTAGCAGGTATCAAAGGGCCTGGACATTGTGTGTGAACAGTAGTCATACCTAGAGGTAAATAACTCATGATAGCATTGTTTTAGCATCAATGTTGAGGCATGTTAGGAGTTGGCTTAAGCTTCCAATGTACTATGGTCTGGGACAAATGGATCCATAGTTATTGCAGATTTATTGTCTTATTTCTGGAAAGAGATGTATTATGTGGAACATGGGACATAAAATCTGATCCATCTGAAATAGCTTTCTGCTCTTGGTGGTGCAGCTCATACTCCTTTTTATGGGTGTTGCTTTTATATTGTGTCTTTTCATCTGAATCTGAAATTTTTTTCCAGCTTGATCAAAGCCACTTTCCCTACCTTGAGAATACACCTATTGTTTTCTTTTGTCACAGTTGTGTATGACTCTTGGGCCGTGAGGAAGGAGTTAGGAGCCTGAGATAAGGCAGGCAGACTGCTCCTTGTCTTCTGAGTTAAAATTACAATTTAATGCATTTGGACTGTGACACGACACCTTTCCTACTATGTAGTGTCTTCTGGTGTCCCACAAAGTTTTATAAACGTGGCAACTTGATTTATTTTCTCAGATTATCTGTGTGTTTTGAATCTAAGCAATCTCCAAATGTGGTAGGATCCAAGGAAGCACAAACATCCATTGTCCACAGCTCAGTTGTTGGCATTACTGGTGTTCTATCCACTGCACTGGAGTCCTGGGAACTTGGGGAATTCTGCAGCATTTCAGCATACTGTGCTTAAATACACACTCTGTCCCTCGGGCTTTCCTGGCCCTTCCTCCTGTCACAGCCAAGGCACTCAGGGCTGTGCTCTCAGCCTTGGCCCCCAGAGCAGCTTCCCTTCTCTCTGCAGCTCTTTCCCACTGGGAAGCAGGAAGGGCCAGGCTCACCTGTTGCAGCCAGCTCCCTTCGGCTCGGATCGCACTCCAGTACGCTGACAGGTTTTCTCGCTTGTCACCACGACATTGATCCACTTTAGGTTCAGCTCCCATGTTCAGTGGTTTCCTTCTGTTCCTTTTTTTTTTCTTTTCTTTTTGTTCTTTTTTTTTTTTTTTTTTTTTTTTTTTTTTTTTTTTTTTTTTAATTTTGGGTAACTGTATCATTGAAAGCTGTTGCAGAAAACAACACAAGAATGGCAAAGTCCATCTCTTAAATTTCTGTACTATTTGTAAAATGAACACAGTGTTAAATAAAGGTTGTTTTCATTAAGAATACACAGACACTTCGTGGCAAGAGTATAGCTTGTATTTATTCATTTATTTCTGCCCATGCATAAATACAGTTGAGATTTTTCTTGACTTCTTGTCTGTCTGAGAAACTATAATTTTGCCCAGACAGTAAGGTTTTTCCATGCAGAAGCTGTTGCTGTGTTGCCCTTGAAACTTTTAACAAACTGGGTGCCAGGAACTTGGCCTAAGGATGGAACACTCCCTACACAGTAATGTGAACTATTAAGCAAATGGCACAGAGTAATGTTCTTTCACTGAGCAAAAATGCTCTCATTTAGGTAAAATTTCAGCCTGCTGTTGGCTGTTACAAGCCAGAATGGCAAAGAGAAATAAAATGTAAAAGCAATATGAGTTTGAATCAAATTATGATAAGAGTCAGATGGTGCCATTACACAGATATCCCCATAGGCAGACATTAGGAAAATTTGCCATAATGGTATGCTGAAATATAATTCTCTGGTGGGAAGGCCACTGAGATTCTAAAATCAACATTTAACTCTTTCACAAACCTCAGACAAAAGCTGGACACTTAAGCAGAGAGGAGCCCCACTGGCAGCAGTGCGTGTGCTCTGCTGGGGTGGAGCTATGAACCAAACTGGTCAATTTTCCACAGTGAATTATTTGCTTTGGAGCTGATGGTGTCGTGCCTGGACATGACACGTGCAGGATTATTGTACAAGTGACCAAGAGAAACCCGGGTGACAGAACAGAATCCTTCCCAAAGGGAAGTGAGCCATTTCTGCTGCTGAGCTCCTACTGATGCCAACAACCCCACCCAAAGCAGTCACATTTCTTTTGTGAGCATCTTGAAAAGTGAGGAGTTTGCAGTCTGAACCATAAAGATAAGTACTGCTTTGTACTGCAGGAAAATGTAGAGTTAAATGAGTGTGACTAATTGAAATGTTTTGAAGTAGGATATGTTTTCTCTGGGCTTTTTACTTGAGTTTGATGTTGGGTTTAAGTGAAAGAATTTAGGCACACAAGCATTCTACATCTGTGTGTTCCACTTAGAGAAGGAATGTTTGGTTGAATTAGATGAATTTTTAGAATGCATGAAATTCTGCAGATTTACGCAAGGGAAAATATACCCTGTGCTGTCCTACAGGCATTTGCACGTCACTTTGCAGGCAGAACAAGGACTTGAGGAAGCAATGAATTCTGAAGCACTGGTCATCAGGCAAATATTTGAGAGGTTTGACTCCTGAGCTGCAGAGCTGCTCTGTGAGCCCTCAGCTGCCTTTGTGCCTCTGTTCCTGCATTTGCCATCTGCCTTCTCCAAATACAGCCTAACCTCCCTGGGGCAAATGCCATCTTTTGCTTCTGTTTGCAGTGTCTTGCACAGTGAGACACCATTCCTGGCTACATTAGTAATGTGAACAATATTTGAAAAGAGGCATAAGTTTGTGAGTGACTGTCCAGAATTTATTAGAGACTGGAGCATTTCATGCTTCACATTATTTTTTGCCTCCAGGCTGGGGTGGTTTACAGACTGACTGTGAGTGGTATACCCAGACTCTGCCACCTTGGAAGGGTTTTGTTTCCCTTTGTTTGCTTGTTCCTTTTCTTTTTTTTGTAACAGGCTGAATGCTCTTTCCCAGTTCTGTGTTGCTTGAAGAGCCACCTCACCTGGTGCATGAGCAAAAGAGTCCATTAGGTTTTTATTTATTAACGAGATACATCCAAGCATTTCAGAATAATTAGGATGAGAAGTGTTACAGGTGGCCCTGGCACTTTTAGTTCTCCTCAGCCTCTCTCAGGCTCTTTGGGTCATTCTCCCTCCCTGCATAACATGAGTATCCTGGAATTTTGGATGTGACAAAATGTTCTTAACTGTAATTATGAAATGCCAGGAAGGGCAGAATTACTCACTATGACCAGCTAGGCTAGAAAGGATATGAAAAAGTTACACAGGAGTGATGTGTTCTGGTTTCTCTCCATAACCAGGACAGTATCTCCCTGCTCCACTGCACACCTTTCACATGTGTGATTCCCATGGGTTCAATGCCTGTCTTTTGGTTTGAAGCATCCCATCAAGTGAGCCAGGCTCCCTCTGCTTCTGCACAGGGAGAGAGAAGATTTCCACTAAACTCCAGTATCTGATGTGGTAAAAGGACTTGGAGGATTTGCGTGTTTCCCACGCTCCAAACTGGTGCTTTTGGAAATGCTTCTTTTCTGTTGACCTTTAGAAGTATGGCTTTTAAGAGCCATGTGAGGGGAATTTGAAAGTGCCCAGTGGGGTTACAGTCCCACGAACAGCATGAAGTGCAGATGCCCTTGTCTGTGTGGGTGACTTAGAAAATCCTGTATCAGGAGCCAAAGTCACCTTGGAAGCTGAAAATCAAATTCTATCTTTAATCTCTGTGTGTTTTGACATTCTGTTTGAGCTGTGTAACTATTACACCTATGTCACTTCAGCATGTGTTCTCAAGAATTTGTGAGAAGTAGTTAAGGAAAAACATGTATTTCAGGGTGAAAGTTGTAGAAAAGCACCTGACTGAGGCAGACTGTTCTGTGGCATAACAGGCGGTCTAGAGGAAAGTATCTAAGGAAAAGTCTTATTGTATCTTTGGACACCTTAATTCACATCTTGTTTTACCTTGAAGATACAGATAGGTGTGTGAGCAGCCCTCTATCTAACCAAGCCTGGGTTCCCTCTGGGCTAGAATAGTTCATGCTAACTGTGCAAAAAATATGCTTGTTTGGAGGGCTAATAGCAACAGAGTGATAGAGACCTACTTTGAAATACAGCCTCCGTTAATAAAGGTCCGGGCATTCAGTGGTGTCATGCTAAATGCCTCTCTTTTCTATGGAATGTTTATTCTGAAACGCAAGGAAAGTAATTTCTTATTGTATTTTTTTTTCCCCAGAGTATCTATCAAATTATATTGAGTATTTGCAGAGCAATAACTCAGGATTGACTGGTGGAAATCTTATAATCCAGGAACGTGACCCAGCACGGTATCACCCTAATTTCCTCTGCGAGGATTAATTCTGCTGTTTTCTTCCTCCATGAGAGTGAATTGAGCATGTAGCAGACTGTGCATAGTGAACGCATTCTGATCCCCTGTAATCTTTGCAAACACTTCAAGTGACCTTTTTGTTGAATGTCCTTTAAAAGCTTCTAGGATATTATCAAAAATAGCCAAAGAAATTACTGACAGAGCAAGCAGGACTCCATCTCTTCTGCAGCTTTGCTCTACAGCTCACATCTTTGCTACAGAAAGTTTTGTCTTCTTCACCGACTGAGCTTGATTTTGCTTTCTCTGGATTAATCAACTGTTTGTTTATTTTAAACTGAACTCAAGTAGAATGAATGCTAAGCTAAAGGAAAAATTCCTGGATGTGTAATGAAGCAGCCTTTCTTCTGTCTCGCACGCTGGAGTGCATATACACCAGTGCAACTGAGTGGGAACCACCGTGGAGCAGTGTTTCACCTGCAGCTGCACCCCTTGTGCTGCAGACAGAGGCCTACCAGGTACACCCAGAGAGGGCTGTGTGTGACAGATGCCAGTGGCAAACTGGATCACTGACTAATCTTATGCTACAAGTATGAGCCACACTACTGCTTTTCCTGCCTGCCTTACTACTCCTCCAGAAGGCACTGTTTCCAACATGGGCACTTCATTGGTCCTTTCACTTCTGCAAATGGACTTTATTTTTGCCTGACTAGACAAAATTTTTTTGGCAAGGCAGGCCATTTACCAGGGTGCCCCAGATGCTTCCCACATGTCAAACACGTTGGGTCACTCTGGTGCACATGTGAGGCCCCACAGCATCTGTGTGTGCAACAAGACCACTTGTGTCGAGAAAATACTTCATCAAGTTCTTAAAACACCTGTGATTCTGCCTAATAAAGTCTGCGTAGCACATAGCTTTTATACTAAAGTTAATGATGCTTTAAGGCAGCGTGTTAGGTCCGTGCTTTGGCTGGAACAGCTGCCATCAATTTCCCGTGTGCTGTTGGTTTGTGTGTTTGACAATCCATCCATTTGTTTTCCTGGTCTCATCCATCATTTGCTCACGGTGCTCTCCAACAGTTGTTGTCTTGCTACCAGCCTCTAATTTCACGTCCTTAAATTCATCAACGGGTTGTATTTATCTTGATTGACAATTCATCACAATTACTCCTGCAATGGAGAACACCTTTAAAAAAAAGTAAGTCTCTTTCATGTGCTGTAGCTTATATGGAACCTATCATCCCTGTTGGAAAGGAAACCTAGAGAAAATGGAACTTTCTCACAGGTCCTACACTTCAGTCCTCCCCCAAAACTTTAACAAAACGCTGTTTAATACTTGTAACCCTGGAAAGAGCTCAGTTTGCTCAGACTTGGGGCCATTTTCTCACCTGCTGTCTTCTGCTTTACTCATGCTTGCATGAATCAAGAGCTCATCTAGACAATCTCTCAAGCTTTTATCACCATGACAGCTGAATACCACTGTCCTTGATCTTGACTAACCCTCTTCTTTCAATACGTGTTTTGAGATGTTATATGGAAAATTACAGAATGTAACTCTGTGTTGTCTGCAGATAACAGATGGGACAGGGGCTGAGCAAGCTGCTTCTTGCAACAGCCCTTTTGCCTACCAGTTCTGTCCTGTTTAGCACACTGATCTGCAAGAAATTTGTCTGTCTGGGGTTTTTTTTGCACTTCATTGTTCATGTGGCTTTCCCAAGGGGTTTTAGAGCAGGGCTGAGGTTTTTGATGGCTGTCACAGTTTGGACATCTCTATGCTGGCCGCTGCTGGCCTTTGCTGAAGACATTTCTTAGTGAGCAAATCCGTGTTGTGTTGAGAAGCAAAGGGTTATGAGATCTGAAAGAAAGGATAGGGAAGGGTTTGTAGATCTGTCCCCTCTGTTTGTCTTACCCTGGCAGACCTGAAAGACATGCTGAGCTCAGTGTGGTTGCCCCACTCCTCCTTGGCCTGGGGATGCTCTTTCCTGTCTCCTCTGCCTGGCTGGTGGCTCTGGTTGTAGCTTCTACCACCAGTGGCTCTGGACCCTGGCCCACACTCCCAATCCCACCCAGGCTTCTGGAGGCAAGGAACAATTTTATTTCCCCTCCCAAATATTTCTCCTCGTTCATTTCCAATGGCTCGAAAGACTATAATACAACCATGGATATCCTCCACCCCAACAAATTCACATCACTTGTTGGAAAGGTTCCCACTGAGAACACAAAGAGCTAAAATTTCTGTGCATTAAAGCAACACTGAGAAGCAGAGACTCATTGCATTGTAAAGGCCACGGTTACCAGAAAATCACAGCTCCAAATTGTTTGCACCTAAGCAAAAACCTCAAAGCCTTGATAACATTGTTATTGCTGTTAGATGGGTAAGGAACTTGAAGCATAAGGGGCCAAAAGGACTTACCAAAATCTCTGAGTATCCTGTGCCAGAAGAAATTCTTCTCCGAGATCCTCCAGATTTATTTCCTGTCTCACCAGAGCAGTTTTCTTCCATTTGCTTTTCATAAACAGTTTTTACAGCATAGTCTTTGCTTTGGTTTCCTTGATGAGATTATTGCAGTGCTTGAGATATACCTGCTGTTCTGGTTCTTGTCTGGGCAAGCAGGATAACGTGCTGAGGATTTTTCAAAGAGTTTTAAATCAGTTATGTCTCTGTCAATAGTAAAAAAGTGATTCTGTATGGTTAAAGCACACAGAAGGGTGAAATACACAAAGTCCCATGATTATACAATGACTTGTATTATGTAAATATGCGGAGCACTTTTCTGAAATGGTGGTTTAAAAAGGTGATTTTAGTGTCCGATTGAGTCTGTCCTTTGTCCTAAGCAAATCCCAGGAACTTGCAAGGAGGTTTCTCTGACTTTGGCTTTTCTTTCTTTTCTGTCTTCTTTTTTTTTTTTTCTTCAGTTCACTTTGTGAGAGAAAGGAGGACACATCTTTCACATTTTTCTTGGTCACTTCAAATCCCATCAATACCTTTCTGCCGAGCAGGGGTTTGAGGTGGTCCAGAACAATTTTCTATTCATCTTCCTTTCCTGTCCAAGCTGTCATTGACCTTCTTTCAATTCTTCTCTTTGATGATACTTAACCTTGTCCCTTGCATGTTTCTCTGTCTGATTTCTGGCTTTTTAATAGGCACTTAGTTCTACAGTTTCTCAAGTGCGAGTTTGGTGCTTCAGTTCATTGGTGCAGCTTTCATCTCCTTTCTGATTGCAGACTGTAATAACTTCCCATTTTGAAAGTAGAAATATTCTCTGATTTTACTGTGCCAAGCTTCTGTGCTCTACAGTTCTTACAGACAGTCCCAATTCTTCATTGATAGAAGTATTTTCCTTTTCCCTCAGGTCTCCTTCTTTCCCAGTACTCTCTCTTGTAGTGGGGCTCTTTCTCACATCCTTAAATAGAGATGAAGGTTTATTGGATTACTTTAAGTTGTTACTAAAGCTGCTTGCAAAAGAGAAAGGGTAACAAAAGCCTGCTTATCTGAATTGGGATTCCCAGTGTTTCCTTAATATTTAGCATAGTCTCTTATCCACAACCAACTCATTTTAAGCAGTTCAGGGTTGGTGAGTTACATCCAGTTCCAAGTTTCACCAGACATTTCTTTTGAGCTAAGCAAAGGTGAGCCAGAAGTGTGATAAGTTTGTGTCTGTTGAGATGGTTGAATAAAATGGGGCATTTTTCTGCAGGTTAGGGAGGAAGCTGCTTGCCATGATCTGCTAGGGAGCTGCTAAGGTAGCAGAGCCTGCCAAGGAGAGCTGCACCTGGATACCTGCTGCTGCTGCATCTGCAATGTCACATCTCTTAAATGGCTTCCAGGGTTTTCCAGGTTTTCTTCTATTTTACTTAGCAGCACACCCATCTCTAGGCTTATCTCTCTGCCTTATTTCTACTTGAGCACTGAATTCTAAAATTAAGTTCCTTTTTTTTTCTAAGTCTCATTGCTTGATGCAGCGGCAACTTTTGTTTTGGTTCCAGTGCTTCCTTATAAAGCTCAGGAGTGCAAGGAGAGAGCTTCAGGCTAAGGCAGAATTGCTACCATTTTGTTTTGCTTAATCTATCGATCTGGCTCCTTTAATGAAGACTAACACAGCGGGCCTCCTGCAGAGGTACTTTGTTAGTTACTTTCAAAATACAAAAGGCTCGTTATCATGCAAAGTGAAAATCGCTCTTTTATGCAGGGTAGAGTGTATTGCTCTTTGTGTGCCACAGAGACCCACCAGTCCTACAGTAATTTGCACTCATCAGGGAAAAATCTTGTGTCTGCTGTGATGATGTGCTCAGAAGTTAAAAGTTTCTTGGCAGGTCACTTTTAACTACCTTGCCTATTTATCTGGCAGGGGGATAAGAGCAGATTGATGTTTTATAGGCAGGAGTCAGGGTGAAAAGAGCAGTCCAAACACCTGGTTATGAATATTTTTGCACATTTGGTTTCTTACCTTTTTATTTCCACATGCTCCACTTTGATGGTTATAAAAGAAGTTGACAGCTGTAAAGACACTCGTTGAAGCACTTTATTCTTGTTTTCTGAAAATACCTTTGTAAGCAAGATCTGCCAGAAAGGCAGGGTGGGCTCCTAGTGTAACTAAGGCTCTTTTCCACTTATAAGTAAGTGGTTGTTTTTATCTCTCCTGTTTGTAAGAGTGAGCTTCATCCTGAAAAAAACAGGTCACCTGCTCCATTGCTAAGTGTTCTTTTCAAAAATAGCATCCATATCGAAAGTTTCATTGAATGGGTACTATAGCATCACCTGACATTCCTATACCTCTAGTCCTCAGGAGAGAACAGGGATTTTAATAATGCAGATCTCTTATGAAAACTTAATGAGGCTGTCTGTCAAGAGTAAGGAAATACATTTGTTTACTCACTGAAACAATTTTCACAAATCAACTCACAAAGGTGCCTTGCTGTCCCTTTATATCAGTTTAGCTTCCAAGAATGTATCCCAGATAGGCAGAATGGAGGGATCTCTGCAGGGAGGCCCAGCTTCTTCCAAGCTATAGAATCTACCATGCTTATAAGTGTTGTGAGATTAAAGTAGGATGGAGCAGAAACAGATGCACTTTTAAAAACTAAAGAAAATCATCTTCATAACTGATTGAAGTTCTGCTTTCCCCTTACTGTCTTTTATTAAACTTTTCCCTTTGCTAAAAGCTTTTACCCCCATGACCTGATTTATAAATAGATTCCTCCCTCAACCAGTACTTGTTTCAAGCCAGATTTTCCTACAGCTCCCAGATTTTTGGCACATAGGTATCAGGACATTCAGAGGGACCTGTTGATATGGCAGCTTTAAAGCCATTTGAACTATGCCACCCTATGCCGAAGAGAATGTAAACTCTTTGTCTCAAGCTTTTAGAAATGTAAGTCTATTTGGTTGGCTCCCAAAATATTGTTAATGGGCCTCAATGTGGGAACTGGCTGAAGTGGAAAGCAAGTGTCTCGTCACAGAATGGGTCTTGTCTCTCTTTGTAATCATCTTTCTGGAGAGAAGATTGTTTGTAGTGTTTCAACAGTTGACTTTTGTCATATGAAATATTTTTTAATGCTTAAAGCTAAATTCTTTGCTTTTCCAGTGGACTGACTGAGCCAGCCCAAGTGCTAGATGCTAGATTGCTAGCTATGGAATGTGGCTCTGTGCTGACTGAAGGGATCAGGGCACAGTTATCATTTGAAAACACAGCCCCAAGTAATGAGACATTCCTGCCAGGTTACAGGATGCACTTATTCTTCAGCAGTTTTGAAGATTTTCCAGCCCCCCCGGGGGACCAATGTCACTCTGACCTAATTTACATTGTCAGCATAGGTCTTTGCCCGAGGAGTACGACTGCCAAGGAATGCAGATGGCTAAGCCATGACAGAAGTCTAAATATTTTTCTAAATATACATAAATTCCACACGGCTTGTCTGTGGAGGGAACATTTCCTGTGTAAATCTCTCAACAAGTATAACTAATTACTGTCACACTGTCTTCTTTGGGGATACGAAACTGACTCTCAAAAGAAGGGAGCTTTCTTTTGTTCATTCATTCAAGAGAGATTGTTGAGATTTGAAACATTTGGACTTTCTGGCTGGTAGCAGATCTCAGCTGAGAAGTGCTGAGCGAGTGAGAGGGTGGCATCTGCGCGGGGCCCGGAGCGCGGCGTGAGCACAGAGCGAGCATCTCCCTGCGGGAGAGACGCCGAGCCTCTCCTGGGCAGGGGACTTGTAGAACACTTCCCTAACTTAGTTCAGAAACACAATTCAGGGAGCAGGTATCCCACGAGGGTGGTGAGACACCGAGTAACGCTTGCAGGCTCAGACAGCCGTCATCTTAGTTATTTGTTAGGCACAGGAGCATAATCCCGTCAAAGGCAATTAGAATAGCACGAGGTAAAAAAGCTCCTTCCTTCGAGAGTTCAGATTTAGCTCCAATCACTGCTGTGGTGTGTTTCTCTAAAATGAAGTTGGTCTAAAGCCTTTAAAAGAAAACCCAAAAGCACTAACGATGCTGATAATTTTTTTTTTCTCCAGAAAATCAATACAAAAAGGAGATTGCTTGAAATATTTGACTTTCACAGGAGGTACCTACAGATTTTTTTATCTCAGTAAATTGCATCATGCACCTTTGGAATGCAGAAAATGTAACAACTCTCTCGTCATCTTGCTTTTTAAGAATTAATAAATACCACCATTTAGTACTTTCTATTTTGTGCCATAAACATTTAAAATTCAGCAGATTGAATTTCACAGCAGGTTTGGTGTAAGCCTTTAATCTTAATAATGATCCCTTGATCTACCATGGTCCATCCAACTTGGAGGTTGTTAGAGGTCCCTTCTGGGAACTTTCCAGCTGTTTCTGTTTAGTTCATGTATATTTATTTACATGACTTTTTAACCCCATTTGATAACAGAAAAATAGGGTACGATTTAGCTGCAACTAGTGTTGATCATTTTCCAGAGAACTAAGTACAGCAAGGGAAAAGCAACATATGGCACCATTTTCTTTACTGATCACTTATTATGTACTGCTGTGACCTCATCAGTGCCTTTGGCTGTACTGCTATAGGTTAAAGAAAAAGGCTGGAGTATTTTTCCCCTTAAGCTTTCAGACAAAAGCAAATGTGACCTGCAGGTAATTTGTGCATACATCACACCACACTGAAAAGAGTGTAATTTCTGTCTGGGAAAATGAAATAGACTTTTTAGTATTGTGTTTCTAATTAGATTTTAAAATCTTATTTTTATCAAGTTGGAACTCATCTTCCTGCATTGCTGTTACATTTGTGCTGAGAGCTCACATTTTCATCATGACAACCCCCCTGAATTCAGCTAACAGCCTTTTAGTTTAATATTAATATTTTTGCCTCTAACGCTATACCAGGATCCTATGTAATTTCTAAACATTATAAGACTAGTTCTGCTATTCTTATTCTTTTATTAGAACAGTTCTGCTATTCTTGCAGAACTACTTACAAAAAAAAAACCCCTTGCAAAATTGCTTTGTCAAATTGCAGTCAAAGTGGTCATGTTGTTCAGCAGAGGATGGCTCAATGTGAGCTTGAATGAATAATTCTAAAAATATATGCATTAAAAATAATAAATCCTAATAATTTGCACCAAAAAATTAAATAAGGGGAAATTTAGGGAAGAAGGTGCAGAGGATATGAGGCAAATGCTCCTCTCAGTTATGCCAGAGTGGCTTTGTTGTCTCCCCCGTCCATCAGTGCCACTCTGCTGGGCTGCCGGTGGTAATTTGTCCCATGAAGATTAATGACCTGGGGAGAACAGAAGAAATTAGTTGGGTTTGATTTTTCAGACTGCCTAATTCAACTTATTCCTGTGCAGAATTTTGAAAGCACTGGACCAGCACTTCAAGATGTTGTATCATGGGCATTGGAGGTAATTAGTGATGGTATGTATGAAATTTTTAAAATGCTGTGATATGATAAACACATTAATTTCTGTGCTATTGATCACAAAAGCATTATGTAGTCAAGGGGTCAGGGCCCCGCTATGTGATCACATCCTGAGTTGTTCCAGGAAAAACCTGTTAGTTGTAAAGCAACATTAACTCTGGTGGCATTGAAAGAACAAAATATGGAATTTAGCTCCTTGTGTTCAATGGCCTGGAGAGGGCACGGCCTGTGCAGCCATGAGCTCTGGCTGCCACTTTCCCACATGGAGTTACAATGCAATTTCTAATTGAATTATTAGGAATCAGCTGCTTTTCATGTAAAGAGTGTGTTACATACCTGATCCCTACACTATTTTTACGCACTGACATATAAGAAGTGATTTATATACTGACATTCTTGCTCTCATTTGATAAGAAAGGGGTTTTTTTCTTTCTTTTCTTTTTTTTTTCTGGCATATGCTGGAAATGAAACAAATCCTCTGCTGTTGGCATAAAATGAATCAGGAAAAAACCCCAAAGAATATCTGTGAAATCTGCACAGAGAAAAAGATTCATAATTCTTCAATATTCAGCTTAATATTCTGTGAGCTGCTGACCTTTCTTGCATTATTAAAGATGCCTTGACTAATATTGCATAGTGTCTCTGACAGATTTTGATGGTAATGTGCTCTGGAGAGTCTTCCATAGGTAAAAATTGCTAGCAGGAGTAGAGCAGGGGAGCTTCAAAAGCTTGAATTTGAAATATGTCACTAGAACTATATATTCTGTGTGCTCAGGTGTAAGCATGGGGAGTAATTTAATTGAGGAGTAAGAAAAAAAATCTTGTAAAAAGACCCCCAGAGTGTACAGGGGGCTATGGAAATCACACTGAGGAAAAAAATGATATTTGCTAATTACCTCTACTACAGTGGTGTTAGCCACATGTTCAATACACAGACAAAAATAATCAGAACTGGATAAAATGAAAAAGTTCGGTTCTTATTCTTGTGCCTGAGGACATGGTATTACATCTTAGAATATAAAATTACATGGGTACATAGAAAAAAAGGGATTCAAGTCCAAACTCAAAATGAGATTTTGAGGTTTGTATTTAGTTGTATTCAAATCTTCAAAGATGTTTTCCTGGTATTTTTGAGCAAAATACATTATTTTCAATTTTTTTTCCTGGTAAGTGAAATAGAAGAAGGTGAATTCCTGCAAAAATCCATGTTGCAGATACAATCCAGAACCTACTTTTGGGGACCAGGTCTAGAGATGTGATCTGAAATGCCAGGAAAACTCTGATATTTGAACTCGATATTCTTTGTCCTAAAAAGCCCTTTTACAGAGAGAGCCATCATATGGGCAGTTGCAGAGCTGCTGTCACCCTATTTCCAATCTGGCAGAGGAGGCCGATGCCAAAACAAACGTGGTGAAACACAGCAGAATAAACACGGGGAACAGATCTCCCTGATGTGTGCAAGCAGCTCTTTAAAAGCCTGACTCCAGCTGCTGTCTGGAGAATCTGGTGCACAGGTGGGGCCTCAAGGATCTGGTAAGGAATAACCTCTGCAGGCGCTGGGAAGCGGGCTGGAGAGGCTCTTCTGTACTCGGGTTGAACTTAAAAACGCATCAAGAACCGCGGCAGCGGCAGCCCCGCGGAAGCATTGGCACAGCAGAGGGATTAAAGCTCAGAGGCCTGGAATAAAAGGCTCTGCAGGTGAGCGGCTTAACAGGGTGTTAACTGGGCAGTGGGGGAGCATCCCTGGGAGCTGCAGAGGCAGCAGGTCAGGGATGTTGGCGCTGGAGGGACGCGTGGATGCTGTTGCCCAGCTCTGTGACAAAGACTGGTTGAACTTTATGGTTCCCTCACACAGATGAGGCTGCCAATTTCTTGAGCGATTTATGTAATTTTACAGAGGAAGACATGACTGTGGGTAGGTAAGTGGTCTGTTAGTGTTCTACCCCAAATCATGCAAATGAGCACTAAACCCTGAAAACACACTTTATCAATTTGAATCTTGCATAATTAATAATAAATTTGCTTAACTGTGGGAGAGTGATGAATCTATTTTGTAGCATGTTTACAAAACATTTTAGACTGTTTATCTGAGGTTATTGCATTGCCATGGTACTGTTTGGGGAATGCAAAGCACTACAGCATGAGGGACATTATAATCCCTTATTTATACCCTTGCAGACCCTGCCATAAGTGTCTGTGTTGTTTGAGGCAGTAGCCCTGGCTAACTTAGCAGGTGCACTCACCATATGTCAGAGCCCTGTAACTGATCACAGACATATGTGCAAAAATTAGCAATAAAGCAATGTGAAGGCTGTAGTGGCTATAGTGGAGATTTAATCCTCTGCTGTGCTGGGCTTATTGTCTCTGCTGTGCCAAAGCATCCAAACGTGTGTTTAGCTTCGAGCCTGTCATCAGTCCTAAAAAAGTCAATGCAAAACTTGAGCCTTAAATACTCTGGACAGTAAACATTAAGCACTGAGAAGGAAAAAAATGTATTGACGACAGGATTTTTCTCCCAATGCATTCAGCCACTTTGTTTGCCTTACGTGCAGTTCTTTAGGTACTGCCTCTGTTCCTCATGTCACACAGAGGCACTAAGGCATTTGCCCTCATTGTGCTGAACAAAGAATAAAGAAGGATCCTTGCTCTGAAGTGCTTAAGTCTAAAAAAATATGAAACCAGTAGCTTACCTCACTTTTAATTCTGCTGGCTGAACTGGCTGCAAGAAGCACACATGGGCCTTACATCCTCATTCTCCCTTCTTATTTTGGGGACGTTTTGAAACTTCCCATCATGTATTCTGCCATGGGAGCAGAGGAGCACAGCGTCCTTTTTCTCTTCTTCCCCCGTTTCCATACTGCAGCTCTCAGCTTTCTGTATGTTGACATTTCATTGCTTCTTCCACTCCTCCCAGGGCGCAAGGGCTCTGCATGTTCCCTAACCTTTTCCCGTGACTTCATTCTGGTTTGGAGAGTTTTAAAAGGAAGATAGGCAAAGATGAAGTGGGGCTCTTGTTATGCTGGTTGTGCCAAAGAGTCCTGTGATTTGTAGGGCACTAATATCTTCCTTCTGTTGTGGTTCCACATGTAAAGGTGTCTGCAAGGACACAAATGGCTTGGGGTTTTCTATTTCATTTGTTTATTTCCCTTCATATTCTGTAAAATCAAACTGATTCTTTGCCATGCTTACTGCAATCCCAGCAATGTGGATCTTCATCAGGTGCCAGGTGTAAAGTTTCTACATTATGTTTAAGTAGAAAAATGCAATAGAAGAGAGCATGAGACCTCACAAGTTTTGCAGTGCTAATGGACCGGTTGTGTGACTGGTGACAAGGACATGGATCATTTGGTTTTTTCCTTCACTTAATCTGCGTCCAGAGCTCTCCTGAAATGTCTGAAGGTAAAAGGAGAAAATCAAAGCGAAGGCAGTTTTTATTGTTCCTTAGCAAGGACTGTAAAGCTTGCAGAGTTTCTAGGTAAGACTGCTGTGATATACATCTGTGCAGAAGTTAAATTGAATTTGATGAAAAAAAGCCTGGTTATACTCCCTTGCTAGCAGAAGACTTAATCTATATAAGGCAAGGTAAACCTTAAATTAAATGAAAACTACTTAAATTATATGGGTTGGGGTTGAAACCATAATTCATAATTGAACCAATTAAGAGTATTTTTAAACAAACCAACCAAAAAAGACCTTGCAGATAGAGTCCAATATTAGCAATATTAATCTGAATTTCAACCAGTGAAAATGACAAGCACAAAGTAGTAGGAACGAGAGCCACATTGCTCACTATTATAGCAAGCAGATGTTTTGGAGGAGTGTGCAACTGAGCTGGAGAGACTCTTTGTGAAAGAACTTCAACAGGTGCTGAGTGCTTCTGCCAATGGCAATGATGGTGTTTGCTGAAGGCAGCTCTTACTTACTTGATAATTTTTCAGACCATATGACAAGCTCTGCACAGTGCATTGTTAAAAGCCTACACAATTAGAGATGCTAAAATGCTTTGGTCAGATCTTTGTCCTCATAATTAAACATGCATTATGGTAATCGATGTGTAATGATAATGAATAAAAGCCAATAGAAGGGCTGCTATTAGGGCTTTTTAATTTGCTTTTTGTTTGTGTGTCTCTGTTATGGGACTTCCTATTAAGGGGAATAATATCTATATTATTATAATAATATCTTATTATTTAAGCCATTTTACTGGATTGCACTTGCTAGAAATGATAAAATTATAAATTATAAAAACAGTATTGTGCATTTAGATGATTGATTAATTTGTTAGTTCAAAGATAAGTTTGTACTTCTGTTTTCAATTTAATGGGAATCTAGAGAAGATGTTTTCTCAGCAGGTTACAAATTCTTAATTGCAAGCTTCTTGGTCTCTGATGATATGAAAATCTTGAAATCAAAATATTTTTCAAAGCTGGTGTTCTCAGTGCTTCTACTTCTGCTCTGCGCCATCCTGTGTTAAGATGCTTATTTGAAACTCAGTTTTGTGCAGTTTTCTTGGAACTTTCAGGTGTATAGAGAAAGTAACTAAAACACACATCAAATTATACAATTGTGTGTTTTGATGCAGAGAAATGAGTACAAAGAATTTATCACCACTGACTTTTGCTATAAGTTTTTGCTAACGAAATTTTATCTGAGTGATGTACGCAATTGAGCTGACAATGTATGTGATACCAGCTATGGGCTGCAGTGGACTGGGTTATACCCTTTCTTATCTTCTAGCACATAAGAAAAGACCTGCTTAGTAGGGTTTGTTTTTAATATTCAAAGACTGCAATTAAACAAAAAAGACTAAATGGAACAGAACATGAAAACCTCTATTAATACTACATTTTGTGAATCAGATGAATCTGTGCATTCAGTAGCTCATTTCAAAACTGTTTCTTATGGGTTACTGATTTTGTAAACCAGGAAAATGGGAACATAATTTTGTAAAATGGCCATCAGTCAGATGCTGAAGGAGTCAAATTGCAGCTCCTCCTCCTCTGTAATTTGAAAGCTGGCACATGTGAAACATCAGAATATAGCTTTTCTGTCTTGCAACATTGTTTTTGAGTGTGAGTGTGATATCAATCACCTCTGGTCAAGAACAGTAAAAAACCTTACAAGGACAGAATTTTCCTTTTTCTGAGGTCAGCTGTTTAGAGGCTGCATTTTGAACCCTGAACTAGAAATGGTGAATTTTGGAGTTCTCATTTGCTGTTCATATATGGATGTCCCATGGACCAGCATTTATTAGACAAGCACACTGAGTGGAGTTAGGCAAGTTACAAGAAATTCTCCCTTCTCTTTCATTGGAGTTTTGAAGGGGCACTGTCTACAGTCAGCTAGGTTGATTTCCATGGCCCTTTCCTAACTTTATTTCCTGGAGATGTGACCTGATAGTAGTGAAAATTAAAAATGACTTGCACCCAGGAAAATGTATCTTTTCAAAATGCTAAAATCTCCAGATAGTGTACTGTTATTGAAACTTTCTTTGAACAGAGTGTTTGAAAGAAGACATATTTATTTGGGCAGGGGTGAGGAGGATGGGAACCTGTGGGGTACAGGTAGGAGAATTCAGAAGTAAAACACAGTGAAAACCAAAAGAGGTGTTTGGCTCCCTGGGAGCTCCTGGGGCTGTGGGCTGCTGTTGGCTGGTTTTTTTTATGGTTCAATGACATGAAACACCTGTTCTTCAAAGTGAGCACATTTCAGGGGATCTAGGAGTCCCAAACTATCTTGGAGCCAAGATAGTTTTATCACTTCTAAAAAACTGGGGTTCAGAAACCAGGACGGCTGAAAAGTTGGGACTCTCCTTGTTTCTGTGCCTGGTACACAGGAAAAGTGTTTGTAAGAACTCTGAGACTGAAAACCAACACAAATTTCAGTCAGCTGCCCCTGGCATCAGGATGAATTTTGGAAACAAAGTGTTTCTGAAGCAAGAGAATTTCTATTAAATGTTCCTTGTAGAAGGAAAAATGCCAATTTACCCTGAATATGAAGTAAACAAATGCTACAATGTCAATATTTCAAGCCAATTGAAAATCTAAGTTTTGACCAGATTGACTTTGCATCTTTTTTTTTTACTTTGATCTTTTGCCCACAATAAAAGCTGTTTTTCAGGGCAACACGAGACCTTGCCAAATCGAAATTCTGTGTTATGTGAAGTAGCAATACTTTTTGGATATGTGCTGCTTCCATGCATGTGTCATCTAGAAATTGCTTGTCTGGAAAACAGCAAATGCAATAAGGAATAGTATGACTTGGATAAAATTTATCAAGAACAGGGTAGGTGACCTCTCTGAATTGTATTGCATACATTTCCACATGATGAGTTGATGGAAATCCAAGAAGTTATGGGAGAGTGGAAGAAGAGTGGGAAGAGGGAGAGAGAGAAACTTCCTGAGTTTTGATAGAGAAAAGTAGAAGAAAAGAAAAAAAGGCAAAAAGATATAGAAGATGTGTGGGATTAGAAAGGCAGTACAGGGTAAAAAACTGCACAAGGCAGGGACTTTTCTGGGATTTTGGACAGTGCTTAAAGCCATGGGCATTGTTGTGGATGCTCCAACGCTGGCAGAGTTCAAAGTCAGACTGGATAAAGCCTTGAGGAACCTGGTCTAATGGGAAGTGTCCCTGCCCATGGCAGTGGGGCTGGGACTAGATGATCTTTAAGGTCCATTCCAACCCCTTTCTATGGTTCTATGAATCATGTAAATCTCCCACAATGATGAAATAACTTTGCACTGATAAAATATTTGGTGATAACAAGCCTGGAAGGCAGAATGGAAAGAAAATACACCAAAAGCAAGATAGTGCAAGCCTTAGTTCTGCACTATGAACTGGTAGGAATGTATTGGCCCAAGGTGAATGAAATTGTGTCAGAGATCGTGTGTGCTGACCCTGGGAATTCATGAGCCACCCTACAGAGACAGGCAATTAGACCAGGCAAGTTTGAGGAAACCTTCTTGTGCTCATTCTTGGCAACAGCCCCCAGATGGGGACAGCACAGCAGAGCAACGATGCAAAGGAGGTGTCCTGGGCTGCAGCTGCTCAAGGGCCATTGGAGCAGCACAGGAGGGGGATCAGCACTGCCCTCACCTGCCAGAGGTCAGGTCACACCTGAGGAGTTCTGTCCTGAGCTGGGGACATGTTGTGACCTATGAAAAGTCAAAGTTGTATAAACCAGTTAAAAACCACAGCCGGCTTTGTTCCTGTACAGACACACCAGCTCCTGTCTGCATGGCTTGCTTCTGCCTTCCCATGGGCATGGAGATCTTTTAAAGTGAAAAATGCAAAAACAGGATACATGACAAATACTAGAGGCTACTGACTGCTACAAACTTTGCCTGAGGGAGATTTCCACAGGGCTTGCCAGGAGAGGTCTGCCTCCAGCTGCTCGGGTTTTCAAAATTTAAGTCTTGCCTGCAATAAGCTACAAAGCATCTGGAGTAAGTGAAGCAGTGGGATAGTGCTCCCAGGGATGAATATATTGACATGGATGCATCTGGGCTGTCATTCTATAATGGTTCCTGCTTCAACATGGGGTCTTGTTTGTCTGTACCTTTGTCTGTACCTTTTGTGCATTGCATACAGCTTTAGCAGCAAGCTGCCTGCCCTCCATGTCAGACTGTGTTCCAGGTCAGTGACAGTCATGGCAGGACATCAGAATGCTTGGGGTAACTCCTGTCCCTCTACCTCTTCCATTCCCACTGCTTCCAGGCACCCTGTGTTCCTGAAGCCCTCCTACCTAATGAGAAATAGTCAGCTTAGTAGAAAGTCACAAATCTTGGAAATTATGTGTTTCAATATTGGAGCTTTATTGAGCCTTTTTGGTGTTACACCTCTCTACTTTCCCTTTCCCATGGTGCAAATCCCTTTCAAGGAAAGAGACAAAAAGGAGGCTGTTATGTGCTTGATTAAGAGAGGCGCTTTGGAGGATGTCACTGTGCAGTGCACTAAAACTATGGATGTTCTGATATTTTAATTACTGTTTTAAACATATCTCTTTATGCTTCCAACCAACTTGGCTCTTTGAGAAGTATCTGGGCCTCTTGCTCTGCAATTAATTTATAGGCAGCTCCATCAAAAGAGAGATCTTGGAATGCCCATAAACTATTCTCTGTTCACTGTGGTCATCCCAGAGGCCAGTGCTGATGAGTTGGAACTGGTCTCTACATCTCATTGCAAAATGTGACTGAGGACACTGAGATATCCCTAGAGTTCATCTGATTTTTTTTTTCTTATCTACAGAGAGTTTTCTTTCTTGTTTAGGCCCAGACTATTATGTCAGTGGACTGAAAAGGGAAAGCATGGGTATAATGCTGTCCTCCTTTTAGGCTGCTAACTGAAAGCGAGGAAGTGCTGGAATTTGTCCTTTAGAGTCTGTGGTCCAAATACCAGTTTGTATGAGATTGTGTTGGTATCCTGTAATATTAAATTTAGAGAATAGATCCTTCTGGAGATACACATTTCTTATATTTGTATTTCTGTTCTAGTTTCTAGCTAGAAGAGGCTCTATTTAGCAAGTGTGATAATGAATGCAAAGATTAGTTCTCCCGAACTATGAGCATAACAACACCACTGTCTGAGAGGTGTAGTCAGAATTTTATCTGCTAACTGATTTGTATTGATGTCACATTCAACCCTGAAGTCAGCAAACTATGAGCCCAGCCCCTTATTTTTATGTTCAGCCAAGAACAGAGGAGTAGAGAATGGTCTTCATACAAACAAGAAGATAAAGAGATTGCCATGGTGAGAAAATGCTGCAGGAGCTGGAATGGCTGTGTCATTGAAGCCAGCATTGATCTAACCCTTTTTATTTTTTTTTCTAAAGGACTAACTGAAAGTGAGTTGCAAAAGAAAATCAATTCCGAGAATCATTAGGGTTGGAAGGAACCTCTCCTGGGTCGCACAGTCCATCACTCCTATGATTGTTCCTAAACCAGCTCTAACAACTGGGTATCTACTAGTATTTTTTATGATGCCTCTACATTTTTCTTTGGCTGGTTGCAACAATAATGTTAAACAAACATTCTTTAAAAAAGAAACATTGCAAAGCAAGCCCTTGGGTGCATTTTAGCTGACAGATAATCTTCAAGGCTCATTTACTTTAAAAAAGTTACAGTACTCAGATGTCGATGTGTATTCATCTTTGTGGGTGCCAGGAAAATTAGAAATATTACTGCCTCTTCTCATTGTTGTGAGTCATGTGGGTCGTAGGCTCTTGTAACAAACTCTGAGTTTTAAATGAATGTCTAAATCTCCAGTGCTCTTGAAAGAATTAAAAAGCAGTTTGTGGTTGTTGTCAAGGACAGGGAAACCTTGCTTTGAGTCAGAACTGCAGGCTCATGGAACAAAATTTCACTAACATGGAGGGGATGTTTCCAGGAAGGTGTCACTAGTCTTGTTTTGTGTGAGATCCAGTTGAAATCTTGTAGAACATGCAGGTTAATTCTTGTAGCATGATGTCACTCTGATCTCCTGGGCTGCTTGGTGTCTTCTGCTGTGTGTTCCAGCCGCTTTTCTCTCCTGAACTGTATTTTGTTTTGTGTTGGGAAAGGTAGTTGGCAAATCATACTAAAATGCCTCTGTAGAGTAGAATGGGAAGATGCTTTATTTGAAAGCTTGGATAAGGGAAGCCCGGCTGTTGAGCTTTTGTCTTGGGTTGTGTGCTTTCCTTCAAATGCCATGCAGGCATCTGTCCACAGGTTTGTGGGTTTAGTGCATGACACGTAGGAATCACAGAATCCTAGAGTGGTTTGGGTTGAAAGGCACCTTGGGGACCACCCAGCTCCAATCCTCCTGCCATGGGCAGGGATAGCACACACTAGATCAGGTTGGTCAGGGCCCCATCCAACCTGACCTTGAACACTTCCAGGGATTGGCATCCACAGCTTCCCTGAGCAACTTGTTCCACTGTCTCACTACCTAATAGTGAGAATAACAACCACCACCACCTATTCAGCTCTCTAATAAGAGCTTATTTGGCTGTCTCTGTCCGTTGGTGTAGGAATTACATTCTTGGTTGGGGTAGCAAGTTAGGGAGAGGGGGTAATTTCCCCGTCTTGGACTTCACAATTTTAGAGTGGTGAAAGAGTGAACCCAGAGAGGACTTTGGGGGATATGGTGTGATCACTGCTCAGAGCACTGCAGATTCATCCCTTTACTTCTCACCAGATACTTCCAGAGATAGAACATAAAATAATTTAGTAATAACCTAATGCTTTGCCTTAATCTGGCATCTCACACTTTTATGATTTAGAAAAGAGGCAGTTAAATTATAATATCAAGAAAACTCCAGCATAACGCTTTACTTAAGTTGCATAATTTTGCAACAGCAATTACCTCAGCTACAAATTTAATTTAAAAACTCTTTGAAAGCACAGTCTCTGTTATCACAAAAAATACTTTAAATCAATGAAGGATGATTTCATTCCAAGTCTGGAGATACTATTTAATAGCCAGGAAAGAAACCTGCATGCAGGCACACACTCTTACTTGTTAATAAATTCTGCTGTGGCAATTACAAATTTTGACTTCCACAAATTCATTTACTCATGGAGAAACATGAATTACAAACAATATTTGCCAACTTAATGCAGTTGTATTCTTGCACCTAGCTGGAAAATAGACAGGAACTCTTGAAAATGATCCTAATCATGATGCCATTAAGTAAGATGCAGAGAACATACTCTGATAAACATCGCAGTGACTGCCTACCATTATCTTATATTTTCCTTCATGATTCATGGTATCTTAGCAACCATATAGGCCTGATAACCTCTAATGGCTCTAAAAATGATGCACTTGGAATCTATCACTTAAGGCCTGGTGCTCAAGTAATGACACTCTTTTCTTTGATGGCAGATCTCAAGTCAAATAAATACACAGGAACTGGAGCAACTTTCTTTGTCTGGATATTCATATTTTGCATGGTTATTCAGACTGAGCAAGAAAAGTACTTGGTAATCCAGGCTTAATCAGTATAGATTTTTGGATAGACATACATACCTTAATTAACTATATAGATTCAAAAGAATGTCAAAAGAGCAGTGGGTTATTGACTGTCAAACAGTGGTGTTTGTGTGTTACCTGGGGGCATGAAAAGGGCAGTCTCTTATCAGACCAAGGGAAAAGGTCCAGATTTAGCAACAGTGCCTGAAAACGTGTGTGTTGCTGGTCTGGCTGTGGAGCTGTTGTCTGCCTGGTCATTACTGATGAGTCCTGGACACTCTGAAGCTGTTGGACAGTGGGAGATAATGTATTGATGTCTTAGTGTCCCTGTGTCATCAAGAGCACAGGCTAGCAATGAACAGTGAGAGGCAAGGTGGCTCTGTTAATGTGATTCAAATTTCTGCCAGTAGCCACCTGTTCTTAAAACAGGAGAATTTAGAGTCAGGTAGGATTTGTTCCTGTTCCCTTCTGGTTTTTTTTTTTGTATTTGTAGAGTTAGGTACTATGACATTAATTACGTTAGAGCTAAGCCATAAAGTCTTTCTGCTTTGGGCTTCAGACAGGGGATCTCTGTTCCAGGGTCTGTGACAGGGGCTCAGAGATGAGCTTGAGGGTTGTGGCTGCCCAAGTGTGTGGAGGCCCCTGCAGCCAGGCTCTGTGTGCTTGCCACAGGACAGAAGTTAGCACAAGAGGACTCCAGAAGCCAGGTAGCATGAAACTATCCCTGTCCTGTCTGGAAAGAAAGCTGGTGAGGGTTTGGGCACTGGATGCATGTTTGCAAAGAGTGGGATGCCCCGCCTGTGGTGTATCTAAGACCAAGAGTTCACTAAAGATATTTTCAGTAGACATATTGTGGCCTACTACTCACAGAGGAGAGGAGGACTCCCTGATGGCTGGGAGTGCTGCTGGGCTGAATCTGAATTGCCGCTTTCAGGAGAAAATGGACCTGCAGACATGCACAAAGTGAGTCACGGGTTATCAGTGCTGTGCCAGCACTGCCAGGGAACCCCAGCACCCTCTGTCAAAGACTAATACCTTGGGAAATTACATCCAAAATCCCCAAGTCTGAGAAACAGAAGCTATTGTGTTTTGGAGTAGTTTTCTGTTACCATGATGAATATTATCCAAATAAAAACTGCAGAATCAGAGGTATTGTCAAGCTTCAGAACAGGGAACTGAATGTCAATGACACTTACTGACTGTACTGGTATAATTCCATCAGATGCTGAGCAGACAACATTTACATTTAAAAATACAAGTAATCAATGTATGTTAATGCATGCCCTTCATGCATTCTGCACTGAAGCATTTTACCAGACACTTTAAAGAGCCTTGCTCTTGCAGGCAAAAAAGCCTTTCAGCAGCATACCGACAACAAAAGCTTTCTCAGGTTTGGGAAAGAGAAAAAAACAAAACAAACCACAGATGTTTCAAAATATTTTCTGTGCCAGGTCCTGTCCTCTCCATAGCACCAATGCCATGTCTGTGTGGTGGAAACCGCTTTAACTTTGCACTTAAAAATACTTTAGCATCTTTTTGTAAGGCGTATGTCAACAGTGTATGTATAGAAGAAGGCACAGGGGTGGCACACACAGAGCAGCAGCTGCCCAACACACACAGAGTCCCTAAGGAAGGTGTGCCTGTGCTTGTCTTCAGGCCTTGCAAATGTTACCACTTTACAAACATGATTATCAAAATGCTGATGAAGAATTCACTATCATAATTCCAAATTAAAGCGACACCTGCCATGATCCTGTTAGTAAAATCTGACATATGTCTGTGTTACTTTCAGGTACGTGGGCAAACAATTACATCAGAGCAGGAGGAGGCAGGATGTGAATTTGTGAGAACTTGGAGCAGCTGTTTGTGTGCAGGTTTTTACCCTGTTGTGAGTGCAAAGCAAAAGGAGAGCACTAAAAGCATTGCTCTAGGAAAGATACATCACTGATGTCACCCCAGGGTGGGCTGGGGTAACAGCTGGCACCTGGAGATGGTGCGGGGGTGCTCTCATCTGTTCACGTCATAACTTAGGCTGTAGCATCTCTGTGAGCCATAATTCTGTAAGAATTATTAAACTCAAAATTCTGTCAATGTATGATATGAAACAAATTGCTGCAGGCTTTGAGTTCATTGTTGTCTCCAAATGATCGTCTGTATCTCAGTTGGTTTCATCCCTTCCAGAGCTTATCAGCACATTCATAATTGATAGTCCCCCATCCTGCCTTGGGTAGAAACACACAGGCCCTCTCAGGAAAGAAATCATTGTGAACTTGAACCTAAGGCCAAAACTTCCTTTGTTACAAATCATGGGAAGTAGGATCTGTGGCTGCTGATCCCAGTCAACAGCGTTCAGTTGTTCCCTGGCCAGTGACAATAACTTCTTTACATCCCAGTCCATGTGGAAAAGAACTGAACAATCTTAGTTTGGGTTTTTATTTTTTAAAAAAATTCCCAAAAGACAGAATATTTTTACACTAGGTGAAAAATTTCCCCCACAGTTTGATCAGCTCCAGTAGAGTCTTAAAAGCCCTGTAAATGGATGCTGAAGGTTGTTTACAAAATCCCACAAAAAATGCTTTAAGTGGGCCCATGACAGACTGACTTCACCCTTCAATACTGGAATTGCAGAGTTTATACATTTTTGTGAGACGTCCCAGTGTTTTATTCTCAGCAACTCTGCTGACAAAAACACCTTTGCTGAGCAGTTATGTATTGACAAGGAGAGAATGTTTTAGATTGTATATGAAAGAAGCCTAATTTCTCACATGAGTCCTGGAATATTTGCGCTATCATGCAATTACGATATAAAGTTTGGAGACTATGATAGAGGATGCCTTTAAAAACCCCAGAAACCAGACTCACTGTCAAAAATTCATCAGCAGTCCCTTCTGCGTAACATATTTTTAAGAGACAAGTGAAAAAATGTCAAAACCAAATGAAGAATCCTCAGTTACAACAGCTATTCAAGATCTAATTTAGTGTTTCTTATCCTTTTCCCTTCCTGTAAACCACTCCTCTCATGTTTTCTTCCAGTAAATGAGATGTGCATAATTCAGTTCTATTAGAGAATTGATCCTTTTCAGGAAAAAAAAAATTCTTCTGAATGTTAGAGGAGGAAAAACCCAATTGTACTAATTTCATTATACTTTGTCTCACATTCCCCGCTTTCCCTCTGCCTGCAGGATGTGCTCAGATAAACTGATAGGAACACAGGTCACATCAGATTTCTAATAATTTTCTAAATGAAATGTACCCACATGTACATTTTTCTGTGCTCTAGGTGCAAATCCCTTATTTAGAAGTTCCACATCCCAAATTTTTCATTTCTAACTACATAATTTGGGGTATTTTCCCTTCTTTCTTGCATGGGTATATATTGGTAATAGTTTTCTTCAAGCAATAGTGTTATGTTGGAAATTAATATGTTGACTAGAGTAGAGATAGTGCAGAGATTAAGTTTTATGATATATTTTAAAATGCACATTTGTCTGCTACAGGGTGACTGAAATGCAGATTAGAAACTCAACAGAAATACTTTTTTTTATAAATACTGAAACATTTCTGCAACAAGTCTTCTGATGGAATAAGCAGATGAAGCATTCCTGATTTCAACAGCCCCTTGAGGTGCTGACCTGAGGTTTTTATTTCTAATCAATTTTGGGCTTTGTGTCTCTGGGTGAGATGTTTACCTGTTGCACGTCCTCCTTGCAGACTGAAGATTTTACAGGAAGTGTAATCCAGGGGGGATTGATATTGGGCCTGATACTATTTATTGGCATCACAAGTGATCTGGAATACGGCATAAAGTGTACTCTGAATCTGGTGATACCAAACCGAGTGGGGAAGCTGACATTTGGAAGGGAGACTCGCCTGCAGGAGGACCTGGACAGGGTGGAAAAGTGGACTAGCAAGAAGCGCATGAGGTTCAATAAGCACAAGCCTGAGCCATAGAGAGAGATAAAGAATTCTCTCAGCCTCCTCCTGGTTGCTGCTTCTCCTTGCATTCTGCTGGAGCTCTTTCAGGAAGGACACTTTTCTGATTGCACCAGGTGCTGCAAGTTCAGGATCAGTCGTGTGAGCTTTGCCCGAGGGGGATCAGTGGGGGTGGAGTGTCTAATGAAAAAAACAACAGAAATGGTAACAACAGAAACGAGGAAAATTAAGTTTTTCACAAAACATGTTTTTTATTTGTGCTGCTGCTGAGCTATATATTTGCTTTTATTACGACTTTTTTAGTTGAAGTCACAGTAATAGGTACAAGGGATTGCTGGGAAACCATATTAATTGAAACTGGCTTTTTAAAAAATGGAATTTAGAGAGCAAGCTGTCCTTGATGATTAAAACAGTGAATAATGGCACAAATTAGTTTGACACCCATTAGTGAGTCTCTTCCAGGATATTGTATTGTCTAAGTTTTCTTTGCAGCTGGCTCTTTGTTTGTTGGGCTTCGTTATTCTCCAACTTTGGAAATTACATTGCCTGAATATTTCATCCTTAGCAAAAAAATGGGATTGACCACCGCGGGTAATTCAATAATTTTCCTGGCAATTGCAAACAACTTTTCTTTTTCTTTCTTTTACCAGAAAGAAGATAATATCATCCAGGAGCTTTCTGCCTGGTTGTGCTTGTTTCTGTGACAATTAATTTCTTTATGAGAAGAAAGAAGAATCATGACAAAAATTTTTAGAATTGGATTATTTCTTTTTTCTTCTTGTTAGAAGTGTTTTATTCTGTCACATATGCAGTTTTTTTACCTTTCACTCCAGCCTATTGCTGCAGATTGCAAGCCCACCTGTTTTTTCATTGCAAGATTTTGGAAGACTGCCGAAATGATCTGCGCTAAAAAGAAAATAGAAATCAAAACCCAGTCCATCAAAAATTCCAATAATTTATTTTAAATTTTTTTTTGTTCTTATCCCATTTGCCGATGTGCAATTCTCACATCACTTTGGGATGCTGACCTTTTTTCATACTTGCCAGTAGTATACACTTGATCAAAAATATGATTAGCCCCTGATTGTTTTCTGGCTTGCCTTTAATTTCTCCCCTCCCTGGGAGAGAAAGCAGTAATAATAAACTCACCAAACTTCATGTTCAGCTTTGATATTTTATTGCAGATGGAATTTGCTGAAATATCACTTGCATTCTTCAGCAAAGCAGCACAGAGGTGGCCAGAGCTAACGGGGAGAAGTGTGTTTGCAGCCATCTGAAATAAATATCTAATTGTCTGGATTGAATCAGTGCCAGATAGGGATCTGGAAAAACAGCTGAATTCAAATTTCACAGCTGAGTTGCTTCTTCGATTGGTACACTATAGGTAGAGTCAGTTATACACCCCTTGCTTCGCTGTTGGCTTATTCAGGAATTCCTACTGCCAATACGTGGCAGTACTTTTATTTTGCATGACATTTGGATGAAATTCATTGAGGAGCCCAGAAACTTCTGGAAAGATTGTTGTTTCATTATTTGGAAGGTTTTCTATTACTTTTTCTAGCCTAGCAGTGTGCATCAGGTATGCTACAGTTACAATGCTGGGGAAATCTTATCTCACTCATGAGGTTTTGTTTCTGATACTTCCTCTTTGCATCTTTATTCATATCCACCTTTCTCTCATTTAAGCAAACTGGGGCAAATTTGGGAGCATCTTACAGAAGTTTCTTCTTGATATAGACACATATACTGCCCTGAGATGAGATTCAGTGAGAATACGAAAGCAGAAATTACTGTAAATAAGAACAGAAACTAAATGGCCTAATTGAATCTGTTTCCTCCTGGTGGTGGGTCTCTTCCCAGAAAACTTCCTTTTGCTTGCCTTAGTGGAACGAGATGGTTGGAGACAGCAATTAACAGAAGCTGGTAAATGAAATGGTCGCTACCGCTTGGGAGAGAACATTTCCTGAGTAATGATCCTTTCCTCCAGGGAGGTTTGCAAAATGGTATCTCATGAGTGGATTTGAAATATGCCTGGCGATGATCTTCACTTGGCTCGTGGCCACGGGAAGTGTCCCAGGTGGGCAAAGCTGGCATTGGTGCTCTTGGCTCTCCTGCTTAGAGGGGAACCTGCTAATTAACTCTTTCTAATTTGCGTGGGTTAGGTGAGTACAGTGAGAACACTTAACTGGCTTAAATGTGACCTTAGTTTTAGCAGTGCCAGTTACTGCTGTGACCCTGATGTCTTATTGATCTGTTGTGGGCTGCTGGGGCCACCAAGGTGCTGGGAAGTGTGCGTGGGAATGGCTGACTCAGGGGCGTTGGCAAGCGTGGGGATATATTTATTTTTTGCTCTTATTTGCAGGAATTTCCCCCTTTCTTTTTATTCTCACTGGAAAAATATTTTTAAAATGATGCAATGTAAAAGACACAGCATTTAATTTCCCATCCTCTTCATCCTCAAACCTTAGCATTTTTTAGTGCTGTTACTGTGCAAATGCTTACCAAGTGAATAACTACTCTCATAAATAGTCACAGGCAGAAATTGCTTTCACTGCATATGCTAATAGATAGTGGGTCTTATTAGTAGGGCTTATTAATTGGTTTGGTGTCTTAATTAAATTGGTGTGCCAGCGAGTGGAAAAACAAATCCTTGTTAGGCCAGTGGATTCCTTATTATACATCCTAGTAATTTTTATGTCCAGAAAACTCCAGAAACAATGACTAAGGCTCCAATACTGCTGAAACATTTCTCAGAGACTGTATCAGATGCTTTCCAGAGGGAAATAAAGGAACAAAATTGGTGTTTGTTTTCAAATTTGGATGATCACTCTTTCCCAGACTTACACATAAATAACATATTTCAGTCATCCTTGACAACGGGGCCCAACTTGCCCCTTCAAAATCCTTGTGTTTCCTGGGCTGTTTTAGGTGTAGGGGAAACACAGGGAGCACATTTGAGCCATGTGCCACTGGAAGAAGATGGTGGATTGCCAGTGTTAGCTGTAGGTGTGCTGTGATGGTTGGTTATTTCCATGCAACATTGCATTCCTGTGGAAAATATTACAATAGTTTTATGCCAATGGCAACTTCTCAGAAAAAAAAAAAGTATCTGATACTACATATCCTTCCTGTGAATTAAGATGTCTGGAGTTATCTGCATCTCTGATAAGTTGGTTTTGACATATAATTCTCTATTTTTTTCTTTCTCTCTTCCCCTCCTTTAAAAAAAATATGCAAAATGTGCAGTTTTACTGCAGTGTAAGCCAAAAGCATAATTCATGTTGCACACATATAATTTGATTTTAAAAGATTATCTCTAGTACTGGCAAAACATCAGTGAGCCAGGCTGCACTGAGGTACAAAAATCATGCACTAAAATCATCTGGGGTGTTTGGGTGAAGTCAGCACCCACTTTTTAATGCCACGTCTTCTTTGTTTCTCTCTCTTTTTTTTTAATATTTTGGTTTTGTTTTTTTAATGTAAAAAACCCAGTATTTTGCACCTAATCTTTTCTTTAGCATTGAATTTTCTGTATTTCCCCACTCCTGATGCTTCTCTCTCATTGGTATCAGTGGGAGGTGTGCAGATGGAAGGGAGCCTCTCTGAGGCCATCCCCAGCACAAAAGAAGAGTATGCTCCCTCCTCTCCTTTGCTGTGACCCTGGGGCTGCTCCTGTCACTCTCACATTCGAAGGATCACGCAGCCGGGGTTTCGGTCTGGGAAGCTCTGACGAGGCTGGTGGGGGATATATCATGGGTTTAGATGGGAGGCTGTATGAAGCTTCAGTGGGGAGTTCTCAGTCTGTGTCCTGTGGGCTGACAGTGGAAGATCAAGAATCTACGGGACAGGGTCAAGCGGAGGGCTGTGAAGGTGGTGAGGGACTGGAGCATCTGCCACACAATGAAAGGCTGAGGGAGCTGGGCCTGTTCAGGCTGGAGGCGAGAAGACTGAGAGGGGACCTCCTCAGGGCACACAAATGTCTTAAGGGTGGGTGTCAAGAGGATGGGACCAGATTCCTTTCAGTGGTGTCCAGAGCACAAACTGAATGAGCACAAACTGAAACACAAAGTTCCACCCCCTGAATGGGAGAAAAAACTTCTTTAGTGTGAGGGTGACCGAGCGCTGGAACAGGCTGCCCAGAGAGGTTGTGGAGTTTCCTTCTGTGGAGATGTCCAAAGCCCCCCTGGACAATGTGATTCTGTGCAGCCTGCTCTGGCTGAACCTGCTGCAGCAGGGGGCTGCATTAGGGGAATTCCTGAGGTCCCTCCCAACCCCAACCATTCTGTGATTCTGTAATCTCCTGTTTGTTTTTAACCACTATTTTAGTGCAAGAGACACTGAAAGGGATGGTAATAGACAGAAAGTGAAGTAAAAAAGGTGTGTGATCTGGTGGCGAAAACCCCTCTTAACCTTGGAAATGGGGTATATGGGATCATTTAACTCCTGTACTGCTGCACCCAGAACCTTTTGTGCCCACAGCAGAGGACACTGGAGACAGAATATAAGAGACTGATAATAAAGGGAATATCCTTTATTAGTGTGACTGTATAATGGTGGGACAGTCTTTGTGAAGAAAGGTTTGCAGTTTCACTAAGGTCTTTGTTAATTGCTTATTCCTATGTGAGGATGCAACTCCAAACACATAAAGTAGTTGAGTTTCTCACGGAAGACTCAATGAGATACACAAACTGGGCAATTTCTTATAGTCTGCAACTGATTCCTGATTAAAATGGAGTGCTGGGATCCTAATGGATATGAAATTCTGTCTCTTTCAATCTCCACCATTCACTTCATGTTGGAGTTTGAAAGAAATCTTATTTGTCAGTTTTTGAATCTGAGACTTGCAGCTGTAGCAAAACATTTGGATAGAAAACCTATTTTCTAAAATTTACTTAGGGTAAAATGGCCTTTTTTATTGTTTACTTCCTGCGTTTCAAATAACTTTTGTTAAATCCCAGCTCGTGCACCTGTGTTCCTCCAGAAAACTGTCTCTTCAAATTCTCTAGACTGATTTGTCGTTTTCTTACGTGCCAAAACCAGTTGTATCTCCTATTGCATTAAATCGCTGACATAACGTAATGCCTCATGACAGATGCAGCTGCACATCACTGACACTGAGAAACCAGGAGGGAAGCAGAGGCCCAGGTCTAGGGAAGGCTCGATATCTCCCATGCACAAGTTGTACTTACAAGTTTTTAAGTCTGGCTGGCAGATTTATCTTTTTTATTCTTTCTTTTTGCAGGTGTGAGAGAAGGTCACGGTCAGGGGAAGGCTGAGTGAGAGGAATCTTTCTACTTTTTTTTTTCCCCATCTGTACACATCTGCCTCATACCTCAGCTTCCTACTGTGCAGGGTAGGTCAGAAGGTCTCCTTGAAATTGGCTTTGTGTGTTGACCAGAAGCAGTCTTAAAAATTAATTCAAAGTCTCTCTTGGCCCTTACTATCCGTATTTAAAAAAAATCAAAGAGGAAATAGTAGTCCTGTCAGATGAGAAGTTTATGCAGAAATGTTATTCTGGGTAAAAGGGTTTACATGTCATCCAAAATTCTGTCACTTTCCATTTTTGGGACTTGTGCTTTAAAAACTGAAGAGTGAAGTGATGGTTCCTCTTTATGACCTGGTCTGATTTTGCTGCTCAGCAGAAGACTTAGAGATTCTTCTGAAGGTTTCATCTAGGATTTCCTTACCAAATTTGGGGTTCTCGAAGACACACCAAAGTAAGTGGGATTCAATGGAAGAAACATTCTTTACAAAAACCATTCCTTTAAATACTCCACGTGTTTGCAATATCACTGTCTCTTTATAAGTTGGCCCATGGATTAATTCCCTCTCAGTTAACAGCTCTTTAGTTCTGCTTTGGTGTTAAGTGTTTCAACTTTCATCCTTTGGACCTAGTGCCTGTAGAAA
This sequence comes from Edolisoma coerulescens, assembly GCA_013397115.1. Classification (NCBI taxonomy): domain Eukaryota; kingdom Metazoa; phylum Chordata; class Aves; order Passeriformes; family Campephagidae; genus Edolisoma; species Edolisoma coerulescens. Next base: position 107,691 of record VWZW01004108.1, read on the forward strand.
GCACCTAGCAAAAAATTGCCTTTTTTTAACATTACAAGCCAAACACTGAAAAACATGGACTGTGTTACTGTTTACATTGCCATTATTCTGTCTTCTGCATCAAGAGTAAAACAAGAGGCAAAAGATGCGTGTCTTCACAAATTTGGAAATGCACGTGTCTGTGACACCTTTTATTGTCTGTTTGCTAAATCCTAAAGTCTCTGTAATTGGCAGGTGGATTCCTCTCCTTTTGGGCCTGTGTGGTGCCTGTGCCTCGGGCACCGCAGAGCCCGTGCCAGGCCGAGCTGAGCAGGACTTGCCGTGTAACGTTGCGCGCGGCTCGGGGAGGCCGCTCGGAGCCGAACGATTCTCTGCAGTCTGTGCCTGGCCGTGCCTTGCTGCAGCCCTTGGTGCTGGGTTCGCGGCTGGCGAGGGGCTCTGCCCGGGTCAGTCACAGTCGCGAGCAGCTCGGGGGCGTGGGGCTCACGTGTGGCTGCAGAGGGACTGAGATCTCCCCTTGCAGTCCAGCTTGGTTTCATTTTTCAACCGGTATGAAAATGATGGCGTTTTAACACTGTGTGGAAGGGGGATGCCATTTCCTGGTAAAAATTGGCGTGAAGGAAGGCTATGGGTAGTAATAGTAAGTGATGGTGTGGGAGGGAAATACAAAACTCAGTGTTACAACCACCACTTGGCAGCCTTAGGATTGAAGCTTTGGCTGGCTCTTTAATAACTTCTTTGCTGTAGGGGATAACACAGAAAGCATCTGTTGTTGAATTGAATAAACTGTTGTATTTTAGGAGAAAATCTTGCCAAAATTCTCTCAAGGATCTCTGTGGCTGTCACTGCCTGCGGAGTACCTCACCTGGCTGCTTGTGCACAGTGCCACAAGGTGCCTCACAGCCCCTTGTTCTGCAGTTCAGTGCACCCACTGTCCCTGGCTGAGCAGTGAAAACCAGAGCAAAGCAAGCTGGGGAGAACAGAGTCATTTGTAGAGTCCTGAAACTGCCATGGTACTCATTTTCTGGCTTGACAAAAAATGGAGCTTAAAGTCATGTAGCCTTTCTCCTGTTTATTGACAGTAAATAACCCCTCTAAAAATCGACGTGTTCAGAGTTGGAAGAAGATCCTGAGTAGGTTCAAGGGTGACTATTTGTCCTGTTCTCCAATTACTTTTTTAAAGCATTTCATTCTTCAGTAGCTGTACCCATTTATGGTACAGCAATGTCCAGACAGCTCAGAGCTCATCCCCATCTTTCCTGACTCTACAATTACCCTTGTGTTTCAGCTTCTTTTCCCTCCAACTTCATCCCAGTCTCTGTTCTTCATTCCATACGTAAAGCAACTTTAATAGCTTGACATGCTAATGCTGACTTAGCTTTTGCCATTTCTCATCCTCATTTGAATATGTAATGTCCCAGAAGGATAATTGTTCTTATTTTTTCATTTCTTACAGTGTTGTCTTTTCCTAATTTATGTCCCTCCTAGTGCTGCACAGTATTCCTCACTGGCTCCTAGTTTAGAAAATTGGCTATAATTGCTTTGATTTCAGAGCACATAAAGGACAACGATGTGCTCAGATGCCTCCCTTCCTCCCCCCCAACTCACTCCAGACATATAAAACTATTTACTTTTCTAGGAAGTTGCAAAAGCTTGGAGGGACACTTACAGAACTCAGTTTGGCATGGCTAACAGGCAGCTCAATTAGAGGGGTAGTTTAACCTGAGCAACAAATACTTGGATTTGATTATGTTGTAATTCAAAACACACAGTTCTTTTGTAGCTGGAAATGGTTTTGAGATTTGATCAGAGCTTTCAAGAGCCTCAAGTTTTTATTAAAGAGAGAGAAAACTGAGAAAAAAAAAAATCTTGTATGTAACCTTCTACTTGGTGGATGTGTCTGAATGACATCTACAATAGTACCATAAATAGGTGTTTGACTTTCTTCCTTTCATGTCTCAGATGCATTTCTTCTTTTGGATTTGATTTTCCTGCATTGTTAAGTGGCACTGACTGTGTGACAGAGAGGAGAATGTTTTTGCAAACTCTCTTAAGCACTGCTCATCAGAGAGGTGGTCAGTCTCATACCTCTCTCTACTTCTCTCCCAGTGGGGTCTAATTGCTGTAAAAAATAAATCAGTATCCTGAGTTCAGGAACACTAACTCAATAAATGCATTGATGTCAGCAAATGGCAGTCTTGCCTACCCTGCTGATATAAGTGATTATTCTCTTTACGCTTAAATATATTGTGCTGTGATTGCTTCCAGAGGACCCATTATGGCCTAGCCCTCACTTCTTCCAGTACTGTAAACATCTTTAACTGCCAGCACACTCTTTTTCTCTTAGCTTTCCAAAACGTGCAAGTGACAACTTATGTGCTGTAGTAACCAAGCCTGAGACTTGTCCAACTTAAAATCTGAGCTTTAGGATGGAGCCAAAAAAGACTACCAAAATGTTTGAAGACTTGAGCAGCATGTGTGCATCACTGGACAAGATGACACCCCGTAGCTTTCAACATCCATGTTTTTAATAGCATTAATACCTTATTTTTGAGTTTAATTGCTGCTGGGATATATATTAATCTATATCTGCCTATGAGCTGGATTGCAATAGTGTGCAGAGGCAAAGTAATAGGCTGTCACTTCTGATGTGGGAAACAACTGAACCTAAGATACCATTTTGGGTTGAATTTTTAGGAAAGTGTTTAAAGACACTACTAGTTTCAGTTATGTAAAACAAAAGAGGTCTGTTTTAAAACACCAAAAAGAAGACACATTGTCACCAGTTTTAAATAACCCCACTTTTATTTACATGTATACTTGTTTATCTGCAGCAATAGGCACAAATCAGTGGTTTGAATGCACAGTTTTTGTGCCTTATCCTTAGGATGGAATAAAAAAACCTTTCTCACCCTTTCACATTGAAGCCAGCAGATAAAATACTGGCTCCATTACACCTGCAAGGGCAGGAACAGACATCCTATTTCCTGAAGACAGCAGAATAAATGAATATTTTGGAAAATAGACTCCTTTAGCAACCATCTGGTCCTTGCTGCAGATGTAGCTGGATGAGCAGAGTGCATCAGTACCTGACTTGTGGGTACAGAGATGTCTCTGGAGACTTGGGCCGTGAGGAGGACCGAGAAGCCACCGACATTTGTCACAGAACAGTGTCACTGCATTCCTGCTTCCTTGTGAGCAGTGTTTAGTGGGGTGTTAAGCAAACTGGTGCTGAAGGTAAGAGTGTGCCAGTTTCTCATCTGGGCTTTTAGGATAAGCAATAAAGTTTCTTGTCTTATTTACCAACACAGCACGTGTGTCTGCTTTAGCAAGCAGCCTTCGTGGTGATGGGCAACAGCTGCAGGGTAAATATCCACAGTGAATCACTGCAACTGGCTCCACGGGGGGGACATCTGGGGCATTCTGGAGCTTCCCAGCAAACAGGACCTGGTCTGCTGACATTTTTTTAAGATCTTGGACCGTGAAAGTAAAGACAACAGCTGATGAGAGGATGGGGAGCTGGTGAGCCCCAGAAGGGGTTTGTGGGAAGGACAAGTCCCAGGGCTGTGCTGTGTCTTCACCTTCCTCAGAGCAGAGATGAATAACCAATGCTTGGCTCTGAGTAGTTGTGTGAAAAATGGATAAGGGAGGAAAGAGAGCAGAAAAAAGCATCTTGTCAGTATGTATTAGTGGTCTGTAATGTGTTTATGCTTAATGGAATAGCCTTATGTAATCCTCTCTGGCCCTCACTGAGGGGCTGGTGTCTCCACTACTAGGAAATCTGGGAATAAAAAATACTTCATGCTTGTGTCTGAGCTCAGGTTTGTTGTAGGCTCTGTTTAATTTTGTTTGGGCTCACATATTTCACTCTTTGGACTGTTGAACTTTCTAAAAGTTTTCCTTGCAGGAATACTTTGAAACACCTGCCTTGTACAGCTGTGTCTGAAAGAAAATTTAATTTAAATTTTCAAGTCTAATTGTAAAAGTTGTTGGTGTGCCTTTAGGGCTGAGTATAGTTATTCAGAAAGATTAGCAGTTCACAAGGTTATGTGCAAAGTAGGACTAACAAGATGCTGAGAAATAATAGTCTCATATGGGATTGGTTTCAGGTTGTAGAGCAATAGTTCAGAGATTTAATGCAGCTTAGATGTACTTGAAAATCATCCCTGTTTTTTAAAACTTTTTTTATTTTCCTGACCTTGAAAATACCTTATGGGTGGTTTACAAATAAAAATCTAAACATCATTGTAATCAGAAAAATTGCACAGATTTCTATTTTTCATTATTTTCTGCTTATCTTTACCCTTATTTGAAGTCTCATATGATTTCAGTGATAGGCGTACAGGATTGCATTAGCACAGCAGATTTTTTAAAGGAGATTAGATGAGAATTGGGTTGCCTTCTACAGAGCATTTTGCTTTACTTCCCCCCTTCTTCTTTTCTTAAGATATCTTTTTATCAGGTGTGAATACTAACAATGCTGATATGGGGTGACAGTTTGACCAAACAACCATAGCAACAGTAACTATTTTCCTTGTGATAAGAGCCCAGCTAAAGGTTATGTGTATTACTGCATCTCTCAATCTGTTTGCTCCACAGCACAGTGCCAGACAAAGGTAAGAATGTAGAAAGCTATGGCCAGAATATGCATTTGTTTAGAGGAAGCATGAGCAACTGAACTCTGGTTAAAGCATAAATGTGGATAATATTTCTTTTCTAGTACATTATGTCAAAATAAATATTATGAAATCTACACTAAATAATTTGCTGTGTTTTTCATTCGAAAATTTATTGGATAATATCTGCTTGATCATGCTCCCTTAGGAAAGGGAATAAAAATAAAAAAAACCCGGAGACTTCTTTAAGAAAAGCATTTGTTATTTTCTCTCTTCAGGAACAATATTGGACTTGTACAGTTGACCCAGACAATATTTAATATTGAGCTCAAGTCTTCTATGTGCATCCCCAAAGCTCAGATGGCTTGAAGGACACAAACAAATGTCTCTGGACCATGAGAGCTCCTCATTTTTCCCAGCATGGACTAGAATGAAGTAAATGGGTTGTTTCCAGAAGCAATATTCATCCTGATTTGAAGCTATAATAACCCTCACATTAGTGCCTCACACCTGATAATCTAGGGTATTTTCCTATATTTTAGTCTCTGTTTATTAGGATAATTATATTCAGATTTTTTTGCATTTTTATAATAGGAGGATAATCTTGTCTCCCAGTCAGGAGGTCTGTCTGTGTGAGCAGTCCCTGCTCTAAGAGTTGCCACAGCAGCAGCTCTCGGCCATTTAATAAGTAAGGCTTCTCAATGCAACAAATAATGTGTGCTGATGGTAATTCACTGAAGCAGGTAGGATTTTAGGTTGGAGAGAGATATTGCACTGGATTTCTTCAGCGCTGAATCAAACTCAATGTCTTGTCAAGCTTCCTGTTGGAGGAATTAATATTTTAGAGTGACTTAGTCATTGTTCTGGAAAACTTTAATTTTCTTATTAGGCTTGCTGAGGTTTTTTAGGTCACCAGACTGAATCTCTGCAGTTCTGATGAAAGAGGAAAAACAGTCTCTGAGCTCTGTGGGTAAAGGAAGAAAGAGAATGGCATAACTCTGCCTAGTGACACACTGATTTTGAGAGTGAATGACTGGTATGGAATATTGTGGTAAGTAGTCAAATTTTTTTTAAGTTCCATTAGCTAGAAAAAAATCAAAATTAATGAAGTAATGACCCTGGATGTTTTGAATCCCTTGTGACTATCAGGGTGATTTTCAGTTTCTATGAATAGTCAGGCACAGGGTTTCAAAATTTTTATTTTTTTCCCAGAAGAACAGCAAAATATGTGTACCCTTCAAATGACCTCCATTATTTAACTTAGGGCTGTTATTCTATTTAATAGCACAACAATTATGTCAAAATCAAAAGAACTGTGCTATTTTCATGCTGCCAGAGTGACTAGCTATTTTTTTGCTTAAAATGCAGAATTCCCTGTGCAGTTTGAAGGGCCTATGGTGCCCTTTTGCAAAGTATTCTCTGTCTGTGTGATGGTAGGAGGGCAGGCTACATTCATTAACACCTGTTATATAAAGCCTTTAATGAGAATACTCATTTTATACTTCTGTGTAAATTTGCTGGTATGGTTTGCTTCCAGAGGATGGATTTAGGTCAAGTAAAGGATGAGTCTGTATAAATACTGGAAATGTACAGCAAATGTGGCTGTACACTGCAAACTGAGGATTATGTTTCATCCAGTCTGTCATGTGCAAGGCGAGATGAGTAGGCCTATCCCCATCAAAAAGTTTGTTTTCTGTTTATTATTAAATCCAATCTAAATGAGTCATTTTAGCAGAGAGCCCAAAATCACATGGGCACCTTTACTTCTCTTCTGAATTTAGCAGTGTTTAACAAATATGATTGTGGTCAGAGTTCTCTTCCATTTTTCCGCGTACACTGTGGGTAGCACGCTTCACGTAACCATCAGTATTTTAGTGGTGGGAATTAAGTGTGGTGTGCACCTGCAGGTAAATTGTGTGGGTGTCTGGTTTGAGGGAGGAGTTCACTGTGTAGGATTAATTCTTGCAATAGCAAAATCCCAGCCCAAATCCTGATTTGTACAGATGCAACTTGGTCACGGCCGAGTTTCTGTCAGAACTTCCCATGGTCTAAAACAGCAAGTGGTTGCTGTCAGTACAAGAACTTGAAGTTTCTAAAAACTCTCCCCCCCCTTTTTTTTTTTAACTTCAAATAACAAAGAACCACGTTTAGCATTTCATAACTCCCTGTAATTACAGTAGTGATTATGAGAATGATAGATACCTAATTAAAATCTGTGAAAACTGCAGTCTGTGAGAAATGAGAATTAGTTCCCCAAATTGCAAATTTGTCCTGAGTTTCAGAACTGCTTTTTGACAATGTGGCATTTTCTCTTGTTTGTCACAATGACTCACCTCAATAGGTCTTGCTCTAGTTTGACAGGAATCTGAAAGAACGTGAGAGAATTTTTGTTGGAGATGGAGAGGAAAGAGTTATTTTTTTGTTAGACTTTTGTTGGCTGAATGATAGCAATGCTCAAATCCATCATCCCTTCTGCAGCAGGGGAGCCCTGGTAGCCCTTCAGCCACTGGCCAGCACAATGTGTTGTTTCCAGCACCGATGTACGACCTGCTGATTTCATTCTGCTGGAGATGACGAGTGTTTTGATCTCCCAAGTGCCCAAGAAGGCTGAACATCTGCTGAGCTTCCTGCCCACTGCTGCTGCAGACAGCTGGCTGTGCTGAGGCCATGTGCTGGGCAGGAGAGAAGTGGTGCTGGCACTCCATCCCCTGCAAAGAAAAGGATGAAAACATAGTTATGTCTTGCTCTGCAGTATTTCATTCCTAGCAAACTAATGGATCATTTCCTGAACTCATCAGCTCTTTAGTTCTCAGCAAGGAGCATTTTCTGTTCTCATTTATTTGGGGTTTGGGATTGGGGGAAGCTCCTATTTAAAGGAAAAAATCTCAGACATGCAGTAATCTAATCACCAGAAATGACACAAACAACACCACCATCAATATGCAGCTTTGGCAGACATCTGATACTGGTGCTCCAGGGGTTGTTATACAGCATTCTTGAGGGGATTCCCTCTTCCAGCTCCTGTGGTGATCACCTGTCACCCGGAGCCACCAGTGAGTACCTGCCCCTCCTGGCTGTGCCAGTGTTGCTGTGGGAACATTGATGTCCCCTCCTGCCTCTCCCAGGAGTGACTGTGCCCTGCTCTGCCAGTGCCACAGTTCGTTCTGCACTCTGTCAAGAAATGCTTCCATACAATTTTTAATTTTTCTGCTGTAACCATAATCTGCTTTTAGAATGATGAGAGAAGAAGGGTCTCCCTTAATCTTAATTACTGTCACTGGAGGCCACCTAACTTTTATTCTTTTAAGGGCAGGTTAACCAGGTTTTAGTAGCTTTTTCTTAAATGGAAACTTCAGAGATGATATAATCCATTTTAGTTTCTTCTTCAATTATTCTGTTACTTGTCTTTGAAACCCCCTAAGTAGCCATTATGTATAAGTACAACAGAAAAAAAGGGTATTTGTTATGTATGAGCACTGGAATCAAATGGTGAGCCTTTGAACAATCCTTCAGACCCCTGTTTACAGTCCAAATGTATTTGCCTTTCGGAGATGTGCTTATTTTTCCTTCCTGTAATGAAATTGCTGTCTTCCTGGGAAACATTTCACTTATTTGTAGTATCCACTTTCACGTCTTCTCATTATTTGAAAGCTGTTTCACAATGTGGTAGAGACATTACAATTTAGCTAGTTATTTCATTTAAAGTGTGAAAAAACCCACGCTGATTTAACTTTTCTTCCTCTCCTTCATAATTTTTATTTCTTATGGGAGAGAAAGTATGAGCACAAGTTTAAGCTTTGCAGTCATCATATGAAGAATGCAGTAGAGCTGTTTGATTGCTCATAAGGAGAGAGTGGCACTTAAGGCCTGAAGCTCTGTACTTATTCACCACCTAATCATGGCAATAACTGGAACTCTGCAAGTAGGAGTGAAACACAGGTTATTTCATAGCTATCAGCCTAAGCAGGGAGGACAATTACTGATATTATATGAGCAAGCTCAGATGTACAAAAAAAGGTGCAGGTGACTTCTGGCAATATTTGTTTGGGTAGATGTCATTACTTCTCTTTGGATAATCGGGTAGAAATAAGGTTTTTTTGCTGGGTTTCTTGGGTGTTAGATGTGAGGCTGGCAGTAGTATGGGGCAGGGGGTGGTTCTTGTTGGGTTCTGAGCTTTCTTTTGCCCTGAATGTTTATTGGAGAGATTTGAATCTGTCCAAGTTTCAGAGTATTTTGTTACATTTAGGCCAAACATTCAAGATCAGCTCATAATATAGCTTATATTGGTAGGTTCCACTTTCTGGTTTGCAGTCCAGAAAATATCTGACTGATCACTGTGGTAGGTATTTGTCAACATTTTCTTTTTTTCTTTATCCTATTTAATTTCATCTTAACTGAGAGCACAAATCCAAATTTGCTTTTTCTTTGAAGAAGCAGAATATGACTATTTTGTCTTGAATTTGTCTCTACTTATCTAAAGGGATTTTCATTTACAGATACTACATATCAGGTTTTGTCATGACAAAAACTCCATAAAAAACAAAAATAAGGGTAAAATGGATGCTATGGCCATGATTCTGGCATTACACCATGCTTACTCAAGGCTTTGTTATCACCTCTGCTTCCATGAGCTTGTTAATGGTTTGTACATACACAAGTGGGATCAGCTGGGATGCAGAGTCAGGACTCTCTCTGTGCAAATATTTAAAGCCATTTCCTACCTCTACCAACATCAACATTCTGCAATTTTACCAAATAATAGAGTTTTAATATAGGAAAATTTTTACTTGTAACTGTGCCTTTATTCTAAAATGTCTTCTAATTATACTGAGAGCCAGGAAATAAAATAACATTGCAAAAACTATCCAGAGCATAACTATGTTATGGTAATGAAAAGTCCATAAGTGGAGGACAGGATATAAATTTTGAATATGTTATATTGCCTTTATCAGTCTCACACACAAATCAGAATTTCAATAGATCCATCACCAATGTAAGGACGTAAATTTAAGCACTGAAAGAACCCCACATTTTTGTTCTAACTTTTATAACCTGGGGATTACACAGTTTGGACTCCTTTGCTGCTCTCTGAGCTGAGCAGTATTGCAGCTCATATCAGTGGGCTAGTAATGAAAGGCTTTCCTAATTGCTCTGTTCAAACTGTACTCGGGCTGTGGGGAGTCTCTGGGAATTAAGGAACTGCTGTCCACGGATGCCCAGAGCCCGGGCAGTGCCCAGTGCCAGTGGTCTGGTCCTTCTGGGGCACATCCCCAGGGCTGTTATGGCTGATAAGCAGGAACCCCCATCTGGTAAGATTCTGAAATTTGTCTGCCACTCTAGCCCTAATTATGAATAATACGGGAAAGTTTCTCCTGATGAGTCAGATAAGACATGGCTATGGAATAGTTAAATTTTTATAGAGCTCAGCATCAATTTCTGGAAGCTTTTAACAGAGACTTGACATTTCTAATTAGGAAATTTTACATACAGGCAAGTGAATTTACCCCCAGCTGGGAAAACATGGCTTAGCAAGAGTTTTACATCCGCCCTCATTGATCTACAGATTATCTCACATTTGAGACTGTGGAGCCACTGGGATTTGAAAAGATGAGAAACAAATGTGGGAAAGTGCATAGAATTTCTTTCACTTCAGGGTTAGATAACAAAAACCTGATAAGTTAGAAACAAAGAGGTAAGTTAATTTTCTTTCTTCTTCATGCATAATTGTTGCAGCGGTCAAAAAAATCCACAAAAGCCAATAACTTGTTGGCACTGGCAAGAAGCTGTCATCCTGGTCAAATTCTCAAAGCAGCATATTGGAAATAAGATAGCAAAGAACTGTAGGCTTTTTCTTTTTTACTGCTCTAACAGTTAAACAGTTGAGAAGCAAAATGTCTGCATGTGAGCTCACTTAAACAGAGACCTGTTATCTGTCTGATGCTGCAATGTCTGACTTAAGAGAATCCCTCAGGCTTCTTGCATTTTTAGCTGTACTTTTTATATTCTTGACCTTGTCTTTTCCTGGGAGGAAATAACTAAAAAAATCCAAAATATCAATGAATTGGTTATTGTGCTAGTTGAAAATGCCTTATCAGTGTAAGGTGGCAGTGGAAATAAGACTCACAGTCAGATGTAGCAGAGATCTTTAAGTAGAGCTTTTACTGATTTCTCTTTATATGAAACATCTGTACAGCTCATTTCACTCTTGTGTTCAGATGGGTTTTGTGAAGACATACAACTGTGTGCTTCAGCCTTTGAAGAATATGGTTTAAATGAAATGAAAATGAAATCTTGTTTCCTGTATGTATTTTTCTATATTTGAAATTATTCTAATGAAGCAGAAGTTACTTCTGTGTCGACAGAAAAACAGAGACGGAAGCAAACCATGAAATGCAGCCTATGAAGTATTACAAAAATATTGATGTGCATGCAACTTCCTGTAGTTGTCTTACTGGTATTCAGCCTTGGGAAGGTAGATATGTATCACTGTCATGTGATAAAGAATGAAAAAATAGATGATCAAAATAAACATAGGAGTCCAAACCATGTACAGCCAAAAGCTGGGACAGGAAAATGGGCTAAAGAGGCTCCAGGTGATCCATAGCACTTTAATGACTTGGTTATTAATAAGAGGTGATGGAAAAGTTTCAGTATCATTGAGTCCCCTTCTCTGTTTATGCAGAGCAAGGCCTCTTGGGAGGAGGTGTCTTAGGTACTGAAATGATGCTGCCCTTGATCTCAGCTCAAGGGCCAGGTGTTAGCAAAGAATATGGAAGTGCAGTTTAGGCTTCTTTTAGAACTGTATGAGTGTCCGAAAATACTGCCAGAACTTATAGTCTCAGCCTTTTTCAGTCAAAGAAAGCAGCATAAAACAAAATTCCAGTTACCAGATTAGATGTGCTGCTTGGGAAGAATATGACTGGATCAGAGGATCTGAATAAAAATGCAGCTCACCCTGTGATATACTCTTGCCTCCTGCTTGGTTTACAAGCAAATTGCAGAAGCAGACTATATATTTGGTACTATACATTTCAGAGCTATTTGCTATATAGCTACCACAGAAACCCCAGTGTCATTGTGTGCCTGAAGCCTATATAGTTTATTTAAGGAATAACCCACAAAGCCAGGGGGAAAAAAAAAAAATCTCTGTTTAAATTTTCTTTTATCTCTGCTTCATTCAGGGTGTAAACACTCACAACCTGTAAATTCCTTGTGTTAAGATAACATGATGACCTTAACCTATTGTTCAAGCTGGGATTAATTCAATTTGAAAGCTATAATTCAAAATATAGACAGTTAGAGAAGTCTTTAAAAAAGAAGAATTACTTTCTTTGTCTTAGCCAGCTTTCATTTTCTTTATGTGTAGGCATGCCCCCTCCCCTTTTTTTATTTCTAACCTTATTTTTGTAAGAGTGGAGTTACAGCTACACGAGGAAGCCCTACACTGTCTTTCACTTTCAGTGTTAAGTATTCGTGGCTTCACTGAAGTCCAGTTTATCTCTTAACGTTTTGGTAACTTACTTTTATAATGGCTTTGACAGAGTCACTGAAGCAGAGTCCATCCATTTCAGAGGAATACATTTTGTAGACTTTAAGACAAATACTAGTAAAATATGACAGGCTGACCTTTTTCCTCTTGGTCACTTTTGAGAATAGCTATTTTTCCATGCACTGAGCAGAGTGTGTATTCTGTATATACACTGAACTTGGAAGGTTGTAATTATGAATGATTTCTGAGGTGAGTGGTTCTATAACTTACAATTTGAAAAGATTTAAATGCTGATGGTGCCCTGTTTCCATTCTTAGTGAAGACATAAAAAGGTCACTTTTCCTTTGTCATTTCACTGTGTTGTTGCTGACTAGTGTTAATCATTTAATTAAAAGGTCAGATCAGTCATGCTCCTCTTTTTATACCTGGTGTGACTTTAATTATTTTCTTTGCAAATGAACTGATTTAATATTATTTAATAATACTTGATTTAAATAATAATCCTCAGGAAAAGTGGAACTTCTCTTTGAAGGCAAGCAAGCTTTGAAGGTTAGAATAAACTGAAAATAGCTGGACTTTTAAAAATTATTTTCTCCATTAAATAATGTTAAAATCATAGGAAGTTTTTAATGAGAGCATCTGGGGGCTTTCCTATCATGTATTTTGCTGTTTGGTTAGCAGGACTACTGGAGAGCAGGAGTGCTTTTTAAAGTGCTGCTGATTGCTAAAGCCAGCAAACCCCACTCTCATTTCATTAAATGTGTGGGGATTTGCAGTATTCCCACTAACTGGAAAACGGGGGCAGCTGGGGCTAGAAGCAGCTCTTAGCCCTGAACAGCACAGGCCAACCTGGCCACCCTGGGTGTCTGCTGAGCTCGGTGAGGAGGGCATTTACGTGGCTCTTGGAGCTGCAAAACCCCCTGGATGCTTTGAGAGACTCCTGCTGAGGGGCTGCAGAGAGTCTCCGTTTGCTTTCCTTCAAAAGTGGCCACATGCCTCGTAAATAAAGGAGTGCTGTGCCATGATATTGCTTACCCCTCTCCACAGGGCATGGCATTCCTGTGAGGAGATTTCTCTCATCTACTTCGGTTACTTTCTGAGCAACCTTACTTTCATCTCACAGTCATGACCTTCTACCTGGTTTAAATTTTTAATGGCAAATGTCTTCCACTCATTCATAACTCTGAAAAGCAGGGAAAAGGAGCAATAATTTGCACTGCAGCTATAATATAGTATTAGGGCCAAGGTGACTTTGAATGAAATGGAAGCTTGGATGGATTGGTATTTGTAGAAGGAAGTGTGATGGTAGCCCAAGCTTTGTTTAGCTCAGTGTTCAGTCTGCCTTCTGTTCTGAAAACAGCTGCAACAATGGGCAGTAACACTTAACTCTTAGATCCTGTCCAAACAAAAGAAATAATTAGGTCCCTAATTTTAGCTAGTTCTTCAAGAAGCTTCACAAATTGAGAACCTTCTCAGAAGCAGAGATGCATTTATTGGTCTTATGCATGGATGGCTAACAGTTAAACAGTTGAGGAATGTTCTTTTTAAATGACGTGCAAAAATTAACATCAGAAACCCAGAGGCATTTCCAATGTCCTCAGGACATTGATCTCTATCCAGGCAACTTGCAGAATGTAAGCAAGTTCTCAGAAACTTTGTATATCAAATTGTGACACCATTCTTAATGAATAGTGATGTATTTGTAGAAAGCAGCATCAAGTTGATGAACAAGCTGTGATCTGGGTTATTTGAATATTGGGTTATATTGAGCTTTTCAAGAATCCTCAAATGTAATGCTGTCTGGAGTTATCTGAAAAAGCTGAAGTGATTAAGTGCAGGGTTGTGATTAGCTGGACTTTGACAAGATGTATTTGATTGTGTCAGACTGGGCTTTCCGGAGGAATTGCTTCTCTCTCTGGACTGAACCGCAGCCTGGGATGCCAGGGAACATGGGATTTCAGGGCTGTAAATCTTAAAGAAGTAATTTTAATTGGTAAAAATAAGAACTGGGAAATGCAGAGCATAATCACAAAGAACTAGAGTTGGTACATGAGTTTGTTTTTCAACAGCATACATCAGTGCAGAGCAACTGAGAAATGTCAGGCAACCTGAGCTGTCAGGGAGTAAACACAGAGCTGAACTGGTTATTAGTCAAGCATCCATAAATGGCTGCTAAGCAGGCAAATAGTGGCAAGGAAAGTCAAGGGCAAGCTTGCTATTTACTGAGCATTCAGCTAATTATCCATTTCACTAAATACAAGAGTACTCTGTCCTTTATGCATTGCAAAAAATTTGGTTTTGAAGTTAGAGTTCAGTAAGTACTTAATAACTGCAAAATTACCTTGTATTAGGTGCTCATGTATTTTAAATTAGCATAACTTTACACGTGGCCTGTGTTGCAAACTATCATTTCTTTTTTTTGCTACAACAGGAAGAACACCAAATGTAAGGAGAACTAGATGCAGGACCTGTGTTTTTGCATCTTGTATTTTTTTCCAACTCCATTTTTGTAGCTGGAGGAGCTGTATTATGCCTATAGCCCACTATGGCTGCCTTGAATTGTGTCTGCCAGTGATGAAATGGAAATGTTGTTTGAAGAAAATGGAAACTTCTTCCTGATCTGCCTCCTTGTATTTGGAGATTTACAGCAGTACCTTGCTTCTACGGTTCTCATCCTGTTAGTATTATTCAAACAGCAGTAGTATTCAGTAACAAACAGTATATTATTCAGTAAAATAGACAGACTTTATTCTCTCTTTTCCATAGTAAAGAGTGGTTGTTAAGAACCTTTGATTTGTGACACTGAAACTTTGAACACACTCACAGAAACAGGATGACTCCAGAAAGGGCTAGGGCAAGGTACGTTAAGTTAAATTATTATTTCTACCACAGTACAGCTGAATTGTTGTGATAGAGGTAGAAGTCTAAGTATTCAAGCCTGATGTGGAAGAATATTCCTTTTCTGAGTATTGAACTTATGGAAACTAGTCCATAAAGAACAATCATCATGCACCCTTTTACTGGCAGTGCATTTGAATAACAGCTTGGGAGTGCTGTATTCAGTAACTTCAACATTTCATCCATTTAGGAAAAAAAAAATATCTCTGTCCCCCTCATTTCTCGAGTTTACATTCACATTCATTCTGTTTCAAAGGGAATGTTTGTCAGTGTTAAAGTGAAGAGAGAGTGATATTTGCTGTTTTTCCATGCTTATAGTAAGTCCACAGCAAGTCCTCTGATTCACCTCTGAGAACTGCTTGGAATTTTATCTACTTTTCCCTTATCTCAAAGAAAATCCCTGATGGAAATGTACCATTTTTATAGAGAAACTTGCCTCTCCTGTCATCTGGAGTGAAGCTCCTGTGATTGCTCTGGCCTCTCCAGCAGCACCCATGGCCAGGCAGGGGCTGCAGGGTTTATCCAGGTGTTGTAGGGCACTTCCCACAGCCTTTCTGCAGTGCTGCTTCTTGCTCTTCCTCTCCCGAGTGCCAGCCCCTGTTACGTATGTCTGCAGGTCACTTGGCTTGTGATTGCTCATCATTAGCTCCACTCCTCTGAGGGGCTGCCTTCTCATTTTTCTCCCTTTGGTGAAGCCGTCACTTCTTGCCAGCCACTGGAACCTGTTTTCATACTTATTACTGCTTTTTGCTTATTACAAGTCAGGTTCCAGAGAAAAGTTCTGCATTAAAATGAAGGAAAATTTAAAAAATGAGCTTGTAATGAGAGCAATTAATCAGAGCAGTCTGCAGCCTCAGCAGTACAACTGAGTTTGCTGGTGAGAGGGGGACTGAATGAGAGGGATGATGAGAAATGAGAAATATGAATTATTTGGGGCTCTGATATAGCAACCTTTTGCATGAGGTACAGAGAGAGGCTGTTGGGAGACACTCCCATTCCTTTCCATCACATAAAAGGGGCTGTCCTGCAGGAATTCTGACTTTCTCATGAATACAGCAATTCTTTCCAGCTGGCAGCACAGGGTGGCTTTAATGACCCTGGAAGTGTCTCGGTTTCTGTGAGAAGCAGGCAGATGTGCACATCTTAAGTGGCTGCATTATTGGGTACAGAATCACTGGGTTGGTCCCTATAGCAGGACAGGTCTTACTGCTCCTGACAGTGGTCTCAGATTTGCACTGTCTGTAGCCTTGAATTGCAAATTAAAAAGTGATGACCCCTTTGTTTTTCCAAACTATATCCAGGTTTTGAAAATAACCTGAGCCAGACTTTGAGCAGACTGAATTTTACATTCTCTTTGTCCTCCTTTAAAAGCTGAGTTATTTTGGTGTGGGGATTTTTATGGTGTTTTATGTGTTTGGTTTTTTTTTCCTCCTGAATACACTCAGTGATTTTTCTGAATTCTCTCATACTAAATGAACTGATCTAAGTTCCCAAATATCTCAGATGTAGTCTGTTTATGTTTTCAAGTAATAGAAGAAATTACTTGAAGCCCACAGTGTGCCACAGTATTTTAGTCAAGCATCTACAACACACGCTGCCTTTGAGAGCGCTGTGCTGGTCCCATCCCCTCCATGAAATGCTGTGTCAGGCATTCCCAAAGCAATTTTTTTAAATGCTGTCTCTCTGAGCTCTCCTCCAAACTGTAAGGCAGAGCCAAATCTGTCAGGCCAGGCTCTCCTCTCTTTGAATTACTAGCAGCCAAGATTAATTAGCACCCAAAGCGTTTCCAGCTGTACCGTTCGTGCGGCGCTGCTGCCGTGATGCGTCACCACTCCCCAGGTCTGTGATTCATTGCTCTGTCAGTGGTTTGAGATACAGTGTATGAGAATGCCATATAAATGCAAATACAAATACAAACACTGAATTCCCCCTGTTGGCTACTGATAAGGTGCTCATCCAGATGGCACACAGCGATTTAAAAGTGGAAAACCATGGAAGGAAGGGGAAACTCAATGATTATTCTTAAAGTCTGTTTTCTTTTTCTTATATAAGCTTGAACTGGAAAAAAAACCCCATCAACAACTTTGGTTTCTTCCTTGGCTACCTTTGTGGTGCACGAAGATGATATCTTTCTGATTATTTAAATTAGAATGAGGATAAATTTTGAGATGTGTTTGGGAAATGGTACAATTTGCTGTATGTGGGAGTGTGTGTTCTCAGGGACTGAACTGAACAAGGTCTGCTTGTGGTCTGGATTCATTTGGGCTTCACTTGAATGCGTCCAAAGGAGGGCAACAAGACTGGCTTGGAACACAAGCCCATGAGGAATGACTGAGGGAGCTGGGGGGGTTTAGCCTGGAGAAAAGGAGACTCAGAGATGACCTTATCATTCTCTACAACTCCCTGAAAGGTGGTTGTAGTCAGGTGGGGGTTGGTCTCTTTTTCCAGGCAACAACTGACAGAACAAGAGGACACAGTCTCAAGCTGCACCAAGGGAAATTTAGGCTGGATGTTAGGAAAAGGGTTTTTACTGAAAGAGTGATAAAGTTCTGGAATCGTCTGCCCGGGGAGGTGGTGGAGTCACCATCCCTGGATGTGTTTAAAAAAAGACTGGATGTGGCACTCGGTGCCATGGTTTAGTTGAGGTGGAGTTAGGGCATGGGTTGGACTCGGTGATCTTGAAGGTCTCTTCCAACCTGGTGATTCTGTGATTCTGTGTGTGTAATGAGGATGGCAGGACACTGCTTTTGCTTCATTCCCTGGTCACCTGCACTGACTCAAAATGCAGGAGATGTTCCTGCCAAGGGACCCTGGGACAGCTTAGGCTCCACTTGCTCAGCCATCCAAAAGGGAAAGGAGATGTTTGTGAAGACAAGGCTGCTCTCATCATGGTATGGCACATACTTTAATTTGAATTGCTTTCTGTTATCTTTAAGTACATGTTCTTAATGGAAAAGTAATTCCTTTTGTCTGCAAAGAATTTTGTCCTGAAGGTACGTACGTAAGTGTCTCAATCCTATTTATGTCCCTAATGTTATAAGGCTTGCTGGCACAGACTTCTTAATTTTCTGTAGTGCTGTACTGGTGGTGCTGTGTGTGTAAAGTTCTCATCCAGATACCAAGGCCAGCCTTCCATGCAGGTAGTGCAAAAGGAAAGTTTGCAATGTGAGACTGATGTGTATTTTTTTTATCCTGGTGTTTTGCCACTGCATGGACACAGGTGGAAATGTGTTTGTTATACGCCCTTGGTCCAGGGATTTTTTTTGACTGAGTTTGTGTGGATCTGGAAACTGGAAATCTGAAGGGGGTCAGCATGTGTTGCTGTAGTTTCAGAGGCAGCAGGACTCTGATGGATCACCTCTGCTTTAAGCTCTGGGTCTCCTCACTGGTTTAGTAATCATTAGAGGTCTGTCCTAGTAGTATCATACAATAGCTTTTCCTTGAGTGTTCTTGCTGGCATAAAGCACGTGGCTGCCATATTTCATTCATGATTGCAAGAACCAATTTTCTAAATGTGTACAACTGCTACTATCATTTTAAATACTAATTCACTTTTGCATGTTTTGCACTAACCATACACTACTTGCATTAATAAGACTGTGTCATTTTCCTGAAATGTATCCAGCCTGTGTAAGCCAAAGATGTTGCAAAAACAACAAACACAGTGAAGGACAAGAGTTCTTGCTCATTTCCCTGTCTAATGGTAAGGTTTTGTTTTTAAGACTTTTAAGAAGAGAAATTGGAAAATTTAGGATGCTTTTCTAGTTGACCTAGATCCACAAAGGATTAGAGGGCTTTGCTCATTACTCCAGTTCTTTTCTGAAAACAAAATTAGACTTGCTGTATCTGTCATAAGAAGGTGTTAAGGAAAGGAGGCTGGAAAAAAAGTGGGGATGGGTGATGATTGGTCTTGTGGAGATAGAGGGAGAAGGTGAGAAGGCAGCAGGGAGAGAAGGGAACAACAGATTAGAGATGAGATTGGGAATGAACAGAAAGATGCAAAAACACTTGGCAGGTGGGAAACGGGCTGGGTAAGATTCAGGAGACAGCAGGAGCAAGGAGTTAAAGTCTGCCAAGCATTGTTAAAGCAGCAGGAGATGCTTTTATTGGTAACATTTTGAATAGACTATTGTAAAATATAGATCACTGGTTGATGCAAACAGTAATAGGGGCTTTAACATGGGTCTTGGCATCAGCAGTGTGCCCAGCATACCTTATTTGTATGGTAGAAACAGATCCAGACCATGTGGAAATTTGAGTATTTCTTCGCTGGTATCTGGTTCACGACCTATAGGTTGACATATGTCTTGACATTTCTGGAGTGACTCCCTTTGTTCCTGGTTTAATTGAGCTGTTACCTCATTCTGAATGCTATCCACTGCCAAATTTAACATGGAACAAAACCAATGCTTCATCATCACTGCCCGCCCTGTTTCTCATATTAGATGTACTCAAGTCCTCAGGCTGGATAACCCTTTTATTATGTTACCCCTGCAACCTGATGGCAGGTTTGCCATGACTATAACTGTGACTTCCACTTAATATATGTGCCAAATATTTCCTCATTATCTGCTGTTTTTCCTGCTCTTCATCTCTCTTTCTTTTCTTCTTTTTTTTTTTTTTAATTAACACTTGGGTTGGTGTTTGTGACTAGACTTACATGAACCCTGAAGCTCAAGGGTGTTTGTCTCCTCAGCAACCCAACAGGGGAGAAAATTTTAAATGTGGTTATCTTCAGGTGTATTACAATATAATATTTGTATGCTCTCGTTGTAAAACAGGCTTTTGGGACATTTTCATAACTGCTTTCTTTCTCTCTCTCCGTTTGCCCTACAGATTATTTATAGTGATGCTTTCTTCTCTTAGTTTCTTTTTCATTCCATGGCCTGTTGTGAATAGTAAAATGCCACATGGTAAGATAACATCTAGAGACACAAGAGATGGGGGATACATGTTGATTGCAGCAATAGGATCCATAATAAACAGGGCATTTGTTGACTGTGTCATCTGATGACAAAAAGTCAGCTGGAGAACTGAAAGTGGACAGCAAAATTTCAGTGCTGAGTCAGTTCACAATGGAGATTATCAGCACTAGAAATATAAGATCCAGTTTTAAGTTCACCAGTTTCAGATTATTACAAATTCACTACTTTTAAATGAATGGTGGTTTACCCTGGAGCAAACCAACAACAGATCATGCCTGCAGTGTGTAAGGGAACGGGAGAGATGTTCAGGAAGGGAAATGGAACTCCCTTAGCTGGATAAACACGGGTTGTGTTCACTTTTAGAACAAAGATAAATAACAGCATAGCTGGCATGGCTTGCACCCTGAAAAATGATATCTGCATTAGAAGTTCTGACTTGTTTGGTGACACCAAAGTGTATTCAGAAGTGAAAAAGTCTAAAAATGAGGAGTTTTGCAAGAACTGACTGGAATCAAGACTATGCTATGCTGGATGTGCCCTCTAATGGTTCATGGTCATCAGCAGAATGTTGTCATTGAGATCTCCTCCGTGGAAGGAGAGAGCTACAATGGGTTGTAACTAGTTGACCTGACACTAAGTTAATATTCAGCTCTGTACATAAAAAAATGGGGGTTTTGACAGTGTTTGATTCTGTTTCAGCTTTGTTCCCACCGAAACAGCCTCCTTTAGAGGGTATATAGGTGCTTTGGCTGCTTCTGTAATCCTTACAACTCATTAACAGCACTGGGATGCCAGACTGAGGGGAGGATTCCTTTCCCTTTATCTTCCTTAGACTCCCAATGTGAGAGCAATTTATTGTGCCCTTGGACAGGATAGCAGGGCTTTGAAGGCATATTTCACCATGAATCCTTGCTTACTCAAAATTCTCATTCAAACTTGAGAGATTTCCTTCAGTGAAAAAAACCTGCAGGGCCAGGCCTGTTATCTTTAATGGCAGAAACAGAGAAAGCTGCAGGCTTGAGCTTTGTTTTTGACAGGTTAAATGCCTGTGTTTCATCTTTAAAACAAATTTTATAATTGTATTACAGAAAAAACCCTTTAAGTTAAGTAAGACTGCAAATCAAGGGTATAGTATACGGTGTTAATGAGGAAAGAAACCTAGCAACTCAGTGGGAGAGAGAAAAAGAAGTTTATTTTATTTGTCTTTATGGTGAGGTTATGGAAGAATTAGGTAGAAAAGCTATACACTTTATAAAAAGATTTTGCTGTTGAGTATTTGCCTTTCAATTAGATATTCTGGGAATCACAAAGACCCTGAGGAAACAAATGAGAAGATGCAGGAGAGAAATCTGAAATTCCTTGAGACATCAGCCATTTTCATCTGACAGATCATGAAAATCAGACAGATCGTGACCTGCTGATGCTCAGCCACTGGAGATCCTGCCCTGCAGCATGGCTGAGACTGTTTCACATTCCCAGGGCCTGGAGCTAGGAAGAAAGAGGCCCTCTGAGGAAAGGGCAGGAGTGTGTTTCACACTGTGGTTTGCCAGCACTGAGCCAGCAGGGCAAGTCTTTCCTCACACCTCATTGCAAACCTGGTCCAAATGCAGAAACTGACTTATTTTGGCTCAACCTGATCAGAATGGCAACACATTAACACATTTGTGAGAAAAGGAATCAGAGCAGCCAGACTTCAGCAGGACTAAAATTATTCCTAGAACAGTGCTTCAGGAGTACCTACCTGTAGAGCATGAACTTTTCTTCCGTGCGGAAAAAGAAGGCTTCACGTAACACAGAGATTTTGGCAAAATGTAATCAGTGTTCACCTTGGAAGTGAACTCAGCAGCTGCTCTCTCCCTGCTGGACCTCACCTCCCTCCCTCAGGTTTCTGAAGGGAAAACTTCCTTGAACCTTTCTCTAGCTGTCCTTCTGGCCCTTAGGAGCCTCTTGAGTCCTTTCTGGTTTGGGAAATGCTGTATCAGCACTCACGAGTATCTCAAGATAGCAAGGCATGGGCTCAGGTGCAGACAGGAGTCTGGTGCAGAGCCACTTGCCATCCTGCTCTGACCAGCCCTGTAACACCTCTGAAGATGAGGCATGAATCACTGAGGCAGTCTCAGAAATGAAGACACACCTTTCAAGGTTGGGAGACTTCAATCATTTGCAAAGTGCAGACTGCTAAAGAGCAGAGCAACTATTTGTCAGTCCATGTAGTAGAACCCAAGCTGCTTATTCTTTAGTAATTTGTATCCAATGAGAAAAAAATGGATTTTTGAAAAATTCATGCAAATTAGATGGAAAATGCTGATTAGTTCAGGCAAGCTGCATATGAAGAATGGATTTTCTCTTCCTTTAATATGCTCTGCTAGTCTCCTCTTCTGTCTCAGTGTCTTTTTCTCCCCTGCTTATTACAGTATGTGATTGAATACTGTTATAAAGGTCCCATGTGTGCATCTTCCAGCTCTTGTTTTCCCTCTGCTGTACACAAGGGTGGCCTCAGACTCTGCATATGCTTAACTGAAATAAACTCCCATTCAGCGGGTGAGGAGAATGCAGGGATCTTGTGTATAGGTTATGGAGCAGTCTCTTGCCAGGCTGGTGCCCCAGTGTCCACCAGGAGCACCTGGACTGAGCCAAGCAGGAGCCTGGAGACTGTGCCCGTGCTCCATGTCCACTGGTGCCCAGTTACAGCTGAGTTCTGAGGACGCGAGTTCAAAACAAGAGTCATATAAATACATCAATGAAGGAGAAGGCTGGCTGGCTGCAGCACAGAACACAGATGGCTGTAGTAAAGAAGCCACCTGCTGAAACAGGCTGGACTGAGTAGGGGCTGCCTCCTTCCTCACCAGCCACATCAGAGGGCCACGTGTGCAAGAGAGAGAAGCAGCTCTCGAGGAGTGGGTGTAATGCACAGTGAGAGTTCAGTGAGAAGACAGACTGCCCTGGGTAAAACGTGTGTTTTGAGGAAAAAGTGCTTTGGAAGAACCTGTCTTGAT
The DNA here is from genome assembly GCA_013397115.1 of Edolisoma coerulescens. Classification (NCBI taxonomy): domain Eukaryota; kingdom Metazoa; phylum Chordata; class Aves; order Passeriformes; family Campephagidae; genus Edolisoma; species Edolisoma coerulescens. The sequence continues at coordinate 130,594 of VWZW01004108.1, forward strand.
ACTTACATGAAGTTTTTTCAGCCCATTTTAAGATCTACTTTTGTCTGGTTTTTGACTGCACATTTTAGGAACCTAGGATTCCATTCTGGACCAGTAAAACACTAACTCTATTCTTGTCTTAGATGAAGGAAACTGTAGGAGATAAAACTACTAAAATCTAGGCAGCAACAATGACTTCTGTCTACTGAGAGTTAGAGCAACTAGATGCAAGGCAAGAATGTGCTTTGAAGTCTCTGGACAATCAGGATGTGACCCACAAACAGGAAAGAACAGTTATGAAACAGAAATGCATGAATCCAGAATATGCAAAGAAAAAAATTTAGGGGTAAACTAATACTGCTACCACCAAGGCTGCCAACACTGTAGCAGGGGTACTACTGCTAAGCACAAAGATTCCTCAGTAGCAAAGGTTCATCAGGAGAGACTGAATATTAAAGAAATAATATTTGTAAAGGAAATAATTTGGTTTGAGATTGCAGTTTTCATCTTCATTGAAGTCTGTTCAGAGCATTTTGAGGCTACAGGAAAATTCAAAAGGAGTGGCATCAAAGGGCAAATATGACACTGAACTGAGTTGGAGAACAGGGCAAGATGCACTGTTTGGAAGCCCCTTGTCCTTCTCTGTCAATAAGTATGGGAAAAGAGGGAGCATGCCTGAGACAGTGACTGCAATCAATGAATCAGGAAAAGCTGAGATGGTGCACAATGGTTCTGCTACTGGAACTGACAGTACAGAGAGAAAAGGACTTCTTTAGAGAGTGAAAAAAGCCACCCTCAGCTGTGTGCTGCTCTTTTTAGGCTCCTTCCTCTTCTAAGTTCTTGCCGTGTGGAAGGAGAAATGGAGTTTACTGAATATTTGTGTGAAGCAAAGAGATGGAGAAAGAACATGACAGTCTACTGGGTTTGATGTACTTTTCCTAGGGATGCTTTTTTTTTCACTAAATGGGGTGAGGTGAGTGACTTCTTCTCTTTCCACAGATATTGCTATATAACCTCCTGACACAGACATGGTTTTCCCTCCAAGTTTGTGCAGCATTTCTGAAGAGACCAATGGATGTTCTCAGGAAATACTCCAAAAATCTGCAGAAGTTTTAAGCTCCCCTCTTTGTCCTGGGCACTTTCCTTTGTTATCTGCAGTGTGTCAGCTCAGCTCGGTGGGAAAACCCTGGAGGCTGTGCTTTGCATGTGGCTTTGCTTTCTACACCCAGGCAAAACCCAGTTGTTTCTGTCAAATGTCTTGGGATGGAAATTACAACTGGCTGTGGTGGAGGTTTTGACAGAAGTGGATGGGTAGCTACTTGTATCTTAATCTGAGAGGCAGTAGATCCCCTGAAACCAGGCAGGCTGGGCTGCTTTTGCAAGTCCTGTTGAAGGATCATGTGAAAATGCTGTTACCTGGTAGAGAGTAAGAATCACTGTATTTTGTGCTCTAAATGTGAGAGCTTTTTGAGAGAAAAAAATCTAAAGATGACCTCAGGACAGGAGGATCTGATCCTCAGCCAGGCTGAATTTGCATAAGGAGACTGCAGGAAGAGACAGGCAAACTTAAATAAGTACAAGGTTGTTTGTCACGATAAATTAATGCCCTCAGTTGTCAGATGGATATGGGAGGTAAGCAGCACACCTCAGCATGCCATTCCTGAAACAGAAAGGGAGTGTTTTCCAGACAAAATCGTTGTAGTGTGAGTCTACAACTAGTTGAAAACTGCACTGAAATAAGTCACGGATGTCAATAACCAAGTCATGTCAGAGACATATATTAAGTCAACTCTGGTTGTTGATCTTGTTCACTTCTATATTTTCATCATTGGCTGCTGGAATTGAGTTTATTTTATAGATTTTGTAGGTTGTGAGATCCAGAAGGGACTGCAGCGGCCTTGCAGAAAATGATCAGAAGTCTTGATAATTTTGGGAACTCTGGCAGTCAGTAAGGTCAAGTCTTACACTTATGCAAATATTCGTATAAATATGCACTTTGGATGAATAAAATCCCGAAGTGCAGTGCTTAAATAGGGAATAATTAGCTACTCATTTATTAGTTGAGCCTACAGGTTTTCCATCTTAAACTAAACATGAGTTAACTTTACCTTACCATGCCAAAGGTAACTCTGGGACAATCTGAGAACTGTTTAAGACACAGAATTTGTTCATTCCATCTTCTATGGTACTGTTATCACAGTTTTCAAAGACAAGTAATAGATCTCAACCAGGGAGAATGACAAGGGGTTTTCTTTGCTGAGGTTGTTTTTTTACTTACAAGATGTTAAACAATGGAAGAACTAGTGTAGTCTACTTTAGGGAAAAGGAAATTGAGGGTTTTCAACATCTTTGAATATACAGAAAGATTCTACAAAGAGAAAAATACTCCTTTATGCTCACTGGACAGTGAAAAGATATAACAGACTGAATTTATATGTATGCCTACAGCCAGAGATACTTAGATTACACCTCAGAAACCTTTTCTAGCAGTAAGTGCAGTTAAGTAATGGAGTTAGGTCATCGTGTGTTCTTGGGTAAATAAATGTTGCTGAATGGGGCTCTTTCTCCTGGGAAATGCAAGGATGTCCCTCCCCTCTGCAGCCCAGCCCCAGGAGCCTGTACCAGCACTGCTGTGCAAGGGACTGGCAGGATGGTTAAAGCAAGTCCTTCATGTCTAATCTTCATCTCCAAACTTTCAATTTTTGTGCATTTCTGTTTTCAGCTTTGCTTGCAGAGGCTGGACCACTTATTCTGAGTCACCCTTCTGTTGGAATTTTTACCTTTTTACACTCTTTCTAGTGTTCAGCTTCCTCCACTCTCTCTCCTCAGTTCAGTCAGCAGCAGACTCGCTCTATTTACAGAGAGAGAGAAAAAGATTTCCTAAGTATGGCTGGGATGTCACAGTTCCTGAATTGTCCTAAGGCAACCCCTTTGATTCCCTTTAATACATATATAGAGCTTATTGAGCACCAGTTGGATGTGTGAAATTAGCTGGATGAAGCTGATCCTCTGGTTATGCAGAAAGAAGAAGCTGCAGAGAAAAAGGGAGGAGTTCTAAAAATTAGAGGCAAAAACTTGCCTCTGTTGAAACCAGTGGAAATTTTCATTGACTTTGATGGGGTCATAAATTCACAATAATCTTTATATTTTGGCACGAATTATTAAAGATGCATTAACTTCACTGGAGGCCTGTCAATGTACAGGAGAACACGAGAACACGGTTCTATTCTTTAGGGGATTCGTGAAATGATGTGTTTCAATATGTGGGTTGCTAAGTTGTTAACTCAAATGCAGTGTGAGTACTATCTGAAAAGCTAATCTAAAGTAATAAAGCTAATGTGCTCTTGGAGCATCCTGAGGATTTGAAGTCAATGCAATTCTTGAATGACGAACATAATTTTGAAAGATATAAAATAGTTTATAAAAGCACATTGCAGTCCATTGTAGAGAAGCATCTTACTACTTTTTTCAGTGGAAATGAAATCTTTGCTGTGGCATGAACTTTGGGTTGATCAATCTTCAATGTAGTCACAAATACAATTTACTGTTATTACAACAATTTGTTGTTTTTATAGCACTAGCAATGTTCTTAGTAATTTGCAGGTAGGTGTTAAAACAAAAGCTGTTCCCCAAAGGAAGTAAAATATACACCTTTAGTAGATAAAAGAACATCATGTATGTTTTGTAGCACACAGCATACTGAGCAGGGACGTGCTCTAGTAATGAACTTAGATCCTGCATGGATACAAAAGGGAGAAAATCTTTATTGTTTCCTCTACTGATCTTTTGCTTAGACTTCCTAGTGTGTGTTTTCTTGTTTCACTGTATTGGCTCCTATATATCCCACAGTACCTTCTGTTTCCTGGAGCAGAGGAAACTGAACCAGCAGTATTTTTCTAGGAGAGACTCTGTGTTTTCTGTGATGGCAAACAGGCACTGGGGGCCCTGAGCCTCAGCCCTGTGCTGGCTCTGCAGTGCTGGCAGTGTTACCAAGCTGACAGGCCAGAAAGAGTGGCAGTCACACGCATTATTAACATGTTTAGCTTTCTGTCACTGTGCTGTAGTGTGTGCTGTGAGGGTATAGCCCACAGGCTGTCCTCAGCTCTGGGACAACAGGAAGACTTCTGTCCCCTCCTTTGTTTGGGGAAAGCAGGAAAAATAGTGGGTTTGCATGTCAACTCAAACTGTGCAAACTTGGCTGAAATCTTGCTGTTTTTAACAGACTTCAGTAAAAGTTATGCAGACAATAAATGTTGTGACAAAAACTCTTGTCTTGCCTTCAGAAAACAGTCGACCCAAGTAATGGGCTCTTTCCAGTGGCACTGCAGGGAAAGGGAATAGAAGCAGCCAGGCTGCTTGAGATGGACATCAAACAGGTTTCATGCATAGAAAGAGCAATTCATGTATTCCCACTCTGCTGGGAAACCAAAGCAAGTTCTGATCCTGATAATGGCATCTCCTACACATCTGGCTCAGTGTGCATGTTCTTCCCCTGTGCTCCCCATGCAGCCCCAGCAGCTGGGGGATGGCTTTGTCGTTGTGTTTTCCTCCCTGTGCAGGCAGGTATGGGCTAAAGCCACAGAAAATTCAAAGGCTGATAGATAATTACTAAACCTTTATACCACCAAACTGTTTTTCTTCATCATCATGCTCCTTCTTCTTATCAACTCCTATAAACCCTGTGTGTGTTTATAGAGGGAAGAGGAAAGACAGGCCCTATTGTTCCTGTGGGAGATGAAAATTCTTTCTGAGGGTGACTTGAATTGTCATGTTGAACCAGCTGCTTTTTTCTTGTGTTGGTTTTCTTTTGGCTTTTTCTATTCCAGTTAGGTTTTGTTTCATTTTGTTCTACTTGCTGACTGTCTGCAATCTGCATCTCTTTATAGGGACAGCTAAAATGAAAGCAAGTAAATTAATGGGCTGACTTGCAGCACAAGATTGAATAAGTTGCTTAGATAGACATCTCCTCAGGTCTTTCTTCTCTGTCTAGCTGTGAAAGCTCCTGCATCCTTTTCCTTTACATTATAGGGATACTGAATTAGCCAATAAGTTGAACTGAGCCTGTTTCTGTAAAATCTGTGACAAAAGTTCAGACTTCTAAACAAACTCAGATTACATTCACGTCTGTGTTTTTTCTATGCATTCTGTGCACAATCCTTAGGGAAAGAATGCTTGCTACGATATCTAAGTTAAAAATAATATTTTACAGTATGTACATGAAGCAAATTTTGCATTTAAAATTGTGAGGTACTGGAAATGGAGATTAATTTCTGAGTTTTCTTTGAGAAAATAGGAAATTACTGTGCAAGTAATAGATCATCCTATTGTAAGGTTTTTGCTCAATAGGCACTATTTACCATGTTACACAGGACAAGTAGTTAACATATGCAAATGTTAATGATTGAACAAGGAGAAAGTTATCTGACAAATTATTCACAGTCCAGGTAAGAGTGATTCAACTTTTTTTTATGATTGTGATCTTTTAGTCTGACCTCCTTTAGAACACAGTAGAGGAGACTTGGATTAATTATTTCTTAATTGAAGCAGAGCAGAGCTTCTGGAAAGATGTCATATCCTGCTTTAAAAATGAACATGATGGAGGTCCCGGCATAAAATGTGGCAAAGGACTCCACTAGTTATTTGTCCTCTTTGTAAGATTTGTGTCTTTTTTCTGTAACCTGAATTTCTCTCTCTTTGGTGCTGTATGTAATTATTTGTTACATTGAAGAACCTATTATTTATAGGTTTTTTTCTTTATGTTCTAGTTATTTCACTCTGTGTTTGGCTGTCCCTTTATTTTGCAAATGGAGCAGATGCCAGCATGACTCACATGCTGGTAAATTGTTTCTATATTCAATGGGAAAGCTATTTTATGAGGGAAGAATCTTTATAATAATTTCTAATTGCTTAACATAAAATAGTTTTTTAATTTAAAACTGAAGAAATAAAGACTTTAGAACCTACAAACAGAAGTCCAATGACAAGAGGAAGAGAAAGCATAAAGGCACAAATTGAGTCTAAAGTCTAGTGAATACTTATGATGAAAACACAGAGGTAATCAGCTGAGCAGCGCTGAACTGAAGAGAGAAGGCAGCACAGGGCACTTGCTGTAGCAAACATAGAGCTGGAATAAGATGCCAGCTTTCAGAAGTCAGCCTTTGCTTTATTTCCCAAAGCCAGAAAGCCTTTCCCAAGTATGTTTTCTCTCTCAACTCTTCAGGCATGCAGTGGCCTCAGCAGGGCCAGCCAAGGAGGAGGAAGGTTTCCCCAGGCAGGGCTCCTCAGTGCCCGGGCACCTCCCAGCAGCCGCCCAGCCTGTCCCAGTGGGAAGCTGGAGGGCTCTCTGCTGGTGAAGTACAACAGCCCTAACTCAGGTACTGAGTTAAGAGATCTAAAGATTGGCAGTGAATACCCCACTGAGTGGCAGGTGACTCCACCACCACCAATAGCCAATTGCTGAGCTGTATTGGCTTTCCGAGTTGATTTATTAGGTGACTCTTTGTCACACCAAATTTTCATTACTGTGAATCCAAGTCTTTAGTTTTTATTTTGTACAGCCATTAACAACTCCCACTTCCTGCCTCCCCACAAAGTGCATATTAGTTTATTTTTGAAAATAAATTGCAATCTTTTCTGACAAAAATGAATTATTTCATTCTTCTGTGGGCCATCACATCCTACACTTCTTCCATTAATGTGGAACTATTAGTAGAGGAAAAAAACCTTCACTGTTTCTTGCTTTTGTATATGAATATTAACTTCAATTTGAAAACCATGAGTTACATTCTAATGTGCTGATTTTTTTTTCACTGGTAAGTTTAATCAGTCCTTTTTGTGTAAGTCATTTGAGAACTAAAATATGATTTTTGTCTCTCTTGAGCTGAAACATTCTGACACAAATTTTCACCACAGTGAGAAAATTTCACCATTGTTTACAAATTCTGTCCAGCCTTAGGTGATTTCCATTTTCTTCCCTTAGATGGTGCTAATAAAGTACAAAAAGCAAGCCAGACTCTGCAGTGTTTTAGAAAGAACATGAAGTACAATGAAGGCTTGTTTGGATTCTATGAGCAATTTCTTTCCTCCTCTCTGTGCTACATTTCTGCCTTATTTGTGCTTATTCAAGCTCCTGAATGACACTATATAAAAGTCACAAATGTGGTAAACAATTACATCTGATGACTATATGTTCATTTTGGAAAACTAGAGGAACAAATGTTGTCTGTATCTGAGCTGCAAAATGAACAGACTTTTCATTAGCTTTGTACTCTCCCAGGGAAAGCTTCCTGCCAGTATCTGAACTCTGGGAAAATGGACTTGTTTTATTGGTAGCCAGTGTTATTCACCATTAATTAGGGGCCCCTGCAAACAACTTTTTCTTTAGTGTATAACAGTTATCCCATTGCACAGAAGCATAGAAGAATTTGCTCAGTAGAAAATGAGGGAGCAGAGAATCTCTAGCAATTTTTCTCTCAGTGCAAGTGTCTAGGATGTGGACCATCTTGAGTAACCACATTTATATTTTTTCCCTCACTGTAATCCTGAGTATCAAGCAGGAGAAGAGCAGTTGTTCTATGAAATTTCAGCATAGCATAGGGTGAAGCCCTGGAATGAGATTTTTACCACCTGAGGATTTTACCCTTTCTCAGGGAAATTTGAAAACAAGCCACACATCTCACTGTTTTGCATGTCCAGGATAGAGGTAAATGCTTTCAGAAGTGCACCTATGACCTGGAGACCAGGATCAGCAGCATCTGCAAGGCAAGTGGCAGTTCACCAGAGGCATCTCAGCCTGCCCATACATTTGGCAGCAGAATTATCCTTTCATTCTTCCCCCCCTCCCCGCCACCTTCACCCCTCCTGGCTCAACATTTCTGTGCTCTCACAGGCACTAGAGTTTGCTTGGGATGTCTGTACAGCACATAATTGATCGTGACTGCCCATCACTGCAGACAAGAGACACAGCTTGGGAGGGCAGGAGTGCCATGGGTCTGGATCCCAGGACCCTGCAAAGCTGAGTGCCCAGAGGAGCCACGCGGTGTCGGCTGTGTCCTGCCTGGGGACGCTGCCAGGATGTAATTAGCACGTCGCTCCCAGGAGCAATATAACTAAGTTCACCTACAACACATGGATGAGGGAGATTTCACTGTTTATCAAATCTAGTTAGTTTGATTTAAACCCTTTAGGTTAGCCCAGGAGTGGGTCTGTTTCTTTCCTGACCCTTCACTCATATTCATGATTGACTTTTCCTGAAAGATGTCAAGGCAATTACCACATGCCACTTTATTTTATCCTATCCAGAAGAACCTTGAATGAAGTTTTAGGGCACTATCAAGGAACATTCACTCCAATCAAACACAGCCAACTCTTTTTGTTGCCTTTGAGGTCCAAGTTCAAAGTGCTGTTGTGATTAGAGTGCCTGTGTGATTGCTAATGTATGGCGAGTCCCACATTTCTATAGCCCATCTGCCTCACGTGGCTCACTTTGACAAGCTAAAGTACACTTATATGGGCTTCTTTGACTTTAACCATCTTGTTCAGGGATTCATCCATTGTCTGTCTTCACCTTTTTCTGTGAAAGAGCCAATTTACGGTGCTTGTAGCAACCAGACAAAATCTAAACATTAAAGCTCTACTTTACTCTTTCATTACCTAATCTTACCTTTTAGATTAAACCAGTGACATGGGAACGGTTTTACAGAAAGATATAAAGTTAAGCTTTCCTCTGGTGAAGTCTGTGACATTGAAGCTTTGTGAAGATTCATTTTTTGCTGCTTTTCCAGCTCAGGCCTCCTACCACAGCACAAGGCTTTGTGTATGATTATTAAACACAGAACTATAATAAAAGAATTTTACTAGTTTCCAAAGACAAGGCCATGAATTTTTAAACAAAGAGAATCAGGGGTGCTTGTGCAATGTTGTGTCTCTGATGATGAGATTTTAATTAAATAAGCATATTCTATTTTGACATTGAGCCCCAGCTCCATTCAGTGCACAATATGGACAGAGATCACTTAATGAACAGATGCTCAGTTTTGGTTTTCCTCAGCGTGTGGCATTGGGCCCTATTTGTCAGGTTTCCCACTCTGATTACTGCTCAAAATTTCTAATTTTCTCTTGAGTTATGCAGCACTTGTCATAGCGTTAGGGCAAATCCCAGTTACATGTCAGCAAGTGAACTCCTGTAGTCCTTGTTTGGTTTGTTGGACTGTAGTGTGTTTAATTTGGAAATACTTGGAACTGTACCTAGTTCCTAATGTTGCTCGTTATTCATCAACTGTTCCCTCAAAATCTTTTTTCATAAATTGCAATAAATTCTTAGATTTCTATGTTCTATGATGAGTTGATGTTCTTTGCCTGATATACCCTATAATAGCATTTTCTCAAGTTCCCATTTAACAAGAACAGCTCATCTACTGCAGAGTCATCTGGGGTTAAATCTTGCCTTTAGGTCATAATTTGGGTAATGTAGACGACGTAACTGAACTTAAATGGTTGTTGTTATCCACTGTAGATATTCTTAGCATGCTGCTTTCACATTCATTTGGCCATTCAGAGAAACTGGGTTTTTCTGGAGCACTGAATTTCATGGTTGAGCTTTGGTTGAAAAGCTTGGGGGAAGAATTCCCAGTGTCCTGGCCAAGGGAACACCAGCGCTGACACTCCCTTTACGATGCAGATCTCCCATGGTTGCACGTACTGGCTGGCATTTGATTTTTTGATACAAAATAGCTGACGGTGCCAGGTAATAATAAACGAGATGAGAATTGCCACTGTGATGTTACCAGATGCATCCTATTCCAAGTTTCAGTTTTTTGTTTGGCTAACGAAGTGACTATTGCAGACAGATTGGACAGGAGGGCTTTAGCGAGAAATCGATAGGGAGATCAGTGGCATTTTCAGCTTTTGAGGGTTTGATTCGCAGTCTTGGTATTTAATATGGAGTTCCTCATGAAACTCGTGCTTTTGCATAGCTCATTTTCAAGGGATCAATGGGGTGGAGTGTTTACATAAAGGGGATTCAGTTCAAAAAACAACTTGTCATAGTTTGAGATCTGTACCATAGCCTGTGCAAGTGAAATTGCAAACCCAGGCACTCCTAACAGATAGTTTCCTTGTAATGGTTCAATTCCTAGCAGTGTTAAGATAGAGAATATGTATAAAAAACTTTAAACATTTTCACTTGCTTACTTCACAAGGTTTAAGAGAATTGTTGTTAAATTATGCAGGATGGCAATCCTCTTGTGAAGCTGTTGTAATGACCAGTCAAGAAGAGCTATTTCTGCAAATGCTCATTAGTGTATTTCTAAGTGCTCAGAACTATTACCAAATTCTGCTTTCTACATAAATATTTTTAGCATTTGAAACAATAGCTGCTACATTTAAAAGAATGCTGGATGATGTCTGGCACTGTAGATTTTTAAACAATAGTTAAAGGCACTGGCTTGAGAATACTTGTATGGACAAAAAAGGTTTTGTTTGTTGTGATTTGCGAGGCTATACTAATTACGATTTTTTAATTCTTGGACTCCTACCATCCCTGAACCAAGAATTTTGACAGAAGTGGTTTTTTCACTTGATGATTGTCACTTGGATTCTTTATTCTTTACATCATTCATATCAGGATTCATTAATCTTCTCTTTAAAACAGTAATCCAAAACAAATGCAGAAGCAATAACAGAGACCCCTGGTGACCTGTCTTACTGCATTCATAATGAATAGCAAATATTCATAACTATCAATTGGTTGCAACTACCATGTTGACAATTATTCATGGAAACTAATTGGGAAATTATATAATTTATGGACAATAAATAATACATAGTAATCAAGGTTGGTTCACTAATAACTTGCCAACTCAAAAAGGGGTGAATTTTGTCAAGGATATGGTTCTGTGCAATTTGCTGTGCTGTCATTACCTGCAAATATACCTTGCAAGGTGTCACTGGAGCAGTCTGTATACATTCTGCTTTGAGCACAATTGTTTGCACATCTGCTGGGCAGCTAAGGCACAAAATTCAGGGCAGGTGTAATGCAGAGTGCATTGTCCAGGGCTAGAGACTGGAACCTGACTCTCCTTAATGTAACAAGCTAGGATGGATCAGGATTTCTCAGGGTTTTGAATGTTAAAAAATAAAATCAAGGTCAATCTCTAATTAAAGTGGGACCTGGAGTGAATATAAATTATTCCATTCACCCATGCAGCAATGTGACCTGCTAAGGAGAAACAGGCACAAAAAGGTGTTTTTGTGACTTTGCTGCATCCCCAACTTGAGCTCCTCCCAAGATGGTTCAGCTCCTTTAAAGGTAGAACAGTTTCAGACTGATTTTAATTCTGCCTGGGTGGGGCCTTATGAGAACAGCAACAAAACTCCTCAGGCATGTCTGTCGACCCTTTCCATGCTGGATTTATCCTCTTTGAGAATGACAACTGTCTTCAGCCAGCTAGTTTTGTTGATCTCATCAATATTTGACTCTGTCAGAAAAATGCAAGTAGTACAGTGCCAAAAATGGATGTCTGCCAACTGATTTACTGTCTCAGGTAGATTCTCCCTGAGTCTCTGTAAAAGCATCAGACCAGATGTATGAAGTAACACACTTATTCTGGATTCTCTCTCCCCAAAAAATGTAGGCCTAAAAAAATAAAAAGCAGTTCTACACCAGTATCTTTTTCAGTTGATTCATGAAATGTCAGAAGTCTAACAAGCCTGTCCTATACCAAGAATAAACTTGGAAAAGGTGAACTGTGTTGAAAATCACAGCTCTGGAAACTCTGACTGCATTCCCTAATGGGAATAGGCCAGCAGGAAGGCCAGATCCTGGAAGGATAGATTTTGGCTCTGCACTCTCAAGTTCCTGAGTTTCCTCTTGAAACTTTTTGAGATATTATGTTTTTGACATGAATCAGGTGAATCTCCTTAAAATCCTTTCAACACCAGGGCAACAAATCTCACACAGTCTCAAAAGGGTAAAGCACCTGCATGAGTGATCAGTGCTCTGAGGAGCAGCACTGCCTGGTGAGCCAGAGCCCATAGCACCACAGAGCTCTTGTTTCTGGTGCACCAGGGAGGAAAGAGAAATTGCCTCATGCCTGGAAGTGCTGCTGACAAAGGGCACTGCATGTGACTGATTTGCCATATCTCTCTCTCCTGCAGAGCTGCTGCTGACAGTAGCTGTGGGTCTGGCCACTGAGAGGAAAACATCCCACGAGCTTTCTGAATGTCTCGATGGCCACAGTCTAACAGAATCTACAGCTTCCAGTGGCAGTGTGGGAGATAAGCTCTTCTGAAACTTTGGTCCGACTCTCTACTATTACATCTCAATTTTAAAAGTTTTGGTACCCTAAAATTTCTGGCCATAAAGACTTTGTAGGTGGCAATGATGATTTTCTTTTATATGTGAAACTAGAAAGAAATACTGGGAAACTAGGTGAAAAGTAAATGTGCCACAATGTAAGCTTCACGGCAGAAAATATCAAAATAGGGAGATAATGCAGTATCTTTAGCAGAGATGGGCAAAGCACTAAGATTCAGCAACACATATTGTTCAGCATTTCTGAAAAGCAGTAGTCATTGAAAGGGCTGATCTGTGGGTGGTGAGCAATCAGTAAGATGTTCTCAGATAGAAATGGCTAAAAGTCTCATTTAAAAGAAACCTTTCTTCCATTTGGGTGAGGAAGAGCAGCAGGTTTATGGTTTTCCTGTAGCTGACAGACTTCAATTTGTTACTCAAGAAAAATTTTACAAATGCCTTTTTGTTGGCTAATGTGTAAATGTGAATTGCCAAAGACAATGTAATAATGTAAAAGGACCATCAGGCAGTCAGAGCAGCTACGCTTTTGGATGAACATGCAGGATAGGGTCAAACAGCCAGATTTTTAATTTGATGCTTTCCCAGTAAGAAAAAATATCTCCCCTGCTAATGTAAGGAGAGAGGGGGTGGGGGGGAATGCACAGCAAGTGGAAGCAACCACAGGGGTCCCTGAAAGTAGTTGTATAATGATTATTTGACAAGGCTTCCTGGATGCTAACAATCCCATTAAAAATAAGTTGGCAAAAACATTAGGATCCTGAACTGACTGAAAATGAAAGAAGAGAAATGAGGAGGGATTAAAGTAAAGCTCAGAAATAAAGAACAACCACTGAGCGTGTCCACGGTGGGAGTCTCTGAGCCTGATGGGAAGCTCTGGGTAATTAGCTGAATTTGACTTCTTTCTTATATTCAAAAATACTTTCCTCTCTCCTCTTCCCCCCATATTTTCTTGTAAAGGGTGAATTCTTGGAGGTCACAAAGCTGGGACACCCAGCTTTAGGCATTGTCTGTGTACATCGTTAGAGATAATTATTGTGTGAAGAACTTTGAATCTAGATTTACCAGGCAGAGAAGGGAAGCAGTAGCATCACAGGTTTGCAAATGAGAAGCTGAGGCACAGAGAAGTGAAGGGGTGGTTTCAGAGATCTTCAATTTTCACTTGGACTCCTATGAAAATTGGGTTTTTCCAGAAATCCTGACACCTCTAAAGTGATAAACTTTTCAGATCAAGTCCAACCTCTAATCCAGCACTGCCAAGGAAACTCAACCATGTCACCAAGGGCCACCTCTAGACATATTTTTAAATACTTCCAGGGATGGTGACTCCACCACTTCCCTGGGCAGTCTGTTCTAGTGCTTGAGATCCCTCTGGGTAAATAAATTTTTCCTGGTATCCAGTCCAGTGTAGTTTGGAGGAAGGAGGGATGTGCAGAGACACGAGGCTCTGTTGCTGCCCCCTCTGCTTTACCCTTACCCCGGCAGTCCTTGTCTCACTCCATGTAAACCATTGCTGCTCCCAAAGAGCTGCTCTGTGCACATGTGCAACACTGGGTCAGGGCAGCAGTGTCCCTCATGATGTGATATTTTATAATTACCCTTCAGTGGTTCTCTTTCAAATGTATGGACAGGCCTGCGATGCACACAGCTCCACCTTGGTCTAATTGACAGATAAAAGCAAGACCGACTTTTGTGGTGACTGCAACAAAGATAATTGGAGATGGAGATTGTTATATAATACAAGCATGTCAAAAAGAAACCACTTCTATGTATGTAACAACCATTACTGAGAGCCCTGGGAGCAGTTTTAGGTTTGGGCTGCCTCCCCAGTGGTGGCTGCCAGGGAGCAGCAAGGAAGGGCTGTGCCTGCGGAGGGCACCTGGCTGCTGTGGATGATGTCCATGCTGAGGACCTGAGCCACAGCACCCAGCCCAGTGGCCAGTGTGAACCTGGCAGCTGGATTCCAGGGCCAAGCACAGCTCCCACTGGAGCTTCCCTTCCCACGATGGACCGGTCTGCACATGTGAACGTGCGGGTACAGCTTTGCAATTGCTGTCACTCAGAGGGGTGGTTTGTTTCATCCTCAAAATGGTCACAAGAATAAACTATTTTTATATGAGAGAGAAAAAGATTTGTTTGATCAAGGAAGACCTTTGTGATGTACTGAAGGACAACAGTGTCTAGTCTGATGTGTGTTGGTAAGTCAATGCTCACACAGATCTGTTTTCTTTAGTAAGAAAAATTTATATCTTGAATACACTATTACAAATGATTCCCAACATAACTTCAGCTTCAAGGCAAAAAGGATGAGATTTTGTTCTTGTGTTGCTGCTTATTTTCTCTTTAATTCAGGATCTTTTCTGATATATTGAATACCAAAGTTTGTAGAAGATTTGCCTGTTTTATCAGGTTTTATTAAATAAAAGAAAAGGCCCAAACTTGTAATGTTGATAATGTTCTTAAATTAGACATTGTGTTAGTCTTGAGCCTTCTAAGTAGCCTTTATACATCATCTTTTCAATTTGTTATTGTACATGTGCTATAGAAAAAGTCATTTGAAAGGAAAAAATATACAAAACAGACCAGCTGCTTGGCAAAGCTGTGTGACAAGGCTCTGAGTAAGGTTTGACAAGGTCCAAGTAAATGTTGGCTTGCTTAGAGACCGGGGTTACAACCTCCAAGGGTTTTTCCTCCAACATAAATTATTCTGTGATTCTATGATTAACTGCAATTTTGTTCCCAAAACCCACAGTCCTGAAATATTGCAGTTTTTAATTCAAAATTTATGACTCATGGAAAAAAAGGCTCTTCATCTTAACCATCAACACGTTTCTCACATGACTGACTGTAAAAGAAAAATTGTCAGTTGCATGTGATTTGTTACTTCATACCACACTGAAGGGTTGTTTTGTGGAAAACCAGGAAGGTTTTAATGAAAGAGCAGTGGAGTGGTGTGAGGACTATGAATGTAATCTGAGAGAGGATTCAAGTGGCCCCACCTGGGGAGAAGGGTAACAACTGCTGCTGGGAGACTCAGGGATTGCCTGGGGTCATACAGATGGGGGGTGCCCCACACAGGGTGCTGCAACGATGATTAGTAAAGCGGTGCCTTTCTCAGCAGCTGGGCTCTGCTGACCGCTCTCAGCTGCTGAGGCTCGGGGTGTCCAGGGCAGGTTTCAGCCGTGCACCTTAGCTAGGCTTATCTGTTCAGCCAAAGTGCTGGGGAGCAGCAGAGATTTACATCCGTTTCATCATGAAGTCTTCAGCTGGTGAATGACAGCAGAAAAAGCAGATCCATACAGGGCCTAAGCCAGCTCTGAGCTTTTGCTGTGTAACCCCAGCAAAGTGCACTGCACTCAAACAGAACAACTGGTTGTTAACTTTGGTGTTTTCTCACTAGATGTCTATTGCCTGACAGAAAGTGTTCTCCATAGCCATTTTCCCATTAGAGAAGTACAATAAAAACAGTAATGAAGGGGAGCAATGTGGCTTATTAGAAAGACAATTGCACTAATCATCAGAATAGCAAATTCTGGTTCTTGTTCTGTCTCTTATTTTCCTGAACCACCTTGGCACCTCCTGTTGCATTTCTCCATACCTAATTTCTGAACAGGAAGAAGGACAGTTATCCACCAATGTCAGGGTGTAATGCTGGTGGGGGGATTAATAGGTAAACGCCTTTATGGACCAACTATGCCTCATTTTTAAGGCCTTTCCCATGTGCATATATACAAAATCCCTGTTTTTATAAATCTTCTGCCTTAATAAAGGTAGGTCTTTCTTCTAACTGAAGTCACGTTAGACTCAGTGATTCATTTCACAGCAATGTTTGTGTCATCACACTCATGTGGTCAGGATGCTGATGCTGCTTAGAGATCTCTCATTGTATTTACCAGGGCAGGTGAGTGGGAAACAGTAACTCCCCCAGCCAGAGAACAGAGCTTCTCTAGGATCAGAAGTAGGAGAAGGCGATGTGCTTACTTGTGTCTCAAGTTATCTAACCATTAACCATCTCTTTTCTCATCTCTCTCACCCTACTCCCTCCAGAAATCTGTTATTGAAAGGAAGGAAAAGGGAAAATGTTTTTAAATGGGCAAATTGAGAAATTCACAGTGTTGCAAATAGTCTGTGAGCAGGATAGAGCTGCCTAGGGCTCTTTTATGAGTGTCACATGGGGCTGTAAATCAATTTAGAATCGCAGAAGTAAGGCATAAACCAGAAAACTCTGTGTGTGTGTCAGCTGTGTTCTGTACAAATGGCTGATATTGTGTAGAGTGCTTATTGCAAATCCTGTTGTGACCCATTTTCTAATGTAACTTGTTTAATTTTTCTTGTGACACAAAAGAATAAGGTCCAGTGTTCACTACTATATAAAAAGTGTCAGCTCGTTATTGGTTTGAACACTGAATATGTTACTGAGTCCCTCCAAACAGAGCCACTTTTAATCAAAACCAGCTTAAAATCAAAACCAGGACCAGGTTTTTTTTGCTTAATAAAAGTCAAGTAATTTAAAGAATTTCTGCCATTTCTCCTGTACAAGCAATTGCAAAGTACTGGTGCTTATGACTTTGTTTTTCCAACATACAAGGCTATACATTAGTAAACATTTCCCAAGACATTTTTAGGTAAATACAGAATTTTTGTCCACATCCGTTTTCGGCATAATTTGGGCTTCTGCCTGTTGGGAAGCTTAAACATCCAAACAGACCTGTGCCTTCTGGAGGGTCATTTTTTCTTTTTGCCATTTTCTGTTTCAATCAGGAAATGTGGGGCAATTGTTGTGTTGAATCTGAAAGAATAAATTTAGACTGAAGTATTATTTAAATATCTTATAGTAAGAAGACAGCTTCAGAGTTCTCTTCCCTGAAACAGGTCTGAAGAATAACATCCCTGAACACAGTGGGAGCATGGATCTGGCTGCTCAGTTTTCTTTTGTGCTCCTCCTGCAGAGCAGTTCAGGGTGTAGGTAAACTGGAATATTTCACATGTACTAGATATACCGGGCTTCTGGACCAGACTATGTCCACAGCAGTAAAAGGAAAGTCTGTGAGGCAGCAGTAAAGAAACAGAGGAATTTGGGACTGTAAAGTTCCAGAAGTGGTTTGTTGCATTTTGAAGAGTTTTAAGATATTTTGATGCACTAGGTAAATGTTTCATCTGCAGAGCTCAAAGTCAGGAAACTCGGAACAAAGATAATTCATTGACGATGCAAGGTAGATTTTGGGTTTTTTTCCCCTCAGTGCATATTTTGACCAAATCAGAAATCCTGAGATATAATTAAATTGAAATAATGTCTACAATACCACACCCTACTCAAGATGTGTCTCTTGGCAGGACTGGAGAGAACAGAATTGCAGTCTGTTCCTCGTGGAACCATCCTCAGTGGCCTCTCCAAGTGGAGTAGGTCTCCCCATCAAGGTGGCAGCCCTGATGTGCCAGGGTTCGAGGGAGATTGAGATTCCTGTCACAGGGAGGAAATGATCTGTTACAGCAAGGGAGGTTCACGAGAGAAGGGAATTTGTAATGTGCCCATTGCCATGACCAGCTGCTGGTGGTGGTGAACACAGATTTGTGAATGCTGACATAGTTGCCTACATGAGTCATACTTTGTACTGAAAGTTTTATTTAATGAGCTTTGAGGAAAAATATTTCAAGCAGTTTTATGTGTTTCTCTATCCAGGCAAAAAGTTTGAACACACATCTTCCCCTTGTGGAGAGCGCTTTCTCTTTTCCAGCTGTCAGAACACAAGGGTCATTTGAGTATTCTTGTCAAGTTTTCCAGATGCTTGTTTTGAATTGATGGGTTTGAACAGGAGCAATTTGTTATGCTGGCACTTCCCCCCTCCAACTGCACAAAGAGTCAGCCTTTGCAGATACATTATCATCTCCATCCCTGAAGAAACTGCTCTTCTTAAGATAGAACAAATGGGTTGGGAGATTTTTGGTCTGAACCAAAGGTCAAACTTGTCTGATAGCTGTGAAAGGGAACGGGGATGTGTAGACTGTTGCCTGGGTGGTAGATATTTCTTGCATGCATATGTGTATAGATAAGGCTAGATAGATTATTTGGCACTTTGACTGAAGTATATTTCTTTTTCTGTTTTGGGAATATTTTTTCCATGATTGGAAGGAGGCTTTAATATCAAAGCGTAAGTAATCCAGTGAAGTATAAAGGTGTTTCTTCAAGTTTTATATGATTTTTTGGTTACAATTTCAAAAATCCTTGTCATAAAATTCAACCTGTAAATCTGCTTTCCTCATATGCTTTCATTTAACATCTTATGGAAGTACTGCCCAGTATGCACATACCCACTGAGTTTTAATAGGAGAAGAGATGCAAATGGTGTGCCAGGCACTGCTGGCCAGATGTGCCCGGGGTGAAGGAATGGCCATGGTGGCTGAGCAGTAAGAAAGAGGTGGGAAGTGAGCATATGCCACCTGCTGAAATGCTTCTTTCATGTTGATCTTGTCTGTTTGAGGGGATTTCCACATGCAAAGAAAAATTAGCTCCATTAGTATAGAAACTTGTGTAGAGATATAAAAGGATGTGTGGTCACAGCAGAGCTACTATTTAGATTCAAAGGAAAAAGTACATGAAAAAGAAATTAGGCCTAATTTGAAAGAGTCGTACCAGGTAGGTGTTCTGTGTCCAGACCAAACCTTAAGACTCATTAACTAGCTGAGAAGAAATCTGCAAACTCCTGCTGAGAAACCTGGTGTCAGATTTGTTGGGTGATTATACAGATAATTAAAGCGTAATGTTAATGTTTCAAGCAATGATACTGAAAGAAGATTCTTGGCAGCTGAAGGTAAGAATGAATGTTGTATATGGCATTTTCATCCTTCTTCACCTTTGTTTGACCAGAGATTTATGACTAATGTCAAGTATGTTCAAGTGGAAACAATTTTACAGTCATAACAGTAGGATAGAAACTTGGAAATGAATCTTATGCTTGTATTCCAAAAATTGTTTCAGGTCACATCACTTAAGGAGGAGTGAGATCCTCTGCCATTCAAAGGAGTGACAAATTCAATTGCATCTCTATCTCCATACTAAGGCTCATGGTGCTGGCTACCAGGATGAAATGTGATTTTTATGTGCTCCTAGTGTTTCACTAGTTTGTGATATTTTCCATGAGGAGCAGTGCATTTCTGTGTTTAAAAATAAGTAAAGGTAGGTAGAATGGTCAAAGTGTGTTGTCCAGAAGTTTTGCATTCATTAATTACATTTGCTTTGCAGTCTGATCTTTGAGTAATTGACTTTAGAGCTGCATTGGAAACAAGAGGTAAGTGACCTCTCAGGCTTGGAAATGCCTGTGAGCATGGAAAGGATTGCTTTCCCAAACAGTCCTGACTGAAGGGACCTAACCTAGCTACGAGGAATGTGACAGCTCTCTAATTCCAGTGCTTGTAATGAGCTGCCTCTGTGACATCTACTCAATTGGATAGAGATACTAAAAAAATGAAAGTAACTGTCCTTAGGACATGATGACTCAGTCAAAAATAGTCCTACTCAGAGGGTTGTAACAGCAGCATGGAAAGTGATAACATTAGCTCTTCTGGGCTGTTGCACAACCTCATTTATCCTTTAATGATTCTTGTGTTTTCCAAACCAATGTGCAATTAATGTTATTTAACAGATACAGGAGTGCTCATCAGGCATTTGTTCAGCAAATAAAATATTTTTAATAACTGTGATCTAAAACTTTAAGTAAATGAGTTTCTCTGATAATCTCTTCATCAAAGTAGATATTTTCAAATGTCCACATTAAATTTTGGACTGCAGATATCACCTTTAATGTATGCTTCAGTGGCTGCTGGGCCTGGGAAAAAATCATTACTAATTGATATGCTTTAATGGCCTGAGAGCTTTCAGAGTTGGATGAACCCAAGAGAAACGCTGAGAGGTAGATATTTGATTCTAATGATGCCTGAGTAGGTACAAGCAAAAAGTAGAACCATCATGACAGCTATATCATTGTCAAACTGGTATACTTCAGGTTTTCTACCAATCTCACACTATTACAAACCACTGCTCTAATGAAGCCATGAAAGGCAAAGTTAAATAAAGGATAGAAACATAGAGAAAGAAGCCTGTGCTGGTATCTGTATTTGCCAAGACAGTCACTGGAGAGAAAAGGAGTCTGGGATTTGTAAATTATCTGTTAATTAGTGCATGGTATAATTTTATTCTATGTCCTGAATATCTAATAAGTTTTTAAGAATACAGATGTTATGAAATTTTCACTCAACTGTGATGAGGTAGGATGTTAGTGACAGGTGTTACAATTCCCCATCCTGTCTGCACTGATCCCTTCTGCAGCTGTCACCTTACACTGCACTGGACACACCTCACAGAGAGTGGGAGAGAACATGAAAAATTAGAATCCTTCTGGTTATTTTTTTTTCAAGTATGAGCTGCAAAAAATGCTTTATTCACCTTTAAAGACTTCTTATTTATGGCCTCAGCCCAACCCCTGATTTTCACTGTCATCTACTGAGTTTCTAACACAGTTACCAAAGTCATGTTCTCCTTACTGAGAGGGGAGAAGCAGTGGCATTTTCAGGGGGAAGTGGGGGGTGTTTTGGAGGTCTGCTTTAGCATCAGGGTTTGGGGCCTATGGCTTTCATCTTATTTTTCATGTTTAATAGCATCTTTGGTGAGACTTAAGGGAAAAAAGTACCATTGCTAATAAATACACATCATTGTTTGTGGGAGTGAAGCAGAAGAACCAAAACATAACCCTTTCTGAACCTGTTTTTAGGATTTTCAAAATCTAGTTGTGATTTGGTCAGTAGTAAATGTGCTTTTCTTTATGAGTCTCTTTTGATGACTTGGAGACTCTCATTATATGGAGCTAATAATTCCTGTTTATTCCATGAAACTGGAAAGGTCCTTTGTAGGCAGCATAAAAGCTTGGCATTAACTCACACTTGCTTGTAGCAGAACAGTTTTGATGATTAAGAAAACTTGGAGAGGAGTACACAAAAATTCAGAGAGAATAAAAAAGTCCAAACGTACACTCTTTACTAGTTCTTTTAACTTTACACAGTTCTTTTAACTGTGAGACAGGCCAAGGCTAAAGCAAGTGGCCTCAGGTAAAGAGAGAGAGAGAAATGAATGTTCAGAGCAGGATCCTGAGCACTCAGGAGGATTATATGACCTCAGGGCAAAAAAGTACGGATTATTTTTGTCTGGATCTGGTAATGCTCATGCTGCCTAAATCCAGAGGTTTATGTAACTATCTAAACCCAGATTAAATGTGTTTAGAAATTCTCAGGAAAAACAATGTCTGTGTTGCTCTCACTGATAAGAACATAGATTTTTATCTTATGAAATGTGTAGTGAGGGACACAATCAATAGGTTAGTTTTGTAAGTGTAAATTTAATTTGTGCACATGCATGAGAAAGCTGAAAGGGCCAGACTCCTTGTAGATTTAGGGAGTCACACTCTAAGAAATTGTGAGACTGTTTGAAATTTGCCTCAAAACCGAGGACGCGACAGTTTATGCAAGAGTCACAATTTCCTCAAACCACTGAGGAAAAGGAGATTTTTTCAATTTTACCCAGTCACCCCCACTGTTATGTCTTGGATGTTTATGGATTTCAAGAGTATAAGGTTGCCACTAAAAGTGACTTTATGGTTTGTTGCAGTGAAACTGTACACCTTCAAAAAGGAAAGGACCCAGCAGGCAGAGAATGTTGGTGGACCTTGTACCTGTGTGTTTGGGGAGCAAGAAACCCCTGAGTGTCTGAGTGGGCTGGTGCTCTCCTGGTGCCTGGTCATGAGGGGAAAGGTGCATTTATAAAAGAGGCATCATACAATGAGCATGTACAGTTGTTTGCCTTAAAATGTATCTGCAGGGCATCCAAACTTGTACATGTGTACATGATAGTTTAATACAGTCTTAGATGTCAATTTTTAGAGTACTTTGTCTATTTTTTCAACAAATTTTACACTTCCCTGTCAAATTCCATATTCAAGATAATTGAAAATACACTTCTGTTAAATTAATGATAGAGGAGAGACCCCAGTTTTGTCTGGTTCTTTGTGGAGGAAGGTAAGAGAATGATCAAGCAACATTTTCCACAGAGAATGGTTATCAACAGATCCCTTGGCAAGGATGAATTGAAATAAATATGCGAGGAGACCAGGGCAGTGGTGGAGCTCTGCAGGTACCCACAAGATGTGCAGATGCAGCCCTTGGGGACAGGTTCAGTGCTGAATTTGGCAGTGCTGGGTTAACAGCTGGACTCGATGAGCTCAGAGGTCTTTTCAACCTGAACGATTCTCTGATTTTCTTCTGAGGAGAGAAATGAGTGGGGACAGGCTTCTCAGCTGGTGTAGACCTACCCACCTGCCTGAAAATCTGGCTTTAAGTGGAAGTCATTGATTTATGCTCTTTACATCTAGGCAGGTATAAATATTGGAAAAAAATGCACAAGTGGAAAATCAGGGTCAGTACCTTTTGGTTAAGATATTTTGCTGTGATTTTGGTGTGGATTTACTGGTGTCTTGTCTGCTTTCTGGCATTTATTGACTTGCTCATGTTCACTAAATCCAATTTACAGCTCTTCACGTGGCCAGAACATAGCAGTAAATCTAGTGCATTAAATCAGTGAGCTGGATTCAGTTCTTTATTAAACCAACAAATCTGGATTAATTCCAGTCGTTGAAAGTGTTTCTATTAAACAAAAGACCAGTTAGACCAGTGTCTAGAAAATGTCTTTTGATTGCTTGTCTTTTGAAGGCTTTTAAGTGTTTCTCTCCTGAAGCCCAGCTATGATGTCAATGTCTCTGCAGAATACGTACGTTTTCCCCCCATTATCTTTTTTTTTTTTCCCCCTAAGAAGGATAATTATATGAACTATTCTTGCCAAATTATTTCTGTGACTGTTCTTGAAATTTTTCTAATGGTCTGAGTCTATTAGAAAATGATGCAAAGATCCATTTCTATAGCACCACATTGATATGTGGCCATATCTCTGTTTTTCAGATGACCTACGTGTTGGTGTTTCTTCTCCCAAGTGTAATCCAGTTTGAGCTAATACCATTAGGAAGAAAAGAAAAAGACATTTGACAAGAGTTGTTGTGGATAGAAGTTGTGTTTGATGGTGTGGGTGGAGGTGTTTGAAGTGCTAATTTTTTTCTTCCTGGAATACTGGTGTGACAGAGGTGTCAAGTTTTGATAACTGGAAACTGCAAAAGCAAATTCGAGTTTCAGCCTCTGTTAGGGTTGATTGTAACATTCTTACTGTCACCCCAGATTCTTTTCTTTCTTTCTTCATTCTGCTTTCAGACAGTTTTGCTAACAACTTAGATTTCATGCTTTCTAAGGAGGGTGTCAATTTTTGTTCAGATAACTGCAGAGTGTGTATGGAAAATACCTATTTTCCTCTTAAGTTAAATACGCAGTGCCAAATTATGTTTTTAATTGGTGCTATTCCTTAGTTGCAGTTTATTTTTGTAACATAGGAAGAAACAAAACCTGTTTTTTATGCCTTGAAAAGTGCTTTGTATTTGTCAAATGTTCTCTGTCACGTATTTGCTCTTTTCAGTGTTCTGTGTGTATCTCTCCTCCGTTTACTGCATCTTCTAAAGCACTTCTTCAATGCTCAATCTATGCTGACCTTACTTCTCAAAATATTTGCTAAATGAAACATGCTGTTTGGAGGCAGTAGCTCCTAAGCATGTGGATTCAATTTATTTCTGGGCAGTTTGGGGTTTTGTTGCCTTTGGGAAACATAAAGAGTATAAAGAGTGTAGAGTATAAAGCTCCCAACTCCTGGATATAAATCAGCTGTTCCTAAAATCACTGTCAATATCAACAGGGCGAGCTGTAAAGTTGTGACTAAAAGGTGTATTTGTGTCATCTTTACTCATGATCTTTTCTATGTTTGTGTAGGAAACCCTGTTTAGAAACCATTACTGCTTTACAGAGCTTGCCTTGATGGCACTGGACAGTTTCTAAGGGAGGTAGGTAAACCTCTCATAGAGATGTCTACAGACAGCCCCTAAGCTGGCATACTGGGCACGACTGTGTTGTATGCCAGGGAGGAAAAATGCAACCAAAAAACTTGGGAAAAGCCTTTTAGGTGTCTCAAGAATCTCTTTTAAATCTCACCAGTTATCTTTTTTTATTTAGTCCTGTGTTGCTTGACTGTGTGATGTTAAATGGACTTGTGTGGTTTTGCATTTGCCAATATTAAGTTCCTAACTCTCTTCTTGGGTGTATATAAAATGTAAATATATAGTTGGCTAATGCACAAACTTTTCCTATGACAATAACAAAAATAAGCTATGATAATAAATAAATTACCTTGCCAAGGGAAAGTCTCTTTCCACCAAGGGACAGCTCCTGAGCTATGCTATGTAATGTAACACATGTATGAGCATTAACAGGTAATAATGTGCTTTGAACCACACTGATAAAACCAACTATTATAGTGAATTTTTAAGGTTATCAACAGAACACGTTTAACATATACATGAAGTCTCCTGATATTGCATTTTCTGTGCCAACTGGTCATTAAATTCTACATAAGGATGTTTGTCTTTCCACATAGCAAATACACATGAAAGTCACAAATGTCAGCACCCAGCACTTTGCTTGAATGTGCATATTCTACACATGCCTGCAGAGTGCCCGCTAATTAGGGTAGAAAATGCTAAATTGATTGTGTTCATTAGAAGTGAAAATGGCTTCTTCTGTCAGTTGCAGAAAAGATTAACTTCTTTTTGGAAAATTTTACTAAAGTTCTGCACAATTTCTTGTGTGATTTACTTAATTACACAACACAATAAGGTAATTACATGTCATAATGATGTGATTATGTGTATTTGCTCAAAATGTACAATTAGATGCAATTGCACTCTAAGAAAATGGAAAAAATTTAAGGGCTAAGGCACTGCAACATTTGCTCTAACTCGCCAAACTGGCAGCATAGAGATGTCAATGGCTCTGATTCAAGGTGCTCCTCACTGACATGAATTAACATGAAAATATATCTGGGAAAAAAACCAACCGAGGAAACAACAAAACCCCCCTCATTTACAAAGATATTCTAGAAGCCATGATTTGATTGTTTCATTATCTATGTGTGAAATTTTAGGCACAGTTTGAACAAGTCTCATCTTGCCCATGAAGAAGAAAATATCACATTGTACTCATGGTGTTGGGAACATTACACAGAGCCGAGTTTGCAGGAGACAGGTGACGTTTTTAAACAACTGTAACGTGCCCGAGGGTAGATGAACTGTATTTTCCACTGTTCTGTGCAATCCCAAGGCACAGAAGTGCATTTTGTTCTTTCTTGTGCTGAACCCTGGGATTCTCGTGCAGGTACCTGTCTTCAGCCACTGGACTTTGAGAAAAACATCCAGTATTAAGCAGTTTGGGCTAAAGTTGCTAGAAATGGCTACTCAGTAGCTGTGCTGATAAATCATACAAGGAGAACTTGTTTTATTTTCTCATGTAATCACAGGTCCCCAGTCCCATTCAGTTTTCTTACTGCATTTTTCTCCCTTTGTGACAGCAGTTCCCAAGACTGAGCTCTAGGATTAATAAAATGGAATTCACATTGTTGTGCATCAGCCTCTCCTAAGCACTCTCGTTTTGCCAATATGCTTTAACCCTCTGACAGAAGGACCCACTGTACCTGCTGGATGGCAGCTATTTAATCCTGCTTTTCCTGCAAAGGTATCATTTGTGCAGTGAAATGTAGGGACGTTCAGTGCTTTTAAAAACAGCATGTGGCCCAGTAATAGCAGAGGTTGAGGAAGAGTTTGTTGTGTATTTTTATTTAATGCACTTTAGCTGTAGCTGTTTTATTTGAGAATTCTATATTTAATTAAGCCTCCAGTTTGTGTTTTTTTCCCTTTCAAGTTGATAGGGTTTTTAACTGCAAATATTGTTCTTTGACTTCGTGTAATCTCAACAGGTCTCTTGTCCTCAGGAAATTATTCCCTCTTTGTTATCTCTTCTCTGTCATGATCTTTGCTCCTCCCTGTGCTCCACTGTTACTTTAGGAGGGAGTTCCATCAATATATTGCTGTCTCCATTTTCTCCCTAGGGACATGCCTCTTTTCTCTGGGGCAAGGACTGATTTTTTTGTGGGGTTGTTTCTGTTTGCAGACAATAGGCCTGGAGCAGACAAGATACCATTCCCTGGAATAGAAAATTCATTCTAATTAATCCTAACCAACACACCATGTTAAAACCACTTGCTGTTTTTAGCTACAATTCTGCACATAATCAAACAAATCCAACAAACTGCTCATAATCCCACTGATATCAGTACAGTTATCTATTATTATGAAATAAATAGTATAAAAATTATTCTGTGAAAGAAAAAACTGTGTTCATTTAATTATTTTCTAGATTTGTTTTGACTGCGTTTGTCCAGTGCTAGTGGCTTTGCAATTAAATAATGTATTCCACAATTATATCCTCATTTTCTGCTTTCTAAAGAACTGAAACTGCTTTTTAAATCAACAGGAGGCTAGACTGAAGGAAGAATAAAGGATTGAACCCCACAACTGGAAAGTTTTCTGCTATCCTGCCTTCATAAATAGGAAGCTCAGCTACATATTCTTCTTTTGGTTCCCATGGTGAACACATCAATGATTTTATCAAGCAGATCATCAACAGTTTTGAGCTGATGGATGTTCAAAACCTCAACTTTCAAAGCCTACCCAAACTTGCTAGATAAATTAGAGCAGAAAACCTGCACACAAAGTAACAGGCATTAAAGAGATTTTTCAAGCCAATTTTTATTGGCTTGCAGCAAGAACACTTTTAGAAATACACTAGAACATGCCAGGTGTGCTCTGGTAACAAATATGTTATATTTTATTAATATTGTGGAGTCTCAGAAAAATGGATTTCAGCTGTTGTCAGCTGAAGTAAGGAGGAGCTTGAGAACATGACTGACACTTAATAAAATACTGGATGAATGAGGTGGGTAATTATGTCCCTAAAATGCCAAGAATAAAAATTCTGAAGATAATGTCCTGGTATTGCATTAAAGTGGAGGTGCTGGGAAATATCTGAATAAAGCTTTTAACACAAATTGAGTTTGTACAAACTGAACATGTGGTGCTGTTAATGACTCAGCCTTGTATGTGTGCTTAGTGTATTGATAAAGGAATTATCTCTGTCATAACATAGGAAAATGCATGATTTAACCCAAAAGAAACTAGATGCATGTTTATAAAAAAGTTCTAGCTACTGAAAACAATTTAGGGTTCTCTGATGAACAATTTTATGCATTTGCTGAAGCTCAGTGTAATTTTTAGTATACTTCTGGAACTTCCCAAAATAAAGACATTTGCATGGAAATGCACTGCAAAGTTGTGAGTTTGGGATGAGCATGGCCATGGTGTGGGAGGTGGCTTTGGGAGTGGCTTTGGGCCAGTTGTCACAGTCCCTGGGTGCAAGTGTTTTAGTGGGACAGAGATGCCCCTGGAGAGGAGCAGACCCTCATGGGAGCAGGGTAGGACAGGTAGAAAGACATATAGGGAGAATATATTTTGTCTGGAGAGGGAATAGAGCACATCCAGCACTCCTGAGACTGGGGGACTCCTTTCACCCTTTTGGCTTTTGGTTTCTAAGTATTTTACTCCTTGCCATGTGCTCTCTGTTTTTCCCTATTTTCCAACTCCTTTAGTTTCTTCACACAGACTGACCAACAGGGTTCTTATTGTTTCAAGCACAGACAAAATAAGCTCTTTAGAGCATTGTCAGGATGGTCCCGCCTTGCTCTTCCAGAATAAGTCACAGGCTGGGAATGTTTCCAGCAATAGAGGGAAAGTGGAGCTATTCATAGCCGAGCACATCTCCATTTCAGAAGGACTGGGAGATGAAACAATTCCTGGTTTCCTTTCCTTTTCAGTGTTCTTCAAAGAGCTCAGGAGACTGTGATTTCCTGAACCTTTAAATTTGCGACAAAGAAATCTTGTCTACAGCATGTTTAAAGTTATCTTTTCATCTCTTACAATTATTGTTATTTTTTAAGATCTACTCTTTTCAGCAGATCTGAGAAACTAACTCAGCTGTGTGAGGTGTATCCCTGTCTCAGCAAACATGTCACGCTCTCTGCCAGTTCTGTGTTCTGTGGCAAAGGAGGAGGACCTTTCTTGTAAACATGGCCTGTGGTTTGTGAAGTTTGGGATTTTGGATGCCCTACTTGAGCTATCTCAGATTTTATTTTTACAGATATTACAGTGGCCCCTGAACCCAAGAACCTGGAAGGAGTATTAGATACTCAGCATCTGTCAGGAAACAAGATAAATAATCATTGAGAATTTTGACCTTCCAACTCCCTAATATGTAGCAAAAAGGAAAATAAATTTTGAAAAATTCTTCTTAACAATGTTAGATTTAGTGATTCCAGATGATCCTACAATGATTTATATGAGATAGATACACATTTATCAGTTTTTTGCATTCCAGAAACAACAGCAGTGGAAATTACAGTGAAATTTATTCTACTGCTGTCTTGCAATAATATTGAGATTTGTGTTTATTTCATCTTGTAAATGGCTCCATTCTGCACTTGTTTAGATTACACAGGTATAATATGCAAGGAAAAAAGGACAGGATTGTTGCATTATTTTACAACACTAGCTGCTTTTTTTTTCCCTGAGAGGTTGTAATGTACTTTTAAATAATCTATGTACAGCTACTGTGAGTCAATCAAAAAATGTTGTGCTGTCCTGCTAAGTCCTTAGACAAGAAGATTCAGGCATGTTAAAATCTAAATCAAAGGTTAATCCATACTTGGTTATTTGACAGGGCTAAAACATAGAAATTCATTTTCTTTATGGGTTAAACATGCTGAGCATAGTAACCAATATGTTACTGAAATTTGGGGGTTATTCTCCATTAGCTCTGACAACAGAAGGACCAGTACAAGAGGTACTGGATGTTTTCTGCAGATTCTGTCTTGTTCCCTAAACATTTAATGTGGCTCATTAGCACAAAGCTTGGCATTAATAATGGTGGGGTGAACAATACATTTACAGGGGAATATTAGCAACTTTGTGCCAGTTTGCACTTCCATTTTCCAGGAGCAAACCCATGTTTGTGTTTGATGCTTGTCTATAGGTGGCAGCAACTCCAACTCTTTACAGGCTGCAATTAAGGCCAGAAAGTTGTGCAGGGAAAGTTTAGCAGTTTCTGCAGGCTCTGATGTCACTGCACACCCCGTGAGAGGCATTCAGCAAAGAGGCGGGGAAGATACGTGGCAACGGAATTATCTTTCAAATAACTGGAAGGTTTTTCCATCCTGAACCCAGAGGTAAAACTTACCTTTCATGATTTTTGATTAACAGCAGTTGATAGGAATATTTAAGTGTCTATTTATAACTTATATTCACAGTTGTGTTTGAAGCTAAATGGCAAAACTTGTAGTTTAATAATGTCAAGTGGGTGCTGTTCAAATCTTAATTTCGATATACCTGGTGAAACAAATGGTCTCTATGGGCTTAAATTTGGACTAAGGGCTAAGTACCAGAAGCATAAAGATTAATGATCACCCACAGCCCTAAGCTGTACCATGGAAAGCCTGCTACAATGCAGCTCCAAGAGGCGGCTGCTGCTGGGAGGTGAGTGAGGATGTGTAACCATAAAGCATAATAGGAATGAGGCACAGTTCCTTTTTTTTTTTTTTAGAAGTTTTTCTGAAACATATCCATGTATCGTGTTGAAAGATGAAAGAAACTTTGCGGGATTGTCGCTGCTGTCATCTTCATTGTCTAAAGAACTGAATTTAAACATCTGGACTCCGCTGTGCTTTGCACTGAACAAATGGAAGCATTTTCAGGCTTAGCAGTTTTGTGCTCAGATGTCGGTGACCCACTTATGGTTCCTTCAGTCCTTTGAGTTTGCTCCTGCAAACCTCCTGCTCCGCTCCCAGGGTGGTGGTTTCTTTGTTATTGATGAGCTTTGGGCTGCTCCTGTGAGGGAATATTCCTGCTTCCCAGCTTTAGGCAGCCAGCCTGGCAAGCTGCCATGGGGGATTGCCTGTGTACACAATGCAGAGAGACACTATGACTATTTGGATGATTTAATCTGTTCCTAAACTGCCTAAAATCTGTTAACTTGCTCCCTCCCCAGCCTCTCAGCTTCTTCCTAAGCAGTGTTGGGGTGCTTCATGCATTCCTCCGTGAGAAGAACTAGCCATTCCAACTCAAGCTCTGCACTGCTTGCAATTAAAAAAAGGATGTCATGGTCATGAGAAAATCTAGATGGTAGAAAACCCCTCACCTTCCTACTGGCCTCCCCAAAACTGAACCTCCCCACTTTGATCTCTCAGACTTTCCAAGCTGATTTGTTTCTGTTTATTTCAATTGAATATCAGCTGTCAGCTATTTTCTCATCTGCCTGTTCAAAGCGGGTATAACCATCTTCCCTCCTTTCTGGATCTGTAAGATGCTGAGGAGCAGCTGAGTGTTACTTTGTAAATAGTCAAAAGCCACCTGGGAATGCAGGAGATTGATGCCTTCATGGCTGGCTGGGGAACACTCCGCTGCAAAATAATATCTCTGATACTTGTGTTCTCCAAGAAGGCAACATGAAAGATAGCTTGGTCCATATCGCGAACAACGTGAGAGAAGGAGGCATCCTGTATACATTTATTTTAAAATTTGCAGTTGCCTAAAATTGGTAGGAAAGCAGATGGATAATGATAGCCCTGGGGACTTATTTCCTGGTTTTTCAATGAGATATTTTTTGACTGAAAGAGTTTAATATAGCATAGAAAATGTCATTTAATTACAACTTGTTGTTAGTACCCAATGAGACGGACCCAAGCTCTTAAATTATCCAGCTAAAGTCGGTGCCTAAAGCTGATGGTGTGAATATCCAATGGGAAAGTCTGTGACAGGCAGGAGATGTGTTTGAGGTATGGAAAGGGCAGGGCAATGGCAAAGGTGGTGAGGGAAGAGCATCTGCTGTGATGCTCCCCCGCAGTCTGAGGGCAGAGAGGGCTGCCTGGCAGAGCTCCCTGAGCCCCTTGGCCTCCTGTCACTGGTGAGGGGGAGAAAATCCTGGCTGCCTCCAGGCCACTTCCTCTGGGCCCTGTCAGCAGCGTGAGAAGGGCTCTGCACCAGGCAGGTGGCAGTGGGAAGGACATGCCAGCCCCTCTGGCACAGTGGAGAGGGTCTGGCAGCCAGCAGGGCCTTGTAAGAGCCCCACAGACCCCTCCAGCCAGAGCAAGCAGGAGCCCTGGAGCTGGGCAGGGGGGCCATAGCAGATTGTCCCAGCCCTCTGCTGCCTGCCACGGGGGCAGAGGATGGCACAGATGGGTTGCCTTGAACCTCACACTTCCAAATCCCTCGTAATTCATCTGGATGGTGGTGGTGGGAATGTCCAGTCCTCCAAATTTCCTAATTACAAGACAGGATAGATATTAGACCACAAATATTCCCTGCATTGTCAGTGTGGCAATGAAGGTGGTCTCAAATGCTTAAAAGGTTTTGTGAGGAGTGACAGGTAAAGCTGACCAAGCTTCCTGTAGTGAAGGTGTGTAAGAGCTGTGAAGATGTGGAGAGCACAGCTGCCCTCCCTGGCAGGACATTTGCACATCTGTCATTTGTTCAGACCCATCCAGGACCTGGTGAGGGGAGGCTCTCAGGCTGAGAGCTGAGATAAGATAAACAGGGACTGTCACAGGAGCTGCTGTTCTGGACAGGCTGCCTCGGGAGCTGAAACTGTGTGGAGGGGTCTGAACAAAACCACAAATGAGACCTGAAAGGACTGAACTCCCTAAAAAATTTGCACCATGGTAATTAACTGTACTTTATGGACCATTAAGACTCGAAATGGTTGATGTTGCCAGCTGGGAAGCCACAGTCTAGTGGAAGGTGTTCCTGCCCATGGCAAGGGCATTGGTACTAGAAAATCTTCAAAGTCCCTTCCAACCCAAACCATTCTATGATTCTATGATATGGTGATGTAATCCCATGATATTTTAATACGGTTTATGTGAAAATAGTGAGTTTTCTTTCCACATACGATGGGTTAAAGCTGAGCAGGTAAATGTCCCTCAGTGTGTTGGACTGAGCTCTGAAATAGCATTTTTCTCTGGAGCAGAATAGTTGTCAGCTGTGTTTCTGAAGGTATTAAAGCACAGCTGGGAATGAGACACAGCCTGGCAGTGGATAAACAAGGGATATTCCTGACTATGCATGAAAACCATCAATTTCCCAGAATGGCAACTTGCTTGCCACGTAAAACACGCTTGCTGATGCTCCTAGAAAATATTTCCCCAGGGCTTGTTAATGGGACATCTACACGTGGTGACACAGTCCAATTTCTATCCATTTGCTTACCTGCTTGTGGAAACACTAACTGGAAATGTCAGGGTTTTTCCTCCAGGGTTGTCACTCTCGCAGTCCTCCTCCAGGGCTTGCCTTTCTGATTCAGTGGTTAGGCCAATTAATGTTCATATCACCACTAATTGCATTGCTCCAAGAGTTACAAGAAAATCAAACAGGACATAGCAACAATTATCCTAGGAGCTCTGTGTGACCAGGACAATTTGGAGTATCACAACTGATTCAGTTTCCTACTAGTCCTTCTGTTTGTGAATCCCTGGGACTGAACAATTTTGCTCTGAAGGGGGGTCATTTCAGTGACTGCATCTTGCGTGGAGTGGCACGACATTTTCATGAACACCTGACTGGAGAAATCACACTCATTAGTGGGGCAGTCAGCCATGAGTGACAATAAGGAAGAATTTACATGCCAGAATGGGCAAAATGGGAAGCATAGAAAGAGTGGCACCAACTAATTTTGCTTCCATCCTGGTTCTTAGCTATATTAAGACTGCAATCATTAAAAAATTGGGCTGCTTCTAATTAGCTCAGAGTGACCCGGGCCTCATTAGTGCCCATGTCCAATAGATAATTGAGCTATTTTCTTGCATCCAGCCACACAATGTGGAAAAACCAAAGGAGTGTTATGAAGGCCGGATGAGTGCTCAGCATGCGAGATTTTTATTTTTATATAGAGGAATAATAGCTTCAGTTTTATTTTCCAGTTCAGTGCTCAGGGGGAATGTACAGAAATACAAAATGTACATCAACAAAATAGTGCAGGGAGCAGAAAGCCCTGGCTATGGGAAATAACCTGTCTTTTTTTCTTTTTTTCTTTCTTTCACTTTTTTTTTTTTAATGCTGAAATACTGGTACAGTCTAGTGAAAACTGGCTTTCTGATAATGCTGAGATACGAGATGACAGCACCTGGTGGTGAGTAGTAGCCAGGGGCCTAGGACAGCTCCTCTCCAGTGCTAGTGATTTGTCTGAAGTATCACTTTAGTTGGAGATAAACAGGCTGATTTCCCTAGGATAAAGTATGAAAGAATGGAATAGAATGCTTTTCTTGGAAAAATAAAAGAGAAAGATGGTATTGGGGGGCTGAAATACAGAATATGTTGTAGAAAAAAAAATTAAAAATCAAGGTTTTTCTTCTCCTTAAGGTCAGATGATCTTGATTTGAAGGGTTGTAAGGCAAGGAGTTGTCATCTACAAGGC
Source organism: Edolisoma coerulescens (assembly GCA_013397115.1). Classification (NCBI taxonomy): domain Eukaryota; kingdom Metazoa; phylum Chordata; class Aves; order Passeriformes; family Campephagidae; genus Edolisoma; species Edolisoma coerulescens. The sequence continues at coordinate 164,423 of VWZW01004108.1, forward strand.
AAAGGTTTATGATGATATGATTGAAGGGAAACCTGTGTGGGGACAAACAGAGATGCACAAGAAAATAGAGATAAATATTTCTAGGCTTTCTTATTAAGAAAAAATTCTATTTTAATATGTAGAGAATGCTGTAGAGACTTACAGAATCTTACACTACTCTTAATCTCACCTTTAAATTGCCCACTGGAAGTTTTTTAGTAAATTTATAAAACTGTTTCTCTCTCTTGTGCCTCCCCTACCCCCAAGATGCACAATACACTCTTTCCTATTCATGTAAGTACCCCAGACCCATTTCCCAGCTGCTTTTCCAGAGAATTAAATGCACCAGCAATGGAAGGTTATTTATCATCATTGTTGTAATTGGACCCAGTTGGGAAAATGAGATAACTTCAGTGAATTACAGACTTGCAAATGGAAGCTGCAGCCACTGTTTTGCTGGGCATGTCTAATAACCTGCAGCCATTCACCATGAGTTCCAAAGGCCAAGCTCATTAGCACAAAGGCAGGTGTTTGTGCATTTCCATTTGTTAAATTAAAATGATAACAGTCATTTTGCTAATAACGCAGTGTGCAAATGTAGGCCATCTCAGACGAGCAGTTTGAAGAGAGAACATTTTTTAAAAGTGAGAAATGAACTTCTCCAATCTAATTGTTCGTTATTAAGATAAAGCTATTTCTATAGTAAATTATCTGCATAGTTATCAGCTCAGTAAGGTGTGAAATATTGGTCTGCTTTAACATCTCTTATTCCCATTACAGGACTTCAGTGAAAATGTTCTTCTGGGCTCTGGTTTGCACTTTCAAGCCATGGGTGAGGGAGTGCTGAAGCGTGCAGTGAGCAGGAGGTCCAGTCCAGCGTCGAAGGGATGGCTGGAGCCTGGTTTGGATGTCAGCGTCACCCTGGTAAGTCCAACAGGGTAGTTGCCCACAACACTTGAAAGGTGAGTCAGGGAAGGAGAAAGTTCTGGAAGGTGTGGGTGTCTGGAATGTGTTACCATCGCCCTCCCTCCCTCCTGCTGCTGGGGATGCTCCAGATTGCAAGGATCTTGCTGTCCTGGGTGCTCTGTGCAGAGGTCAGGACACACTGTATGATTAATTACCTGCAGATGGAGGCTAAACAGTATCACAGAATCACAGAACTGTTAAGGCTGGAAAAGACCTCTGAGGTAATTGAGTCCAGCCATTAACCCAGCACCACTGAGCTCACCACTAAACCGTATCCCCAAGTGCCACATCCATATGCTTTTAGAACACTTCCTGGAATAGTGATTCCACCACTTCCCTGTTACACTCTGAGTAAGTTTAGCTTTCTTAGTTACTTTTTTTTCCCCTTTGACTTGTATTGTTTCCCTGAAAGTGGAAAATGTACTTATTTTCTATTTTTGAAAATTCTAGATGAAATTGTGCAAACAGCTCCTCAGACTTGACAAGAGACCTACAGGATAATGCAGTGAAGCTTAGTCTTAACAAAATTACCACAAATTGTGCTAAGAGCATCACAACTTCAACTAACATAAAATAAGCAAAGGTTTTCTGAAAAATAGTGCATCCATTTAATGCTTATCTGGAAAACTAAGTGTACTGAATATATAATAAATAAAAACAAAGAACTTCTGGCATTGTCTCACCTTTTTTCCTTGACATGACTTTATTATCTATTACAACTAGAAAAAATCTTTGTATTCCAAAGAGAAGGCCGTTTTTAAAAATACATGTGAATAAAATAAATATTAGTATGATGCAAACACTCACTGAATTATCTTTTTATCTTTTTTTTTAAAGGCTTTGGTATAAGTTTCTGTTTAATAGCACTCTGAAGCGATGGTAGCAATTTCATGTTAGGTTCAGTGTTAGTCCCTTTACTGGTAAAAAGGGAAAATGAATTTGCTCTGGCAGTGTAAACCTAGAGACACAGAACTGAACTCATTGATATTTCTCAAGACTAAATTAACATAAATAGGACCAGAATTTTCTTCCTCACTTTCATATATAGGTGCAATAGAAGTCCAGGCAGGAGTTCTTACTTATGTGTCCCTTATGTCTTGAAAGGTCATGATTCATGTGCAGTCATAAGGAGTGGATAACCCATAATTTAATTATTTAATACATAAAATTAAAAAAAGAAGGAAGCAAAAAAGGTAACACTTTGTTACACCAACTGTGTGGTAACTCTCATTCATTAACAGAGACAACAGGTTTGTGAAAGGGCCCAATTGTTTTGTTTCAATGAACTCTGAAAAGAGGAGAACCCAAATAATCAAAATTAGGAAAAGAGGGATCTGAAGTCACACCCTGGGGCTTAAAGAAGCTTATTCTTACTTTTTATTGTTCCTGAGTTAAAAATTAACTAACGCTCTTTAAATTTAAGAACTGTTCACTTCATTACACGCATGACTTGACAGTGTAAACTTTTAATTTCAGTTAGAAGAGGTACTTAAAGCGTAATAGGAACTCATTAGTAGCATTAAAGGAAAATAGATAGAAAAAAGTTTGGATTTAGTAATCATGACTCTAAGAAAAGAGTTGTTCCACAAAATATGCTGGCATTCTGTTGAAAGAGGAGTCAGGAATGCACAGGCCTGAAGTCAGTTAAAATTCAGTGCCTCTGTTCCACCTTTGTGTGGAAGGAAGCTCTGCTTCCCAGAAGGGGGTTTCATGCACGGGGTAAAGGTCAATTTTCCCTGAGTAAAGGAGGATTTGCCTCCATATAGAGAGGGCCATGCTGGGGATGTACTGCAGGTAAAATAAGTCTTTTCATTGGCCTGTGCTGTCTGCTGAGTACACACAGGCATGCAGAATGCCAAAAGTGGAGAAAAAAATCAGCATCTGTTTTGCCTGGTGATAACACTCTTTTTTAATACCATGCAATACCTGTACATTTTTTATTAGCAATTCATTCAGGTGGGAATTGGCTGTTATATTAGTCGCAAGTGCTGGCATATAAGAGCAGATGATTTGTATTTTCTTAGAGGTGTGTATGCAGCATTTTCAGAAGGAGGTGGCTTTGGTACTGCTATGCATGTGAACAGCCTGGAAATTCTAGGATTTTAGCTTTAGAGAAATGTATTACTGTTATGGGCAAAATGGATCTAAATATCTCAAATTTTTATGTGTCTGTCTGCATCCAAACTGAGAGGCTAGCTGTGGGTTATCTCTACAATAAAATATTTAATACTCACTTTTTATGATCAAAACAAGCATTTACTTCAGCACTATTAAGTTTTGTCTTTTTAAATCATGATGCATCCTTCAGCAGGAGGATCAGGCCCTACTATCTTCTTGTCAGCTGTGAATGTAGCTCACTGTTAAAGCATTTGTGATAAATTAATTTCAGCTTTGTCTGCTAAAGGGGTCTCATCCCACAGCTTTTCTACTCTGAACATTTTCACTGAGGACTGTGTCTCAAGGGAGGTATAAAACACAGGTATAAAGTCAGGTATTTGGATTAAAAGATAAATCTTATTGGCTGATATTTATCGTTACTAGTTAGCTGTATTGGTGAGGCAAAGAAACACTAATAATTGCAAATTTGAAGATCCTCTATTTTGAAAAGGCATTTCTAGCAGATAGACTGGTAGAAAAATATTCATCAATCATTTAGGACTGTCTCAGGAATTTATTAATTTTTCCATAAGCTGTATATTTCTGCCTAATTATATCATGAATAAACAGCTGCAATAACCAGCGAGATTCAGTCTTCTGAATAAGCACATAACTACATTCTTCACTATTTTCTGGTCTTTGACAGCTTAGCAGTTAAACTGGATGAACATGGAATATAGTACATGAAAATGGATGAGAAGGAAAGTGATAATGTAGCATATTTTCTCCACTTCCTTCTGAAACAGTGTAAAACAATCAGTTCTAAAAACCTCTGTCCATGTATTAGTTAATCAATATGAATGTTCAGCTGGCTCCAAGATATTTTAACACCTGTCAAAGCTAGCTCAGCAGTCATTGTTCAAAGCTTACATGGAAGCGAAAACCACAACAGGAAACCTTTCCCATCTCCAGGGGATTATCTCTGGGGAGAAAAAAAGAAAAAAAGAGAGAGTGATTCTGGTTACTAGAAATGGGAGGGGGAAAAGAGCTCCAATTCTCAGATGATCCAATTATGATTAGAGAAACTATGTAAAAAAAAAAGTAGAGCTGGGAGAGTGAGGAATTTAATCATGATTATCTGCCTCTTGTGAGGCAGTGTGAAAATCTGCCAAACCCACCTTTGCTTGGTTACCCTTAAGTGTGGGAGGGAAGGAGAAGAAAATGCAAAATGATGCATCAGGGAGGCACCGTGATAGAGCACAGCAAGGGAACTAATTTCCTCTCATACTGGGAAAAAGATTCCTTTTCAAGACCTGCGATATTATTAATGAAGCATGAAGCTCTAGTAAAGAACTTTGGCTCGTGTGTTGCTGTCCCTGCTCCTTGGAACAGCAGAATACAGCTACATTTTCCATGGGGTTACCAACAGATCCCTGACTCATCTACACCATTCCCCCCTTCTGTTAGAAGGGAACATACAACAGGTTTTATCTCTCATATAAATACTAGTATTTTATATTTCCTGTCTATTACAATAAATATATTAGTCATCAGGCTTAATTTCTCCTCTCATTCAAATCACATTAGGCTCAAGCATGACAAACAAGTGTGATGCATATTTTCTGGAGGTTTTAAAACATATCTGAAATCTGTACAGCTCTGTCATTAAAAGTGTAAGTTAAATGTACCATGTGATATTTTTGCTTCAGAAGGGGAAGGGGGGAGCGTTGCCTTGGCACGGTGGACCTGAATTAACATACTATATTGTTTTATACATGAATGAATGAATAGTATATGAATAAATTGATTTGTACGTATGTGTTTTTGCCTTCAGTTATTACTTCTAAGGAAGCTGGGGATTGTGCTCTGACTGCACACCCAGGTAGGTACAAGCACCCACAGGCACCACCCAGGACCCTTTCCTGGGCTCTCCAGGGACGCAGGTTGCCCTCATCCTTGTGGTGGCTCCTCCTAGGAGACCACTGCTCATGTCTTGGTGTCTTCTGTGAAAGGACACTTGTCTGCTGCAAAAGAAAAGGGATGCTGTATTTATCCTGCATTTCCTTCACCAAGTGGAACAAGACACAGGACATTTTTCAGGCTCTTCCTCACCGTTGCTGCTGGTTCAGCCACTTGCCCGAGGCAGTCCCTGTGCCAGCAGGCAGAGCTGGGCTGGGACATGCAGGGACACACAGTGTGTGCCCCAGCCACATCCATCTATTTTCACTGGGTGACCCACAGTTCCTTCTTCAGCTCCACCTGCATCTGGCTGAAATAATGAAGTGCCCCTGTTCCCGAACCTGCCTCCTGAGACCAGTTTTTCAGTGGAACTGCCAGGGCTGTAGCAGCTCTGCCCTTGGTCTGCCCTGCTGAATGGGACATCTCTGTGTCTGGGGGGGAATATTGTTGGATGTTGTGGAAGGAAAGGCTAAATGAGAAATACTTGTGTCTGCCCACTCCTGGGGAAGTTATGAATCCAGGAGAGTGTAGACTATGAGAGCCATTAATATTCTGCAGAACCTAACCCAGGCAGCAGCATACTTATTTTTGGCTCTGTGCCAGACAGGCGATGGAGTGCTCTAAGGGCTGTGATCTTGATAATGAGTCCTTCATCACCTGTGAGGTGCTAATCCTGATCCTTTAGAAGGGTTTTTTAATTATTATTAATATATCTCTATCTATATATTCATGCCTGAGTGTGTGTGTCTGTGTCTGTGTACTCCCAGCAGCAGACAGCTCCAGCGAGCCCAGAGTCAGGCCAGGTCGGTGCTGAGCCCGGGTGGCTGCTGGCAGTGACCCCATGGTCATGCTACATGTGCAGCATCTCTGCTTGTTAATCGCTCTGCTCCCATGCCTACAGTCACTTCTTGTTCAAGCCATGGACAAATTTATGGATCATTAGATTTATGAATAGATCATGTGGCGATGAAAAATGCCCTACTGACAGTACTGAAAACTGATGCACGTTATCTTCCTGCAAGCAACACAAGCGGCAACCCCGCGGGCGTTTTTTTGGCAAAGCCAAAGATTTCCTTATGGTCCCTTAGGAGATTTTTTTCTGAGGATCTTTTTCCACACTGGTTACATGGAGCTATGGAAACCTGGAGTTTTCTTCCACTGCACAGCAGTGACATAAATCATTTTCTGACATTACGATCAGGGTCTCATCCTTAGATGGTGAATTTGACAATCAAACTTATAGACACCAAGGGAAAAAACCCAAAACCAGAGGAACTCTGATATCACAGTCATTCTTTCCTAATATGGAACAATTTGATTGCTGTTTTGGACAGAAAGAGAACAAACCAGCATGTATCATTATACTGCTGTATCTATCCGTAGTAAATATGTATACTGTACATAATTCCTCATTCTATTTTCATAAGGCTGCAGGATACCTAGAAAAGATAGCAGGAAGGCCATGAGAATGACCATAAAAATGAAATGGCATCTGTTTGTAGCAAGTACTAAGTGGACTAGAGCTTGCTGTGTTGGAAAACTGATGACTGCAGTAAGGATCTAACAGGAGCCTACAAAATTATCAGCAGGTTGAGGAAATGAATTGTGAATCATCAACTTTTTCTATAAAGCAGAGATTTTAGAAAATCTCTTTTTGGAGACACAAATTTCCCCATGAAAACGTAAGCCAATTGTTTTTACCAGGAGGGGCTGTTCTTCCCAACAGGTAATTAAACTACAGAACTGATTGCCACAGGGTGAATGAGCTTACAGAAAGTAAAAAATTAATTTAAAAAGGAATTCATTCATGCCAGTAAATAGGGTGATGTGGATACAATCATATATATGTCTGATAGAGCTTGTATATATATGTATAAAATCTTTTTTATGTTATGATGTAACATATTTAAATATATACATAGAAATTCCTTTTCAGAGTGAGGATAGATTTTTAGTCATGGTGTATTAAAACTGATTTCATTTCTGGGCACAATTAAAGTAAAAAAATCATTTATAAGGTGTGGGAAAAGGAGTTTCTCTGGCACAGATGAAGAAGTTGCACTTTTGCTGTTAGGATGATGTTTGCCTGGCTGCTCCATGCTGCTCTGCAGTGTAAGGCTCTTGCTGCCTTGATGAAAATCTGAGAACACCAAATTAGAGTCAGCATTAGTTATGTAGGTAAAAAAAGTGCTGAAAATGTACAGGGTTGCCAACACAGTCTGTGCCTGCTCATCCTTTCCCTAGAAAAAATATACTCATATAGATCTTCATCCTCCACAAAATGACAGGACAGCCCCACTTGCCAGCACTGTTTTCCTGCAACTGTGCTGTGGCATTCACACAGGCTCCTTCTGTGACAGTAACATGGAACTTGTCTCCATATGCCACTGTCCACAAAACGACATTTCTCCCATCTAGGCAATCCGATTTAGCAGTTTCCTTGAACATACTTTCAAAATTATAAAACTGTGTTAGTGGTTTTGGCAGAGAAGGAAGGGCGCTGTGAGCAGCAGCTGGCCTGAGCCTGCTGACCCCGGGCACAGCCGGCTGAGGCTGCTGTCCCCTCGGGCCCCCCAGGATCCAGGCTGGGACACAGCTCCGTGCTGGAGACACTGGCGTGACTGGTCCCTGTCAGCCACCTCTGGGCGAGGCGTCACAGCTCATCACCTCCGTCACACAGCACACAAAGCTGGTTTGTTTTGGGAGCATGTGCCCAATATTTTCCCCACAGTCTCACTGTGCCTATGGAAAATGAGCAAAGCCTCTCAGTATCATAAAGCATCAAGTGTTTAATGGGAGTTTGAGAGCAAAGGAGAAATCTAAATTGTAAACTTGTTTCAAACATCAACTTTGCTGATGCTGGGCAGGGCTTGTCTCTCTCTCATCACCTGCCAGAGTCCATCAGGATATATGTTTCAGTGGAGAGGAGCAGCTCTAAGAAAGCCAAACACTGAAGGTGTGCAAAACTTTCCCTGGTAAAAATGGTTACAAAAATATGAGGAACACAAACCTTTGTTTGTAGGGTAATAGCAGAAACAGTGTAAAATACAAGAAGCTTTGCTAAGATTAAAAAATATCTTGGAGCTACTGGCCAGTAACTAATAAAAATAGATGCTTTAGCACAAACTGATGCTGCTGCACGTTTTCTGCTGCTGGCCTGTGTCTCTCTTTATTGTTGAAAAGTCTCCTTTTTCCATTGACTTTTATAGAGAGATCTGGGAGCAGACGGCAGCTAAAGCTGTGCCAGCTGATGGAGCTCCTGTGAGGAGGTGACCGAGGCGTGGAAGCTGCTTCCATAGCAAATACTTGCCTGAAAATGTGCTGAACTTGCTGAATGAAGAACTTCTGGTTTTGAGCAGATTTTGCATATTTGAATATTATCAAGCATAAATTCAGTGTTTAACATTTAATCTAATTATCCCAGTTTCTTACATTTATAATGCTCTTTGGGACATTCTGCAATTAAGTAGCCATTAATAAACATTGCCAGCAGTGTTGCATTAGAACAGGTCATTATGGAGTCAGCTTAAGCAGGTGTAGAAAGCTCAAAATAAATAAACTAACAAAAATGTTAGCAAATAAATAAAAAGTAAGCTATTCCATGTACTTCTGTTTTCACTTCTATGGGAAGGCCTTGATAATTGAGCTACATATCACTATTAGAGATGCAATTACTTGTAATTACCACCTTTAAAAGCAAGCCTTTGTTCCAAAAAACAATATATAGATGAATTGTGTCTTGTTGTACAAGTTGTGAATTGCCTTTAGTTTTCTAATCTCAGCCATCACATGAAAAATGCTTTTTTGCCTTCAAGGTGGAGAGGCCAGTCTGTGAGCTCTGTTACACCAGGGTGAGTTGGCAGCAGTCCACCAGGATCCCTTAAGTTAATTTGGATTTCCAGAGATGGAGTTCATGACAGAATTTGTCATGTAACACAAAATAGATGGTAAAATCATTTTGTATAGAAAGCAAATAGAAAATGTGGCTCTTAATCAATTTAGGTACTAAAATCTTCAGTGCTCATCCAAGGATTAATCTGGATTTACATTGCGTTTTTATGGAGAGGAATAAAATCCTGCTTATTTTTTGGCACAAGAAAACTTTTCTTCATGATGCTTAAGGTTGTCACAGTATATACCACACCATGAAGTCAAGGGGAACGTCTTCATCAATAATCATCAGCTCAATATCCCCTGTATCACTGACTTCTGCACTCTGTGAATGTTCAGCTTTATGCAGCCCGTGTATAACATTATTCCACATTAGTACTACTGGCTCACTATGAAAGTTTTGCAATAAGTTGCAAATTTATTAGAATCCATTTGAGAATAACAGTAAATCAAAGAAAAAAATATAAGGAAACACAAGTCAGCAGATATTTTATGTAGATGAAGGAACTACTTGTACTGTCATACACACATAGAATGTATGTCATTACGTTTCCCACTGAGAAAAAATACTGTTCAGATTAAGCCTGCACTGTAAATGCTTTTATTTTTTTTTTTTTTAAGTTACAAACGGCTAAAAATAGGACTCAATAATGAAATTGCTGACAGGCCTTAACTACAGCACAAGAATGCAATACTGTAATACAGTTGTGCCAAGCTGCATTATTTTGCTGCAGTGATGAATCCAGGGCTGGTTTTGCTGAAGTGGTGAAACATCCGTGGGACTGGTGAATCCATATCTGAGGGTGTGAGAGGGGCTATAAAACGAGTAAGCCCTGAGCAGGAGTGCAGGGCAGTGCAGGGCCCCTTTGTAACGCAGCATCACTGCACTCCTCAATAATATAACCAGGAGCAGAAGTCAGTAGGACATTTGTGTATTATTAATTACTGACTAAGGGTGAATGGTTCTTGCTAAGCCTGATTTCCACAGCTCCCAAACTGCTCTAACCCAACATCCAGGGATTTCTTGCTTACAGGTAATCTTGAGGCAACACAGCCAGCTCTAAACACTCTCCTATTTATTTCAGTTGATGGGGCACCAACTGCAGCAAAAGCCCAAAGCTATGAAAAGGTTTTCTGGAGCAAACCCAAATTTGATCAGACCCAAGATGGCTCTCTAAAATAAAGCCCAAATTGATTTCCAACAGCCACAGTGAGCAGAATCAAAAGATGGCTTAGCACAGCCTCCTGCCCACCCAGCCTGTTTAAAGCAAATATTTGAGCAGCCAAGGATTTCTCTTATAATCTGGAAGTTGGCAGTAGGGGTAGATGGTTTTTGTAGAACCCTCCCAACTGAAATATTCTATTCCTGTACAATGTTTATCTCTGTTAAAAGTAATTGATTTGCACATGACCAAATGAGATTAGAGAATATTGTTACTGATGTTACTAAAAATGTAATCCATTGGAAAAAGTCTTTCAACAGTATTGTCATTTTCTTCTGTTACCTGTTCTGATGCACATTTCTTACATGTCTTGTTTCATGATTTTATTAGGTATATACCTAACTATATCTCAGTTTTTGTAAAAATTTGTGATTTTGACTTTTATTCAGCTTTAGGACATGACCAAATTCCTAATTCTTTCCAAATAAAGATCTTGGTGTCAGACCTGGCAATATTACTTTGCTCTCCATATGAACCAGCATCATTAGCAAAACTCTAAAGGGGCTGAATCTCTTTAATGCCGTTGAAAATGTGAGTAGAATAGCTATGATGCAATTATCCTAATTAAAGCTAATTAACACATATTTATGCAAGGTAAAAAGGCCATGAAATAGGAGAATACAGCAGAGACACAAGAAGCAAAAGTTCAGATCCTCTTAGCTTGTGTAAACTGCTGTATCTTCCTACGAGGCACTGGAGTTATGCAGATGAGTGCCAACTGAGGCTTAGCTTTGTGTCAGTTATGGAAGGAACGATTCCCTGTCCAGGAACATTTGTGTAATCAGTTTCCCAGTCTTTCAGAAATTAATATGTATTTGTGTGAGAATGACACGCTTTTTGTTCCATATTCTGCTATTCTAGAAAGTTTTATTCACACATTTAAAATAGAAATAATGTCCCGTGACAAGGTGACCAACTACAAAGAACAGATAGTTAGCAAAAGTGAAAAGTTTGAAGCTAATGTGTTGGCTTTAAAACATTTACCTGTGCCCTTATCCAGGCAGTTACAAGTGTGAATATAATTGTCATAACCAGGATCATCTCTCTGTAATTCACAAGCAGAAAAATGGATTAGATTACAGGAAACAGTGTGTAAAACCATCTGGAGGAAACTTATGTGTATATGAATATAAATGGTGATAACTTTCTCTTGGTGTTGGCAAGTGAAAGTGCGTTTGATTTGAAGCTTCTTGAAGTGGAGGAATTTCAAGAGATTGCTTAATTTTATAAAGGGTTTGTGCACGCACACGCATGCACACACACATTTTTTGGCAAGTTCTCCTGAGCTGTCTCCATATTCCATCTGGCAGGGTTCAAGCCATGATCCTTTACTTTTCTTTCATGCGGCAGTATTGTGGTTTGTAAGCTCAAAACTGTAACTCAAAACTCAGAAACTGTAGTAGTGATGCCAACACAGACGGTGTCCTGCCAGCTTTTTGCAATTTTCCCTTAACCCTGAGATGCACACCATGTGTGAGAGGTGGATATGCATCAAGACACTCCCACGAAACTCCACGGAGTCTCTTAACGATTTTGCTCCTTAACAAAGTGATTTGCTGAGTGTGGTTTTAATAAAGCAGCTCAGTATAGCAAGGAAATATCTAAGATGTGTTTGCAGCAAACACTTTGAAAATACACTGAGCTTGTGAAGGAACATCAATACCAGTGAGGAGAAACGTTGGCTGAGCTGGAGAGAAAAAAATCTGACACGTTGTGTCACCCTGCCCATTGCAAAAGCAGTTTGTCTTTGGACCTCATTATGAACCTTGGTTTTTTCTAACAAAACCAATTTTATAGAATTCAGAGAAGGAAACAAAGGGCTTATGTGTAATGGAAGTTATCTGTTGTAAGTCTTTCCTTCAACGTAGTATGAAACTTTTAGTGTGGTTGTCCCACAACCTTAGAAATCTCACAAGAGGTTGTTTGATAATTGCCCAAAACTAAAGCCAGCACTGATGATTTTTAAACACATTTCAAAAAAACATCAGCCAAACTCAGGTTTGATTTCTTTTTTAATAGGCCAGAGACATTATATTGGCCATGGTGGGGAAAGGCAGACACATGTAAAAGGTAGAGCTGGAAAGTAACAACTGCTCTTTCATGTGAGCATTAAAATGCATTTTATTTGATTTTCTATAGCTGAAATCCAGATTGATCCCAAACATAGCTACATGAAGATAAACTGTAATAAAAGTACCACAAATTCCCCATTTTCTCTACTAAAATAGATACATTAACAGCAAGGGACTGGTTTCATGTTACATACACAGTTATTGAAATTATCAGAATGGAAAGGACCCAGGCAATTGGACTAGAATAATATGTACTGAAAAATGCAAGTTTTTTCAGATATAAAAGCATCTAGAAAAGGAACAAAAATCTGCAAAATGTCTCTTGGACCATTACACAAATTAATTCACACGTATATTTCAGTATGAAAGCTCATGCAGCTTTCTATTGCAGGAGCTCAATACAGGAACAAAAATAGTCTTTGCTGGCACTGTACACTTAATTACTGAAACAAAGGTGCTACAGTTTGATCCTTAGATCATGGTGGGCTTGCCACAGGGAACTCAAGTTACTGCTTGTGACTCTGGCTTGTTGGCTTCTAACACACTTTCTCAATTAAGCTGTTCATGCCCCCAAATTGAATGGCAATTTATAATTACTGCAAATTGTTTTTTACCCAGGCTGTGAAGCTGCCAAATGTCAGAGGAATGTCTTCTTAACTTAGAATATTATACTGATTTTCTAAAAAAATTATTTTAGCATTTATAAACACTTAGTAAGTAAACTTCAGACTATTATAAAATCTTTTCTTTATGAAATATGAAAGAATATCAGTAATTTATCATCCTCTGAATTTTATTGTTCTGCCTTTTTTGTGTGTTTAGGACCAGTTAATATGATTCCTACAGCAGACCAGAGGGTAATTTAAATTTTAATATATTGCAGTCAGGCAGTGTCAACGCATTATTTCTGCCTGTGGAAAGGTACCAGTTCTCTGAATGACTGATTACGACAACAATGAAAAATCATATCCCCAAGATGCATCACAAAAAGACATAAAGTGTACATAAATATGTCAGTTTATTATGACATTACAGGCACTGGCAGGATTTGCCAAATGTCCCTGTACTGCAGGTGTCTGCAAGGCTCAGTGACCCCCGAGCAGTCACCCACGAATGGTGTGGGAAGGTCTGGCTCGGCTCCGGAGCTCAGCACGGTCGGGTGCGGAGCCCCCTGGGCTGCTTGGTGACACCCTGGCTGCCCAGAGAGGGCTGGGTGAGTGGTGATGGGAGAGGAGAGGTAACACAGCAGGGGCAGCAGGGTCCCACAGACGTGGCAGCCCTGGCCCTCGTGTGCCAGGCACGGTTCCCGTCCCTGATGTTTGCCCTCCGCTGCCCGACCCCTTCTAGGGCAGCTCTGGCTCTTCTTGTGTCTGTGCAGCAGAATGAGCAACGCAGCTCCAATCTCCACGGAGCCTTCCAGGCAACACAAGAAATGCTATTAATATTTACTAACCCTCATAATCAAAGCCTAAGTCACCAGAGCAGGGTGGTGCAAGCCCAGTGAGTGCTGCCAGTCAGGCACTGCTCACCTTTATCCCCAGCGTGGGGCACGAAGAGCTCCCAGCTGGCTCCCAGCACGGCACAGACACTCCATTAGGATGTTTTACAGGAGTGAGTGGCATACTCATAAAGGAGATTAAGCGAGGTACAAGTAGCAGAAAAGCAAAGACTTTGTGTATGCTTCATTAGCACTCGTGCAACCCAGCTCAAAGTGCAAGTGGAACCTTTGAATTAAGCTGTAGCAAAGGGAATTATGACCAGGATATTCCTCAAAATTAATCTTGAGATTATATAATAGACTAGTTGCGAAATATATAAACATGTTAATGACTGACCATTAGCCCACCCTATTAAAGACATAGAAAGCAATTTATCCAGTGTGAAGGATAATGCAGCCTAGATTTTCCTTCTCTCATGAATTACTCAGCAATCATAATGTAAATTGACTTCTTTTGTCCTTTAGGTAGTAAAGTTCAAACTTAGATGACTTGGGAATAGAGTCACTGTACCTCTATAAATGACATATATAATGAAGCTTTGGAAGTGGTCCTGATTTATATAAGCTAGAGATATGAATCTCTGTTTTTTAAATAAAAAGGAGATGGCCTAATGAAAGCTTGGTCAATACCAGTTAGGGTGAAATCTGGACCTGATTTCAAACCTTCTAGACAAATGCAATATATTCAGATGTTCCCATTTTACATCACGCATATGTAAGAGTTTGGAATCAGCATTACAGTTTTGGTAAATACTGATTGTAAAGAATATTTTGGACCATTTCTCCTTGCATTTCATATATTGAGTACTGGCATTTACACCATTTGAACAAAATATTTGGGGTAACAGAACTTGCTGAATTGGTATAGATCATTTATTCATGAAGTCCAGTAACCATCTGCAGCAGCAGCACTAACTGAGGAGGCAATCATCTTTCATAATTACAACTAACCCAGCACCATCAGTGCATACTATTTGTTATAAAATTCTCTGTTTATTGTCACAAATAAACTCAGGGATCAAACTCTATGTTAAAGACATGAGTAAAGTGGATTTGAAGCTCAAAGCCCAGCCCAAACATAAAATTCTGGGCTATAAAAATATCTGATTCACTTACTGACTCAGCATGATGCTGACTGCACATGTACACAGCACTGAACAAAGCAACCCAGGAACAGGAGAGAAAAAATATGATAAGGAAAGATGATGTGTCTGACAATAATTGTAGTGAATTATGTTATTATGATTATATAATAATAATCTTTGTGCCAAAGAATTACCTCAACAAAATGTTTTAGAGAAAAAAACATTCATGTAATGTGATTGTTACAATAATGGGGGGTGAAGAACAGATATTTTATGTCATACAATCTGGTTTACCTTAGATTTTACCAGACAGAAATTAAGAATTGACTACTATTATTAGACATGAAATCTGTGTAAGCATGTTCTGATCACCCAAAAAAGCTGGCACTCACACACTTGCACATAGGCAGGTACTTTCATGTTTTCCAAATACCCTTCAGGTCCATTTTGGAGGCATCAGTATTTTAGAGAAGGAAAACCTAAAGGCTGAGCTCAGACCTGCAAGTGCAGCTCATTGACTTTTTGCCACAGCTCTAAAGCTGGTGCAGACAGAGGTGAGGAAATGTCACAATAATAGGATCTTTCAGCCGTATCTTGATCCCAGATTACCACAGAGAACAACCTCAGTCCAAGTCAGGCTGATGAGTGCAAACAGTACTTCTCAGACAGTATCTCCTCATTCCCTCCGGCGCAGAGGCAGCCTCAGCTCAGGCCTCTCGTGGCTGCACTGGTGCAACTGGAAAGAAATGTTGTGGTGGAAGGGAATTAAAGTCCTAATTTAATATTATTGAGTACAAGGGATTGAATACCCGGTAGATTTTGACACTGCCTGAGAGTGTTCAGTACCATTAAAACCCTGGAACAGGGTATGGTGCATAGACTTAAATTAAAAATTAAAACATCTGGATCAGAATTTTTTGAAAGGCTAGAATCAATAAACTTTGAATATTGAACCTCTGAAACTTCTAGAAAATTTTGTAGCATGTACCCTACACCATTATATGACTGTGAAGCTCAAGCCCCACAGCAACAGTACGTGAGCTTGGTTATAACTGCTATCAGAGAGCTGAACTGCCTGTTCCACTCACTTCACTGCTGTGCTGTCGGACAGAATGTGACCATCTTGGGAATGGCAATTCTGACTTTTCAGAGGAGAGCTAAGAAGATAGTAGGAGCAGTAGGATTTTTCCTGCCACCTTTTGCTGCTCTGTGACTTCTACAAGATGTTATCCAAGCTGCTGCTTCTCAGGCAGGGATGGTGCAAGGATGTCTGTATAAAAGTGAGGTTGCACATTTCTGTGGCTGAGTCAAAAAATCCTCCATCCCAATAATAAAACCTGCAGCACACCCAGGACACAGACCTGTCCATCTGTATTGTAAGGTCATTCTTCTTAACTGCCAAGGTCCAGGGAGGTGACATGCCCTTGCTGCTGGCTCACCCAGAGGAACACACTGGCTGCCACCCACACTGCGCCCCACGGGTGGGAATCAGGGTGACGTGCTCTGCAGTTACTGAGGGGGATGTGTGGTGTCAGCTCCTGCGGTGACTTTCAGGCAAAATCTGTTCTCTTTGCCAGACCCGACAAAGCTGTTTGGGGAACACGGCGTGCCTCAGAACTGCTTTTCTCCCCGGTGGCTTTGATGGCCAATTAGGCTCCCCTAAATTCATCTAGTGGCTTCCTTGCCCTGGGCCAGGAATGTAGTCCCTACATCCAAAAGAAGTCAGATGGAAGAAATGTCTTCCAGGGCTAACCTGAAAAACAATCAGTTCTCTTAAACTGCTGCCTTCAAGATGGCTACATATTCCTTATGGTATCTTGCTGTCTTCAGACCCAGTTACCTCCCTTGAAAGTGAGCAACAGATCCAAGCAGATGTTTTCTTATCAAGAATTCATACCAGACCTATTTATTTTAAATTAGCATATCTCATTAACTGTCTCAAGGACACTGTCTGAATTCATCTTTTAATGAGTAGCTCAGAAATCTAGCATTTCAAAAGCGAAATAGAGCTGCAAATGGCTCTACTTTTAACCCCCTCGCTTCCAGCACAGGCTTTTACAGGCGAGCAGTTGAGATGGGGCTTTTCTAGCCAGCCTTTGGGAAAAGCCACACTCTGTTCTACGTGGTACTTTGGGTTCAGGATAGCCCAGTCTTGACCAAGTGCAGGTGTAGGGCTGCTCAAACAGCAAAACCAGAGGGGAAGCTTGGGCATGGGTCCAGCACGGTGCAGGAGAGGGTCTCAGCCAGCCCCCTCAGAATCGTGGCTGTGGAACCCCTTTTCCCTGCCCTGTGACCACCTGAACAGGCATTCTGCCTGGCCTCCCACCAAGATTTTAGGAGTTCCTTGCAGCAGGGAAGAGAATGCACTTAAAAGCAGGGGTGCCTCCATTGCAATCTGCTGCATAGCCCACTGATACATATATCTTTCTCTGCTTTTTCTCATCATGTTGTTCCCCTGAATAGCAGCACTAAAATTATTTTGGTACAATATTTAATCATTCAGAAGGAAACCACAGGCTGATGTGATATTTCAATTGGATATAATGCAAAAATCCACATTTTTTTGTTCTAATATATGAATATTAGTGAAGCCAGAATGCCTCCAAGCCCTCATGGATTTCATTTTTTTATACTTCAGGAAAGGCCTTGGAAAGTGTGTACGATGTTTTCTATATATCTTCCATAGAAAAGACATCCTGGTATAGTGACAATTAAAGGGAATATAATTATACTAGAAATACTAGACTATTACACTGTCATGAGGTCTGCAGAAATGTAGGGTTTTTTCCAAAGAAATAGGCACACAAAGATGTTTTATGTGGAGTTTATGTGTGACATTGCAGCAATCAGTGAATTTGCTGTACGTGCTCAGGGGAACACTTCTGTGGGGGATGTGAATGTTGGGGTCCTGCAGGATAGGTGTGGGCATGGCCTGAGAGCAGCTCAAAGCCCATCGTAAGCTCCCCTCCCTTCAGGGTGTTTCTGTCCCAGGGGCTGGTTAAGCAGGATCCAGAGGAGCTCCAGCCTCTCCACTTCCCATGGGAGGGAAGTGGAGACAAAACTCCAAGTGTAACAGTGCATCCAGATGGGCCTGAGCACAAAGGGCCTTTGAAATGCCTATCAGGGGAGGTATGGCTGGCAAATAGAACGGAATAAAGGGATTATGGGGAATGAGTGAATATTTAGAAAAGAAGAAAGACTCAAGGGCAAAGATACTACAAATAAAAAGAGATTTCAACTTCAAAGAAACCCACAAAAATAAAATATGTAGGAAACCAACCTGGAAATTCTGTTCACACCTGGGATGATTGATTTGTGAGACATTTCCAGCACTTCAGCTGTGGTTATCCATTCCCATGGCTTCTTTGAATTTCATAGAATTTATTCTGAATCTAAGCAGTGTATCACCACATAACCATGTTCCTGAAATAGTATTTCGAGGTGTTTGGGACTTCAGTCCTGAGGTGGGGGGTGTCAGTGTGGCTCAATCCATTTAGCACAGCATCAGGCCTCATGACAAGGTAGCTCAGGGTGTGCCAGCACTTCCACTACCAACCCCATTTTCAAGGGTTTAAACTTGTTGAGTGGTTTAACAATACACTATGCCAAACAGCAGTGCTGGGGGAAAAAAATCAATACTATAATTCAAAAAGAACGTAAAAAGGACCCTTTTCTCATGAAAGCAGTGACAGATGTGCTTTCTTCAAGAAAATGAATAGTGCCCACAGAACAGGCAAAACATATACTAACTCAAATATATTCATATTTATAAATAACACACCCAAATTTACAGGATTGAAGCAGATGGAGGTAATACATAAAAACATTAACATTTCTGCAGCCAGGATATTCACAACAGTCAATGAAACAGGCTCAGAGATCTCTAGTCATTTCATGTTCCTTTAAATGCTAATGGAAATTGTATGTATGCACTTGGAGAAGAACTTGGGGCCTCCAAAGGAATTGTATTATCTGCTTAAATATCTATTTTTTTTTTTCCTGAGAGAGAGCTCTTTAGGTCTGCTCCTAGATAAAAGCAACAAAATGCATTAAGATGGGGTGCTATTATGCAGAATGCATTGCTGTTTTTATGCCATAATCCCAGGAGGTGTTAAAGCACCTAATCCCTAGAGATTTCAAGAGAACAAAATCACAGTGGTACAAGTATTTGCATGAGAAACACTGTTTTAGTGGGCAAGGGAAAACTGGTATTAAATGGCTTTGAATCTTATTGTTAAAAAATTGAATAAATATTTGATACACATAAATAAATACATGCATGTAAATAAATATGATCCTAAAGGTGCTAATCTTCCTGCAGGGAAAAGTGTACAGCAAGAAAAGTAAGTGTAAACCTCCATGGGAGAACGAATCCCAGGTCATACTAGCACCATGCCTTGTATTTTCATTCATTAATTAGGTGATACATGAATTAGGCAATTACAGACTAGTTTTCTTCTGCCTGTGTTGCTTTCTTAAGCCCGGTTAAAAGGGGCACAAGCTGAAAATGTGAGTAATCTGAGGGGTCCCATCCAAACTTCTCTGAAAGGAAGGTATTTAGCGGCCCTTCAGCCCCAGCTATCCCTTAAAAGTCTTGTTGCATGAGTTGTAACTACAGATTTGCTATGCAAGGCAAACTCCTGCTTTACATTAAATATACGACTTCAGTGGATGGTGCAGCAACATACACAGCAGCAGGTTTTGACTTATTTTCCCTGCCTCTGCTCTAGCAGTGGATATAAATCTAGAAGCAAAATCTCCTCCAAGCGTGCATGCTGTCTCAAGCCCTGCACAAATAAAAGCAGTTGAATTTCCACCCAGGCTGAGAAATCTTTTCACCAAGCGGCTGCTTAAACATTTCTTCTGATTGAGCTGCCCGAGTTTGGCTCACAGAGTCTGAGCTGCTGGCCCTGGGCAATGTGCCCCCCCAGCACAGGGTACTTTGTGGTACTCAGCTGGGACAGGGTGTGATTTGACAGCCAAAGCAGAATATCCTTTGGGAAGTCCAAACACACCTTGCTTTGGAGACACTGTGTTTCTTTTCCTAAAATGGGATCTGTCATTATCACCGGAGAGTATTTTTTAATTATGGAACTTTTACAATAATTTTTAATTTAAGATTTTGAAATCAATCCACTCTCCAACGAACACAATAACAGAAACATCTTTTTAAATAAATTCCACTTTCACCTGCTCACAATGTTTGCACCATTAGCTGGATGTGATGCACATAATTACTATTCTCTCCTTTTGACAAATTATTAGGGATGAAAAGGCAATTTGCAAAATATTTCTTAAAAGAAAACAGAACATTTCTCTGTTTACCATGAGTTAATTAGCCAAAGTTCACATTTAAACAGAATTTTATTTAATCCTGCAAAAGTGAAGAAAACTATGCAAATCAGTCCTAAAAAATTGCAGTCTTAAAATGGAAGAAATATCCGCCTGCCACCAATTAAGTATTTTTTCATAAGAAAGTGATGGCTGATTATACTAATTTTACCCTTGTGGTAATTGTCACTAATGTTCCACATATTGTATGTGTCTTGCTCTTATGAATCCCATATCCCCTTCTGCCATAAATATTTCATAAAATATTCAAAGCCAGTCCACAGCCAAGTAATAACAAATGTCAAATGACACATTAAGAAGATTCATGGCTATTTTAAGCATGAATTTTATCAAAAAGCCTAACTTGCTTATTGCAGTCAGTGTTAAGGACTGGTTTTAGCAAAAAAGTACTCAGCAAATAGTGTCAGCACCTTCACTGTCAGCTTGTTATGAAGGGAGTATTAATAGAGATTACTCAGAGTATTTGGTGGGAGACAGTGCACACGATAGTTCAGTTGTGTGTGAGCCTAATTTCCAGAGGCCTCATTCAAGACTGCTCTAGGAAATGGAAAGATTTCTGTTGATTTTGCTGGGCTTTCCACACTGCTACACCTTTAATGAGCTTTCAAAGTCTCCATTCCTGAAGACTAGGATACTCTGTTGGAGTTCCCTTTATTGCCATTGGCTTGAAGACCTTCTATCTCATTCTCTCCCTCTATAAAAAGTTTGTTGTGCTCTGGGGTTTTTTTCTAGGTAAAGCACGATTTTAGGCTTTTTTTCCTTTATGCATAAAGAAAATAAGAAACAGTAGGAATAATTAGGCCCATCGTTCCCCAAACATGATTTTATCAAACTGGAATTGTGGTGGTCAGCCCCAAAGGGGCTGGGAGCCTGTGCAGGTGCAGGCAGGTAATGAGATGAGGATCATGTGCAAAGCATAAATACAAATGACCCACCTGAGGGGTGGAGGCAGCTTATGAAGGTGGTTTGTGTAGTGCAGCTGGGCTGGCTGATGCAAAGTGGGTGTGTTGCTGAAGGTGGGGGCTTTGTCAAGGACAGCCTTGTGGAGACAAGATCTTGGCCATGTGCAGAGGATCTCACAGTGAGCTCTTTGGGGAGCATCAGCCACAGCACTGAAGAATGAGTAAGGAAAAACTGATACCCAGAGTAAAATGGAAGGGTGCTGCCCTGTGTCCATGTTTTCCTGCTCAGAGTTTTAGATCAGAACCTGCAGCATCTCTTCTGAGTCGGGCAGTGGCTGATGGTGCTGACCCCAGAGAAACAGGCAACCCATTGCTGCGCTTTAAAACAGAATGACCTCAGCAGAGGAGATGGTTTCTCTTGCTGTGCTGTTGAATCATCAATGCAAGGAGTTGGCCCAGCTGCAGGGAACTGAAGAGGTGCCAGGCATCTGCACTGGGTGCTGTGGGCACAGTCAGGAAGGGCAGGGAGCTGGATCTGGACTGGTAAGTGGTGTGGTGCGAGTTGCTTCAAACCTGGTCAGAGCTAATCTGGTGAATGGTTGTGATGGGTTTTGCTCCTCCCAGAAAATGGGAATTTAAAAGCTGGGGAAGGGACAACTGCAGCTGCCAAAATGGCTCTGTTGTCTCATCTAATACTGGGAGCATTGCAGAGGGATGGGTTTGTCTCTCTGTTCCTTTAAGCTAATTGGACTTTATTTTGAGATGTGTATCTACTGTATCTTTCACTCTTGAAATATCTCTCACCGGATGGGCAAGAGCCCTTTGATTTAAGACTAATACAAAAGTTGGTTAAGTTATGCTTGTGATTATAAATAACAGTATTAATGAGGATATCATAATGGGAAGCTGCTTTTCACCCTGGGTAAAATGTCGTGCTACCAGACTGTGGCACCTTTGCATATTCTGTTCCTAAATCCGTATTTGATATTGCATTTGCTTATCCTCTGACTAAATAAAACTAAATATGGGGAATACTATTAAGTTTCTGCTTTGTTTTGGCATGGGGTTTGTTGAACTATTTTTCTACTGTCCACGTTTCTGAACGGATGTGTACCCTGTGCAAGGCTGGGACCTTGTCTGCAGCCTGTCATTTTACCCTTCTTACTACACTGAGAACACTCAGACAGGATATTTAAAGGAGTGCAAAGATTTGTTCTTAATTGCTTTAGTTGCTTTGTGCACTGTATCCTAGGTTCTTCAGATAAATAATGATGCAACAAATGACTATCTAGAATAATGGAAAACATTCTGTTCTGTCTATTAATATTGCAAAAATAAGACTATGTTCAAGAGGTGGGGTGAGCTGAGCAGGGTGTTAGAAGCTAGGAAAAGGAAAATTCCTGACAGTGCAAACCATTGTGGCAGGTGAGCTCTGCCCGTCACCCTGAGAGTGAGCAGGGAGGTCACATCCTCTCCTCCTTACCTAATCCTGCAGTTTGGCAGGAGGGAATGGCTCATACAGGGTGTATTAACTCACGCTGCCATCAATTATAGGGTGGAGTCAGGTGAACAGACAAGGGCAGCAACCTCTTAGATTTCCCCATCACGATTCAGTAGAGCTTGTCTAATGAACTCCCTTTGTCAACGTGGACAAATTAATTCAGCTCTGAGCTACAGGAGATGCTGCCACTTGTCAGGGTTCTCTGGGAGCCCATGGTGTCTTTTGTTTTCACCAACAATCCTCAGGATAGGATTCATTATTAACATCAAGTACTCTGGAGAACTGAATGAGTATTAAGGATATAAGTTCAATTATCAGGACACTCTAATAAAACTAGTCGTGGAGATGGGGTTAATCTGAAACTCGGGAATAAAGTCCAAATAGAACAATCAAACTTGGTGAATACTATCTGCTTTAGGGGTCTGCTTTAAGGATATTTGTACTATAATGCTTAAACCAAATGTGAAAATGGCTTGGAGAATCCTGCTAAACCCAAACATACACATTTTTACAAATATAGTCCTATTTGTAAATGTAAAAAATATTTTGACCTGCAGTTTTGTATAATTGTTTTTCCAAAAGTTTCCTGTTCAGGGAGTAGGAAACAGTTGATCACAGCAAAGCACAAACATGGGGTTTGCTTCTGTAGGTTTTCCCTTTGGAAGCCAGCAAACTTTCCAAGTGCCTTTTGCTTTCTGTTTGACTGAGAAACCCTTTAGGTGGCAACAGGAGTGTCCAAATGCACAGGGAAATGATTCTGAAAACCTCTGGTAGTTTAAGGAGAGTGATTTGACTGACTGACACTTTTACAAGTAAGGGCCATCTGAGAAGCTGATTTATATGTAGTGTAAATGTTGTGGTGTTACAGCCTTGTCACCCTATAATTGCAAGTGCAGCTCTCCTGTTTTATGTTGTCTCTCAACTGCGTGTTTCTCCCAGCAATGCCGTTATCAGATACAAGTATCAGGCTCATCTGGTGGCAGTATCCATCTCCCTTTTTGGTATTTGTTCATTTAGATGCAATTTTTGCTCACATGAAGCACACAGCTTTGTGCAGCAGTTCCTACTGGTGTGCCAACTACTTATGTTCAATGCACTAAAAATATCTTTGCCACTATGCGATATAAATTGCTAATTAGGCGTCTTAATATCAGAGCTTTGATTGAGTGGCATCTGGTGTGTCAAAACACCCTCATTGTGGCTGTGCCTGCTGTAGGTGTGTGCAGCCCTCGGGCACCGTGAGCAGGGCAGGGCACACGGGGAACCTCGGCCCTTGCAGAGTGCTCAGAGCCAGAGGTGCTGTGAGCACAGACTGGCCTCAAGCACGGACACACAGCTCTGTCCAATGACACGGGGTGGCACAGCCAGGAGGAAATCAGCACTCACTCCTCAGCCTCTTTAGAGTATAGAGGAAGTGGCTACAGATGCTCAAGGAGAGAGGGAGACAGGCAGCACACAGGTCCTCTGCCCACAGTGGAGGGGTCCAACACCTTTCACTTAAATCCTGTTTCCAGTCCCCGAAAGCTTTGATGGATATAAATCATTCTGCTTGACGTTCTGTTGCTGGATGTTTGCTGTACTTGCACGTCCCCATTCTAGGAGTATTTAATTAAAATATTTCGATCACCACTAGGAATTAATCCAGGAGATACTACAACTTGGTCTACGTTAAATAAGTACATCTCTGTGAAATGATTTCCCATGTACTTTGGAAGAGAGGCTGGAATCTGGCAGCTAAATGTCATTTCTATCAAAAGTGTCCCTTTATGGTCTCTCAGAAACCTCTCTGGATTTGGTTTCTGAAAAAAATCCCCTCAGTCCACATAATACTTGTTTGTTTGGTGTTTTTCTGAAAATAACCCAAAACAAACAACAAAACCACCTCTGTCCACATAACACTAGTTATTTTGGTGGGTTATTTTGCTAATCCCACATTATTTCATGATCTGACTAGGGAAAATAGCCTTTCTGGAACAGTAAATGATAAACTAAGCACACTTAAATCATGGTGTATTGTTATATGTCCCAAGAGGGGTGGGCTAAGCTAAAAGTGCCAACCCCTGATATTTCCTAGCACTCCAGTTCTTGACTTGGGCACTTCTAATGCTATTAGCCTTCCTTTTAACACAATAGAGATCTCCATCACAGATTGTACCTGAGTGACAGAGCCAGCTTGTTGATAAGGTTTCTGTGTAGAATTCGAGTAGGAAAAACCAGCCAGAAGCTGCTCTTTCCCCCCACTCTGCATTCTGATAACAGGTTACAGCTGTATAGGATTCAAGGGGGGGAGGCAGGTCTGTGGGACCTGAGCATCCCTTTGTAAAGCAAATAAGCAAATTCCCTCTGCAGCTGGAAGCATTGGACAATGCTTTTGCTGAGTGCATCATGGGATGGTGGGGCTCTTCGGATGAGTGGATGTTATCTGCTAAAACAAACAAACAAAACAAAAAAAATCAAGTTAATTGAAAATTTCTTGGTTAAATACATTGTGGTTTTTAGTGTTTTAGTAATTCAGTAGTTTATTTTGACCATAACATCCAACATGTTTAAGCCATATAACAGCTTAGCTGATAGAACACGTATTTAGAGCTGAAATTCCTTAGTGAAGTTTCAGAATAACAAAGTGTTCTTGTCTGGGATTTCTTTCCCCATCCCCTCTCTTTCTCCTCCCAGCAAAACCTTCAAATTTTTCTTTTTACAGAAATAATATCAATTTTTGGGCTATTTCTGGTGCTTGCCTTTCAGCTCCTATTCTCTGCCCCCGACAGGGTGATTTTTCTGCTGCCTTTTGATTCACCTATTGTTCCAGCTTCCTGCAAGGCAAGAGACATTCAACAGATAGGATTCTGGGAGGCATGAATTTCAAGCAGTTTTTCTCAAGTTTTGTGCCAGAGGTTGCAGTGCACAGGGAAGTGTGTGGTATAGAGACATTGCTGTGGCCATCCTTTCCTCGTGCAGGCAGATTTTTACTCCACAACGTCTTCAAACAAAAAGTGAATCACGAGCTTTTTAAATGAAAGGCAAATTAAAAGTTTGGTCCAAGATGCCTCGCTGGAATGAACTTCATTCCTGCTGCCCTAGCTTTTCTGTGCTCACTTTCTCTCCCCTTTTTCCTGCAGCATGATGAGAATAAACAAGATGTTGCTTGGAGCTGTGTGAGCAGCAAAGTTGCTGATGTCTGAGTGAGTTCGAGTTCTCGCAGAGTCCTGTCTCTGGAAACAGCTGAAAATTGATAATTTAAATAACCTGAGATGTTATTTTGAGAGACTATGAATGTCACTCCCCCCACTTGCAGGAATTAGCACACACTCAGCATCTCAGCATCAGTCACCTGTCTCAGGACACGCTGATAAGCAGCACAAACCTTTTTATAGTCAGTAGCTGCAGCTCTTTTACTTAATCATTGGTTAATAACCATTAGTCCTTTCAATCTACTGCTTAATTTAAACTCTAGAGTAATTTCCAGTTTAAAGCACTATTTAAAATCAACTTTATAATTAATTCTTTGGATACTTCTGGGTAAAAAGTAATACTGAGAGGTATCACAGATTTCTTCTAGGGATTAATGTTATCGCTGGTAAGTGTCAGGCATACAGATGATATTACAACCTCCGTGCTTTCTTCAGACATGTGTGCTATTGATTGTTCCATCGATGACTGGCTCCTAGCTGAGGCTCATTATACTGCACAGCAGAGGGTTGTTTGTGTTTAGTTGGGGATGTTTGACCTGTAATTGCCCTATGATAAATAGTGGAGCAAGAGATTTAAAAAGCAAAAGCAGGATTGCCTGAAATTAAGAACAGCTGTTTACTTTTGCCTCTCTTCAGATGACCCAGGTGAATATGTATATGTGGCTCCAGTGTGGCCTTGTTAGCCTTCACTGGATTAAATACTAGATAAACTGGAAATATTTAATTTTTACACCACTTTTAATAAATTAAGGAATTCCAAAGTGGTGGATAGCACCAGAAACCATTACTAATGGGAGACCGAGCTTGTTCTCTCTTTTCAGCTTGCTTGGCCGCTACTTCAATACAAAATGTTGTCATTTTTCCTGTGTGCTCTCTCTGCCAGGCAACCCTTGCCACAACCATGTGTTCCTCGGGATCAGTTCCCTGAGCTCAGTACAGAGCAAAGTCTTGTGGATACACTGCTACGCTGCTGCCTCTCACTTCATCCTCCTGATGCAGAACTGGGCTGTGGATGGAAAAGCTTGTGCTGCTCGTGTCTGTACTCCCCTCCCTTTCTATCCACATGTTTAGAATTTACCAGACAGGCACATTTCTAACAGTCATGCAGTTTTTAGAAGTGCAGAGCAGCTTGTAAATGAAAAAAGTAGAAAAAATGACTTGAACATAATAATTTGAACTGCTAGCTTTTATTTTTTTCCAAACTGCTCTGATAATTCTACAGCCATACAAATAAATCAGAAGTCTTTCTTTCATTTCAATAGCTTAAAAATATTATCAGTCTGGCAGTATTTGAGTGATACTGCATTATCTGACTTTGTACTTAAGTGGTGTTACAATGTCAGCAGAGTAGTTTTTAGAGAATTTCTCTTTACAGCACTCCAGCTTCTCATCTTGAAGTGACATTATAGACCACTGAGCAAGAAATTCATCAATATAAGTAGGCACCATTTTCTGAAAAGATAGTACCTACTCTTACCTTGAGAACTTTTAATCATTCATCTCCCATGTTCAAACTTGCTATCACTTAATTAATCTTCCCAGTTTCCCTGAAACCTCAATGGTTCTTGAGTAAATGCTGAAATAAGGGCAGCTTTGATGTTTGAAAACTGTAATAGAAGAAGGCAGGAGATGCTACTGGCTTCAGAAAATATTTGAGAGCTGCCTGTCACACGGCGGGACCGCGGCACCACGCAGCTCTCCCGGGGGGCTCCGGCTGCGCTCCGGCGGGAGGAGCGGGCGCGGCCGAGGCAGGGCTGCTCTGCGGGGAAAGTGGGAGCAGCGATAGTTTAATTATCCCCTCGAGTCACAATTGAGAGGAATAGCTGCTGGTACTAATGGGGACAGCAGAACACAGAGGAGGACTGTTGCAGGCTCGTTCCCTCCCCTCTTGCTTCCTCTTGTTTATGGCTTGAGTTTGTATGGCGCCCCGAATTTCAGCACGCGGTGCTTTACCTTTTATTTGTTTTCATATTTGTGGCTTTATTTGTGACTATAGTGGTGGGGTTTTTCAATCGGTTCTCATGTAGGAAAGGCATAAAAAGGATGACAGGCTGTAATGGAAGCCCATTGTGTTTCACACATCCCCTCAAATCAGTCGTGCTTTGCTCGGCGTTGCTGCCATCAGGCACTGACGCTGGTTTTTGGGAGGTGGCCGTGGCCCTGGGGTGGCAGAGGGTGCTCTCCTGGCTGGGATGGCTGAGGGATTGTGGCAGAGGGCTCACACGGGGCAAGGTCAGCTCGGGACCACGGCAGCCTCCTGCCCGAGGCAGGCTGGAGCTCTCACACCCGCTCCGTGGGAGCGCCGCTGTTCTGTCTCTGCCGGAGCGGGCGGAGCACGGCGCGTGGGCTGCGCCTCTCCCGGGGGAAGCTTGGTCATCTTTTCCCCTCTGGATGCCCACGAGTATGTGGCCTCTGGCTCATTAATTCTTGGCATAATGAGAAGGTTCTGCCCTGAAATCTTGTCTCATTCACAACCTTCACTCCACTTTAACACAAACGTTGTGATTTCCCCAGCTTACTTGATGCAATACATAAAAAAAGGCTATCTATTTTAAACTGTTTTACCCCTTTGCATTAATAATAATGATATTTTTTGATGCTTAAGAAACAAAGATGACTTCTGGAAACAAGTTCAAGTATAGACGCTGTTCAGATGGGAGCTAAAGAAGGTCTGTTCAGCCAGGAATAGTGAAACAGTTGGTGGTTCCCAAAGAATTATTTCTCCACTTGTTAGTGAAATGCTAATACCTCTAATGTCATGTATAATAATGCTTATGTTGCATTACAAATTTTCTGCTATTAATACTTAATTTTTCCTGCTTTTAGATTACTCATGCTGAGCCAGGATAAATATTTTTGTTTTATTTTTCTTTCTTTTGGATTGTGTGCTGGAGCCACAGCATCTATTCTGATGTGAAAATGTTGTTTT
Source organism: Edolisoma coerulescens (assembly GCA_013397115.1). Lineage (NCBI taxonomy): Eukaryota > Metazoa > Chordata > Aves > Passeriformes > Campephagidae > Edolisoma > Edolisoma coerulescens. The sequence goes on from VWZW01004108.1 coordinate 193,068, forward strand.
ACCGTATCTCCTAGAGCACTTGGTGGTCTTCTGGGAAAATAAATAATTTTTCTAATTCCATATTGCTTCAGAGGGAGTTATAGCCTCAGGTCTTCAGAGCAGCATGAAGAGCTGGCAGAGGTTTCTGTAGGCTGGCCCCTTACGTCCATGCTGTTGCATCTGCTCCTGGTTCCCATCTGGAACTGCACAGCCTGAGAACTGTAGAACTTTACTGTTACAACAACCAGCTGCACACAAGTTGCCAGTCTGTTATTTTAATAACTCAACAACTTCACTGGTTTTGAAGTTCACCCTTATCAATCTGAGGTTCTTGGTTTCAATCTATAATGTGAAGCACCCTAATTGCCTTCAGCTCTGTTGTATTATTTTTCTTTGGTTACTCTGGTTCCACAGTTTGGCAATTAAGATGTCCTTGGAGATTGCTGTGGTTGTTTTATGTGACCCATTGTGGGTTCCCTTTGTAATTTGTCTTCCCTTCAGTAGAAAAATGCCAAATCACTTAGAGTGTAGGTAATATATAAATCATTAAGTGGAATCAATGAGAACATCTAATAAAATCAAACACATTGGAGTATGGAAGATGAAGTGAGGCTCCAAGCGGTCTTGCAGGGAGATTAACAGGTGGTGGGATCCAAACAGAGCTTTAGGTCTCTGTCAGCCCTTTGACTGGGTAGCACCTGGAGGGTCTGGGTTTTGCTTCTGACAAGTCTCTAATGTCAAATATTCTTCTGTTTTAAACACATCTGCATATGTTGTGTCATTACAACAGATTTAGGAGGAGCAGAGCTTCAGCCCAGCAGAAATCTCCAGGACATGTGCACAGACCATCCTGAACTCAGAGAGATGCAAAAGTTGACCTTCCAAAGTAGTTTAATGAGTCCATCTGCTATTCAGGTTTTGAAGTATTGAAGTTCTGTTCACTTTATAACCTTGGGATTTCCAGTCATGTAGATAATAAATATGTTGAATAACACAACTAAAAAACCCCTATATTTAATACAAAGTATCCTCAGATAGAATTGATTTACATATGTAGGTACTGCTGTTAAAACTGAGTGATATTTTGGGATTTTTTTTTAATAAACTGACCACAGGTCACTTAGGCATCTTGTTTCTTTTTCAGAAGTCATCTGTAAACCTCTGAACATAATCCTTAAACCTTCATCAGTAAAAAAACCTAATCCTACTTTATTGACCCTTAGAGGAAACATTTTTTTTTTTTTTTTTTTTTTTTTTTTTTTTTTTTTTTTTGCTTGCTGCGAGGGGTTGCATTTTTGTCCCACTTTCTGTAATCTGGCTTGCCTATTCTGAAATTTGGGTCTAAATTTTGAAATTTACTTGCCCATGTTTATTTCTGAACTCAAAACGATTATTTGAGGAAGTATATGATTTTTGTGAGCATTCTGCATTCTGGTGCTGTGATTTGGGTGCACAAAAGAAGTCAAAGGCTTTGGCTGTACTTAATCTAATTATCTTTTCTGTCATATTAGGGGTGATTAGAAATAGCATCGCTAATACCTATGAGACATTGGTATAAAATCAGGATAGAAACCAGAATTAAACTCTCCTCTTAAGAGATAATATGCTGTTCCTTTCTTTACTCTACATTTTTGATTAGTGTATTCACAGTCACCTCGTGTTTCTGTGCAGCTCGAGCTTGGATATCAGCCAAACTCCATCTGAACCTCTTTTGGCTTTGGGAAAATGTAAAGCGAGCGTATGCATTCATTAAGAGAGAATAGCCTTTCCTTGGGGAGAGATGGACCTGGACCATGCAGAGTTAAATGTCTGACCTGAATAACTTTGAATGTCAAGTCTGCTCCATGTTCACCTCGAGTCAAAAGTTTAATGCAAGGTGATGCCATTTATAGATTTTTTTATTTTCTTGAATCACTGTTGTCTATAGCTGTTGTTATGCACACCGGTAGTATATACTTGACATGACACCATATATTAAAGGATATTTTTAGGGAGGAATGCTTGGAGCTCTTTGAGAGGGAGCAGCATGAGTGGGGCTGCCCCACCGAGGCAGCAAAGCAGGAGCCAAAGGCAAGGGCTGTTTGGGGGAGGGCTGGTGTCATGTAAGCCTCAGGTAAGGCTGCTCAGGTTGGTCAAGGGCTACTGGTACACTCAGGGCCATGAAGCTTTTGTTTGTTTCAAGCAGGGAAAACACTGAATAATTTCTTGGATTTGTTCAATACATTGGTGTAAGTTCTAGCTTCTCTCAAAAAATGTGGTGGTGTTTTGGCTTTCTTTGTGCACTTAAGCTGATGGTAACTGCACGCAAGAAAGAAGGGAAGTGGTTGGTCACCTAGCTCTCTCTTATATTACACTTTTGTGGAGGAAAAATGTAAACATTCTAGTGAGGTAAAATCCAGTAGATGTCACTAATACAAGAAAACAAAAGAGCAAAGTAGGGCTTTTTTATGCTAACCTATGCCCTGAAAGGCTGTACTGTGTTTTAGCTGGCGGTGATCTCAGGGAAGGGGTTTCTGATGCATGTGAGTCAGTGCATGCCCGTGCAAATAACACAGTGGAAACTGACGAGAACAATATCATACAAAAAATCAGAGTAGGCTGTTATCAAAATAATACTAACCTAGGAAAAAAAAAATCACAGAATAACCTGAGCTGGAAGGGATCCACACGGATCATTGAGTCCAGCTCTGCGCATTGCACTGAACAAGCCCAAAAATCTCTCCAGGTGCCTGAGAGCATTGTCCAAACACTTCTTGAACTATCCTGTAGTTAATCTCGTAGCTTTTTCTTGGTAAAAATCAGGGGAAAAACCAGATTCAAACTCTTCCAGGAGAGCCTTGTTTTGTTTTCTTTTTAAAAGGCTTTATGATGATTTATTTTCTGGTGAGAAGGAGGCTTTTACCCTGAGAGTAGGTGACCCACACAAGTGGTTTTTTACCTCTGGTGCAGTAACAGCTTTTAATGAATCAGTATGACCATTTGTGATGAAGTTTTTAGTGTGACTGCAATGGTTTGCAGTATAAAAGGCTTGAGCTGCAGTTTGTTAGTTTCCTTTGCTCAGCATAGCACTGATGGTATGGTGGGAGATAGGATTATGTGACACACAGTGCTGAGAAGGAAGAATTTCCAGGCGTTGCTGCCTCATGTGAATTCTGCTCCAGAGCTTCTTTAACAATTGCCAGGGAAAAATGTTTCAAGTTCTACAGCTGTTTTCATGGGTGTGAATTAAACCAGGAAGCTTCAACATGCAAGGCCAGAGCCTAAACTGGCTACATTGCAGGAAAAAAAAGTCTATTGGCAGAGCCTTTGGTTAGAACCAGCCATTGTGGGAGGATGTGAGGAACAGAGGTTGGAGGCCCATAATCATCTTGTTTAATGTGCTTGTCATCTGTATTGTCATGTCATGCACTGTGTGCGTGGCAGGAGTGGAGGGGCTGCAAAGGCTGTCTCCAGATCCTTGTCCTGGAGCAGCAAGCTGGAACCAGTTTTGCTTTGGTTGGCATCAAAGAGCAAATGTGGGGGACAGCAATACTGGAGCTTATGACAAATAGTTGTGGCAATTGATTGATAAGCACATTTTAAAAATGAACAGAAAAACAAACAAAATGAATATGTATGATTCAGTAGCACAGTTTGAGAGCGCTTAAATGCCATTCAAAGCTAGCTCTGATTTCTGACTTCTGCGGTACAGATTGACATCCCAGCAGCACGTGTCCTGATTTGCATCATCCTACACACTGAACTGTGAATTTACAGTTCATCTACCTCCTCCAGCAAATTGTAGAATCACAGAATGGTTTAGAGTGGAAGCGACCTTAATGGCCATCAGTTCCAACCCCCTGCCATGGGCAGGGACACCTCCTACCAGGGCTGATTGCTCAAGGGCCCGTCCATTCTGGCCTTAAACCCTTCCATGGATGGGGCATCCACAGCTTCTCTGGGCAGCCTGTGTCAGGGCCCCACCACCCTCACAGGGAAGAATTCTTCCTAATATCTCATTTAAGCCTGCTCTCTGTCAGCCTGAAGTTTAATGATAATTGCTGTTGCACTTTTCAAAATGGAGTGACTATCATGTCCTTAACCATGGGCCCCTTTGTAGGTGTTTTCTGTTTTGACAGTTTGTGTGAAGGCACAATACAGATCAACCAGACTAGTAGGTTCTGATAGGGGTTATCGGGATCCACCAGGGTGTCCATCCACTGAGCAGCCTTGGTTCTTGGCAAAGTATGTGAGACCAGAGGTGGTGTCCTGCCATGGTACTGGTGCTCTGTGTGCTCTTACTCTCTTGGGACCAATTTTGAGCTATTTTAGATCTGAAATCTCCATCACACCTCCTACCATTGTGAATGAGTTCAAGGCATCTTATTTCCAGTGCTGCAGTTCCCCCCCCACACACTTTAGTACTTTAGGAATGACATCATTTAACCTTCTGTCAGCTCATCTTTGTCAGAGAGCTGTAAATCCTGGGCTGTCCTTGGGGTTCTCTTGATTAGATTTCACATTTGCTTGCTTAAAGCCAAATGATGCTCTGTTCTACCAGCAAAACATCAAAACATCACTGAAGTCAATAGTGTTATGCCTGCTTTCTTTTTTTTTAAGCATATCTGAAATTCCCTACAGGCAAAGAGAATAGGAGATGCTGTGCCCTGTGGTCCACAGCTGAATAAAAGCTGCTGCTTTGGAACTGCAATGGCTCATTGCCAAAACACAATAAAATGGAAGGACAGAAAAAAATCAGCAGATAATACATGTTTTAAGTATCCCTTACATAATTTCTATCTTTGTCTTCAGATGTTTTCCCTGTTGACCTCAGATGAATATTCTTCTGTTTCTTAACTGGACAGGGTAAGAAATGTTTCTTGAACACATATTATCAACATAGCACAGCTTTTACTTTCAAGAAATTAGTGAATTAAGGCCATCTGAAGTTTTTTATTTCAGCATGACCATTTCAACACCTTCAATGGAACTCCTCTTCCAGACATCATAGGCGCTGTATTAGAGACCTACAGTGCAGCACTGAGAAACTTGTTGGATATTTCTATGGTTTTCAGAAATGCACTGATAATTTTGGGGCACAATTCCAGCTGATCTGAAGAGGGCAGTCTCTTTACTACTCTACACTATGAAGTAGTACTATTCTAATACTATAGAAACTCCCAGAATCTCACTAGGCCAAACTAAAACAGGATATGAGGTAATAGCCAAGTCTTTAGAAAAGGTTCTAGTGCAGCACTATTTTCAGCAAAGTGCATAAGGCCTTCTTGGAGATGCTGATGGTTGTTTAGCTATTCCCAGACAGCACTGATGGAGCTGCTTCTGCTGAGCTGCTCTAAGTGTGACAGGACAGCTGCAGCTATTGAGAACTAAGAAACCTTAAATATATTCTAGTATCTCTCTGATGTTCCAATAATCTATTTCCTTTTAGTTTATAGATAGCTGCCTACTTAAAAAAACCCCAAAAATCAACCAACCAACCAGAAAACCAAAACAAAAACCCACTGAAAAAATCCTAAAATGTCAAAATGTCACTGCTGAGAGAAGTGTTTAGAAAAGTTAAATTCTTCATGATGTAGAAAAGAATGTAAAGATAATTCACACATGCACACACAGAGTGTATTTTTTTTGTGTTTTTTTTTTTNTTGTGGTTTTTTTTTTTTTTTTTGTAGTTCTTGACTACCTGAGATAAAAGTATTTCCAATACTAAGCCATTATTTTATGTGATATAGGATGGGGTTTGAGGCTGTACTACTGATGCTGAATCCAAAACCTCTTTCTCAGCTCAAACAACAAAGAAAGATGCCCGAATACTACTTATAACAATTCTTCTCTCTTGTCAAGTCTATGTGAAAGATGAGTAAAGGCCTGTGTGGCACTAGCACTGGTGTCACTGGGGAAAATGAGCCTGTCACTACTAATGAGCCAGAAGGAATTGCTCTGAAAGCAAATCCAGCTCAGCCCCTGGGCAGGCAAGCTGCTAGTAGTGGGAAAGATTTTAAAAAACAAGCAAACAAACAAAAGCCCTAAGGCTGGTATGTGTAGGTTTTCCTCACTGTCCTGCCAGGTCAGGGTGAGTCTGCTGGACCTGTCACCTGGGCAGCCCAAATGCTTTGTCATCCAGTGAAGTACCACTGCTCTGAAATGAATAAGAAAGTTGATTTTTTTTAACTTTTTTTTTTCTCCATTTTATTCCAGATCAGTTTTGTTAATCTATATATTTTTATAGTCTGGTTGAAATGAGAATTTTGGGTAGTATGTTTCAGAAGGGTCAATTATTTTATCACTTTCCTTTTTCCAAAGGGATCTCTTTGAGGTGTTATTTATCCTTGATAATTGATGAGGTTCTGTCTTTTCATTTCATATTTGCTATTACAAGGGCAAATTGATGTTAACTAAATAATAGACATAATAATGCATCTTGAAGAATACAAATAACAGGTGGAATGTACACCATGTGTGATGAGCAGGTAGCCAGAGAAGCCATCAACTTCTCTTGGTTGGGGTAACTGAATGCAATTTTAATCATATCTTTGATCTCCCTAAACAATAGCAGTGAATAACTGCTGTCTTTTTTTCCAATGGACTCTACATTTGGCAGAGTTTTAGTGTTATAGCCTTTATACTGAAGGGAAAGCAATATCTGAAGAGCAAGTGTTGAGAATGTTCTGTTGAGGCTGTCCCTAGCTTTGATCAAAGAAGATGCCCAATTATTGGGAAAGCCTGCTATTAAAAATAAGGCTTATTCTCTATAATTAAGGTTTCCCTTTTCTTAATAGGTAAAAGGTTTTTTTTTCTTTTTGCCCTTCAACATGGGACTCTGAACTTTCTGTAATTATTTAACAGTGGGAATTGGTCTCCAGCAATAGATCAGGAAATATCCTGGGACTCCTAGTTAGTCCCTCAGCAATGGGTAGTTTGTGAGGAGGAAATAACATGCTGATTTGCAGTTATAATTGAGGAAAATTGCTCAAGAGGATTCTGACAGTACAGAAAATAGGCCAATTAGTTACTCAGCTCTGATCCTCCTATGATTCATGATTGCTTCAATTTAATTGTGCTGTCACTTAGGAAGCAAGGTTAAGAATAGATTAGCTTCTTTTAGACACCTCTTAGCTTACTCCTGCCTGGATTTTGGGGAGGTAGGTGGATAGAAGAGTGTGAGATTGTTTCTTTTTCTCCTCTATGGTTGTATGACTTGGGTCTAAAAATCAGAATTTCTCAATGTTACACTTAACACTTATTCATCATGGAGCTATAAGTGAAGATTAAAACCTTCACACACAAACATTTCTTTTTTTTTTTTTTTCAAAGATAAAATGTGCCCTACCAGTAAGTTAATAACACTTTCATTCTGTTACCTTACAGCACTCTACAATAATCAATATTAAATAAAAAGGACTTCAAGAAAAAAAAAATCACAGCTCAGTAAATCAGCTAAGGGGAAGATTGTACAGCTCGCCCTTGAGCAGTACCCGAAGGCACCGATGCAAATTTGGAGACGTTAAAATGCCAGTGAAGCCACCCAAAAGGCAGCCTAAGGACATCCCTCCCTCTGAAGTCCTGCTCTGCACCTCCCTGGTGGTTTCTGTTTCCTTGTGCCTGTGGTGGCCTGGCTGAGCACTGACCCCTGCACTTGGTCTCTGTTGGCATCAGCAGTTGTGCTGGTCTGAGACTGGAACCCTTCTGAGCCCTGCCTGGGGCCCCACAGGCACCTCCTTGTCTGAGCATTGCCCTCATGGAATCATACAATTTTTTGGGCTGGAAAAGCCCTTTAAGATAATAAACTCTGTTAACCCAGCACTGCCAGATCCACCACTAAACCATGTCTCCAAGTGCCACATCTACATATCTCTAAATCCCTCCAGAGGTGTGGTGACTGCCCTGGACAGCCTGCTCCAGGGCCTGGCAACTCTTTTGGTGAAGAAATGTTTCCTAATATCCATTCTAAAGCTCCTGGTGCAATGTGAGGCCACTTCCTCTCGTCCTGCTGCTTGCTAGTTGGGAGAAGCAGCTGACTCCTACCTGGCTAAAGCCTCCTTTCAGGTAATTGTAGAGAGCAAGAAGGGCTCCCCTCAGCCTATCTGAAATGTCACCTCTTTTGAAACTGTATAATGTTCATTGCTTGGTAGATGTGTTGTTGTTCTTAAGCACACAACAGCTGGAATTCTTGCTATCTCATTTATTTCATGCATTTTTTAAACAAAATTAGACATTTCCTTAGGAGAATAATGAATCACTCAACTGCTTCCATTAGAGAAAACTGCACTGTCACAATAATGGTTTCTTTACAGGAATTAAATGTATCAGAAAGACCAAACCATTTTTTTAACTTTTCAAGTCTGCGTGGCAAAGGGAACATAAGTGTTGGGCAGTAGGTTCCCCTCTGTGGGCAGACAAAGCAGATAAACACATGGGATGATCAAACAATATATTCAATAAGTCTGTTTGTGGGGCATATCTAACAGTCAAAGAAAATAATTTGAAAACAAATGCAAAAGCAAAGGAACTATCTTGAAAAGCACAATGTTTGTGTGTCTTCCCCCATAAATACAGCACATGCCTCCTCCTTATAGAAAGCTGGGCTCACTTAAGTTGTTTGCCACTGCACACGACAGACAGGAGACTGTTAAATTGGCAGAACCCTGTATTTTATACCCCTGGCAGATAAAATGCATTGCTTGTTCAGTGCAGCAACACAAATCACTTGCACACACAGGCTGCTGCTCTTAAATTTCAAGAGCTCTCAGGAGCTGTGTTGTGTTAGTACACAGAATGAGAAAGAGGAGTGTGTGCCTATTTTTGTGGAGGGGGGAAAAAAGGTTTTTATTTTTAAGCAGGCACATTTTACCTACTAAGATCAGATAGCTGCAGTTGTGTGAAGCCACTGTCATGCACAGTAAAGGTCATGCACAGTAAAGGTTTAATTTTGGACTGAGCCAGGCTTTCCGCACACATGTCTCAAATGCACTTTTCCTGGGAACTCATGGAACTGATGTCCTCCCTCTTCAGGGAGCAGAGACTGGGAATGGCACATGCAAATATATGTCTGTGTGCACGTAGCAAAAGCAGGAATAACAAGGAAAAAGTTACTGGTTGGAGCTTTATATAGTTAAGAACATGTTTGGATTTGACAATGTAAAGAGTTTTTTTTTGTAACAAGTACCATTGTTGCTTATAGATCATGTGATTTCCATTGACTTATTCTATATGTTATATAATAAAAGTTAAGGAGTAGAACAAAAACAAGTTGCAGCTTGGAGCAAGTTAATGGTATTTCATTAACAAACTGTAAATAGTAACAGCATAAGCTAGATGTGAAACTGCTTTCACAGGCCATAAATGCTTAATGTTTATTACCAATAAAAGTCAAAGGAGCATTTAGCAAAGCAGTTTACCAAACAAACATTAAATACTATAATGCATTAGATTCAGTGGACAGAATCAGGTTATTTAATTAACAATGAGTAATCCGTTAGGGCTTTTTTCACCACAAATAATCTGCAGCTTCACACACTAAAAGAGCTGTGTAGTGGTGGATGAACAACCCAGAGGTGCCAGATGTAGAAAGCCCCAGTGGGTGAAGAGTTCATATTTGCTGTTTCCAGGCTGATATCTCTTTGCTCATGCTCAATGCAGGTTTACATTACGTGTCTTTCTGATAGTTTAAGTAATCTTGGGAAATAACACTAGAAGTCTTTTTAAAAGTAATTATTTCAATTATGTTCTCAGTCATGTTCCTCTAATGCAAAGCATTTTGTTCATCTTTTCCAAAAAAAAAAAAAAGAAGCAACAAATGACTAATGAGGATAATATCACACCTAAGACGTAAAACTCTCGGAAAGAGTCTTACCAATTAAGCGGTGACATAAAATGAGAATTTAGATTGGACTATGATGCATTTAGAGTCAAAATGGGCAGTCTCTTTGGATTTAGTGACCTAGTATTTCAATTGCAGTACATGTAAGAAACTGTAGACCATAATGACCTTTGTTCACCAATACTGTGGGACCAAAATCGTGCTATCTGAGACTTTTGCATACCCTGACTGGCCAGAAAAATGGGGTTTTACAAAAGCTCCTCAACAGAAATATTTCCAAAGAACATCCACTTGCAGGTTCTTGAACACCTTCCTTTGTGAAGAATTCTTCCCTGAAATGCTTTTTTTTCCTGTGTATGTTGAAACTGTTTGTCTGTTTTAGACTGGGCATCCATCCTAAGGGTGACATTAGGTCAAGTGAATCTCATCAGGACTCTAGTTTGATATCTGCTTAATGCTTCTTGAAGATAAGCTCATTCAAATAATTATATTAAGATTTTCCAGGGTTGGAAACTTGGCCAGTTTAGCAACATGGAAGACTTGTGTGGGTTGCACCAATATCAAACTTGAGGCTTGGAATCATGAAACTATTTCAGAAGATAAGGCTGGTTGTGTGTGCTGAAATTTTACAGGTGAAAGAAGTAATGGCTGTGATAGTGATTAAACAAGTCTCAGTGTAAGAGGGAGACAGATACAGCTCACAATGAACTTCATAACTTTAGTTTGGATCTTATTTCACAGTGTTCCCTTTGATAGCAGTTTACGATCATAATAATCATGTGGCTAATGTTCTGTAATTCAATTACTGCACTGTTGTGAACATTAACAATTATGTAGCAGATCTGAAACACAGTGGGACAAACTGGCAGTATTCATATTTCAGTTAGTTACAGCCTATTGCATAATTACTACAGATAAGTTACTGTTTAATCCATAGCAACACAAGGAATGAATTACAACAATAATTATGTGGCTAATGCCTCTTCTCAAAATGAATAAAACATACAAACCCAAAATTATGGCAAGGTTACAAAGGACCTAGTCTAAGAAGTGTGTTCTTTTTCTTCAAAAGAATATGAGTTATTGCCAAGTTAGGTTTGTGTTGCTTTCTATTTCAGATCTTCACTTTTGCTCAAAATCATTATTAAAACATGTTTGAAAACATTTTAAATTTTTTTTTGTCCACTTTACCGTAATATGTTTTCCACTTAAAGTAGCAAGGATTTAGAATTCCCACCATGGCTTTTGTTAGTATTAAATAATGTTTGTTCACTAACATAATCCAGCTCACGGCCTCATGCACTGCTGTGGTCACTGGCCATCACGTTTGGCTCACAATGAAAACAGCAGTGATTGGAGGCAAGGGGTCCACTGCTGTGTGCACAGACTGTGGTGTATTGCTGGCCTTAATCAACAAGTCGCCACCTTCAGAAACTCCCATTTTTGACATCGTATCTCACTCAATGTCAGAGTAAATTACATGATTGATGTTCTAGTCTGTTTATCAAGGAACTCATGCATTCCCTTTCTAAAATCAATATTTAAGAATACAACAGCCCTATGATAATTTATTTTATCAATGTAAGTAAAAAAATACTGTTTGCTGTTTCACCTTAAGAATTAACTCTTCAAAGATTAACTAAAAGGCAGAACTGATGTAAATGATGGTTTGGCTAGCTCAGCATTACTCATATTGGCTCTCTTCATGCAAGAAACAGGGCAAAAATTAAACTGTTGACTTCTGCTGAGCAATGTACAAAAAAATGCCATAGCTTCCAAAAACATGGGTGGTGAGTTACTGCAGAGACCATGAAAAGCAGTTGTTCCACTTGGTTCTCCAGCCTGTGGTGATTTGAGCCATGGCAGTATACTTTCCTTTTCCTTGATATAAGAGCTAAAATGTACTTAGTTTCCTTTAATGCTAAAGAAACAGCAATTAAAGATCAAGTTGTGTTTAAAAAGACCATGAGTTACATTTGAATTTATATTTGGACATATGTCATCTCATTCTTACAATGCTGAAGGGTCATAAGTACATCAGGACCACTGTCTTGGGGTGACTTTATGATGTGTGTCCCCTATTGCCTGGCTCTAAGCCCAGACATGAATCCTGTACCTTTCTGTGCCTTTAAAACTGGGTCCAAGAGAAAGAAAAAAAGCCAGGAGAACTTTTTAAAGTGGTTTTGTGTTCAAGGACACAGATATACACTCCCCTGCTCTCTGCTGCGGCGGCAAGAGGGGGGAAGCACCCTTCCTGCTTGCAGCCCGTTCTCGGCTCCTTTTCTCAGGAGAGAGACAGACTACTAGCTGAGGCAAACTTTCTTTTCCCTGGAACTTTGGTTTCTTCTCCTTCTCTTCTGGACTGTTCAGCAACACCAGAACATCATCCGGGAGGCCTGGAGGGGCCCACGCCAAACCCCAGCTCCGGAGAGGAGAAAGCCACAACCACAAAGGACTCTGAAATCTACCCAGGTTCTCTCCACAGTGAGAGGTTTTATTATTTAGCATTACTCTTTCTTTTCTGTGCCTGCGTGCACTTTACTTGTTAAATAAATAGGTTTTTTTCACTTTTCNCTACTAGCTGAGGCAAACTTTCTTTTCCCTGGAACTTTGGTTTCTTCTCCTTCTCTTCTGGACTGTTCAGCAACACCAGAACATCATCCGGGAGGCCTGGAGGGGCCCACGCCAAACCCCAGCTCTGGAGAGGAGAAAGCCACAACCACAAAGGACTCTGAAATCTACCCAGGTTCTCTCCACAGTGAGAGGTTTTATTATTTAGCATTACTCTTTCTTTTCTGTGCCTGCGTGCACTTTACTTGTTAAATAAATAGGTTTTTTTCACTTTTCCTCCAAGGGAAATTCTTTCTGAACCTGGTGGGGGAGGGGCTGCTGAAATCTGCCGTCTATCAGGGGATGTTCATTTTGGACGTTTGCTCCAATTTGTCTCAAACCAGGACAACCACTGTACATCCCTCTGGTCAAAAGAGTCATCCCTGCCAGTCACTTCACTAGAGGTGTTAATATTTCTGATGGCACTTTCTAGCTGTTAACCAGTTTCCTCATCTCTTTGCATAAACTTGTGGTGGCAGGTGATGTTTCACTGGAGCAGTTGGTTTCACTAATGACTTGCTTGTGTCTGTTCTGCCCTTGGGCTCGAGCAGAACACTACTGAGCGGGTTCTGCCAACAGCATATATGCTTCTATCAACACTTGAAAAGGATTAATTTCTTGTGCTGAGCTCTTCTGTTTTCCTAGGTTTAATACAAAATTGAATCCATCTGATGATAACACGTTGCTATGACCTTATTTTAAGGAAGGTATCATTTTATTAGGATTCATTATTACAGTATTTATTTTTTAATTTCAGGCTGAATGATGTAAATTGAAAACACTCTCTTCTAATTTGCTCCCAGTCACAAGACAAATTCTGGGTGATTAAAGGGTGTTTAGGTGCAAGTGTAACTGCTGAAGGCATCAGCTTATTTTCAGAACCAATGTGAAAGCACAGGCATGTACAAGTAGTAAAACTCCCTTGATGCATAAACATCCTCATGTTCTTATATTTTCTTTACTGTGGTGTCCTCAGCTTCTTTCTGACTCCACTTCTAATTTTAGCAAAACCACTCCCCCCAAGTGTGACTTGGAAAATACAAACTTCTGTGCAAGTTTGCTTCTAAGTTAGACCAGAACTTATCTCTGACCTGAAAGAACCATGAGAGTTGTAATACCATCCAACTTTGTCTTCTCTGAATTTAACCATATATTGTAAAGGAGGTTCAATTATATCCTTGATTGCTAAACATTTTAACTGTAGGTCAGTGATTCATACAGAACACTAACTCACCACAGCAGTACAGTAACTGTTCTTACTCAGTAGATGAGATTTGAGAAATATGTTTGTCATTGATACATGATTTGGATGTCACAGTTGTCTAAGCTACACATGTTAAGGACTTTTGTTTAAGCTGTTATTTCTTTTGCAGAAGTAAATAAACTTGGACATTTTTCGGTACCTCCTCATTTTGGATACTACTCAAGTGTCTGGCAGCTCATAGCCTGAGTCAACCTGTGACAAAACAAAAGAGAACTTTTATTGAAAACAAAGCCTGGATAAAGACTAATGTGGGAATCCCTTCAACTTCTGAGCTCCTTGAAGGGCAGTTTTTAGTCCTATAGGTACACGTGACTGTCTCAAGATGTCATCTCTGCCTAGTTCATTGAGAAGTCTTGTGACACAGATTCCTCAATGTTTTCCAAGAGACATGTCCCTTCCCCTTCCTTTCAGGTTTTTCCTATATATATCTTAAAAAATAGCAGAGCTGAAGAAATCTAATGTCTGACAATTTTTAAAGTTACAATACTCTCACTAAATGAAGCCAATATTACCAACTGTGATCTGAAAATATTTTTTTAAAGCTTAGTTTAGGTCTTGATGAATAATCTACTTCTTTCATCAGAGATGTCTTTATTTGGATATGATTTTGCTGAAAAATATGGTCTTTACTTGTGAGTGCTCAAATTTTATTTTATTTGCTCACTAAATCTCAGAACATCATATAAAATCTTGTTAGAAAACACTATGTATGCCTAAAATAGATATACAAAACTTTGGAATGAGGGTTTAGACTCTGAAATCTCATCCTTGTTGTTATAACTTGCAAAGTGTAGTTAAATACTTATTCAGTAACCAAACCAAAATCATCAAAGTTTGACATGCAATCAGGATTATATTGTTAAGAGCTTATCCTGTGTGCTGGAAAGAATAATTTCACTATTCTCTTTGTCAGGACCTCTGTGATTAAAAGTTGGATGCCCACACATTGTTCCATCGGCAACGTGCACAGTGCCTTCTGAGCAACAGATTAAAGAATCTCTGTATTTTAAATACTTTTTTTCCTTCACAATGGGAATCACATAATCCCCCTTATCCATTTTAATAAACTGTGCTTTATTGTGATCTAGCGAGTGAACGTTTGATAAGGATTATAAAAATGTGTTGCATTTATGTTAAATCACCAACATTGTGCTTTGAATCAGACTTCAATAAAGTGTACAGAGACAGATGTATCTCCTCTCCTTGCCCGTTTTCCAAAGCACTGATCCCTCATCTAAGATTACTGTACCGTAGCTTCCAATTATAATCTAACTTTTGGTTGTACCTATTATGACTGCTTTCCTGGCTGAGGGCTCCAAATGTTTGGCTCCTTGGTGGTGGTGGGAGGACAAAGAATGTTTGCATTCAGACTGGTTGCTGTTGGCATTAGATCATTAGATCATCTTCTGCAGGTAATGCTAGCGATGAGCCTCTGAATAATTTGCAGAGCAGCATGAACACATTCTCCTCCCTTTTTATCTTTTCAGTTCAAGTGCCTTCAGCTCACAATAATCTTTCTTCAAGTCTATTAATCTTGATTCTTTGTAAAAAGTGGTAGCTTTGCTTTACTTTTCATTATTTCAGTGGTGGCTGCAGGGAAGTGCTCAGAGGGCCATGGAGAGAGCGTTGTCAAACATTGTGAGGCTTGATCCAGAAATCTGATATGCAGAGAAGTGAACCAGGTAAAACTGCAGCTGTGCAAACTCCAAGTTTTCTTGACAACTTGCCATGTTTTCTTTGTGGCTATAATCTATTATTGAAACTATCAACAAATATGGTTCAATGTGGATTTGGCTGTTCCTCATGGCCTTACTCCGCCTTTCTGCCTGTGCCTGGAGGAGCAGTCTGGGAACTGGCTGCTACAGGGACTCTGAAGTTGAGGGAAACATTAAATACGGACTTATTGCTCAATAGATCTGACAAGAACTTAAAAAAGAGCAGAATCAGCATTGCTTTCTGCTGTCCTGGAGGAGATCTCTTCTCAAATTTCCCTGCCCCTGCACCCTCTGAGGCACTGGTGTGCCTGCAGACCCCAATGCTCTTCCCTGCTGCTGCCATGATCCCACTTTCTATGCCAACAACAGAAAGCTCTGGGCTGAATTTTTCCGAGGTTTTGAGCTTCAATGAAAATGTGTTCTTTCATCATAAGGAATACACTTGCCATGAAGAGGTACAGAACTGGTATTTCAGTACCTTCCCCTCAGACCATAAGTAGGGCAGGATGCTCTCATATGTGTGCCAAGTAAACTACTCTACAATAGGTTTGGATTTCTAGAATCCAAACCTGTTGCTTGTTGTTTGACCATTTTCTCTCTAGAAGATTTTGCAATTAAGAGGGGGATTCCCAGCCTTGGTTTACCTCAAGAAGGCAGAGGTGTTACTGCAGCAAGAGAGCTGAGCATGTCAAGTTTACACTGATGTGCAAGAGCCTGGCAGAAACCTGCCCAGAGCTCCTGTAGTCCCAGCCTTGGCACAGGGCATGGCATGGGTAGATGGCAGACTTCCTCTGCCAGTGTAAGTGGTGCAAGGCAGGCACCGCACAGCTCTGCTTTGCACGCTGGCAAGGTGTTTTGGGACTGGGGAACTCTCCATCAGCTCCTTCCCAAACTGTGTGCAAGCCCTGTTCTCATTAACAAATGCATTGTGTCGCTATCCCAGCATTTAGGGCCTCTGATGGACTCTCAGCTTTTTTATAAGGTTATGTCAATATACATTACCCCACACTCTTGCTAAAAAATCTTCTTATAGCTGCTTGGGGTGAGGTCAGATTACAGATTAAAGGAATTTTTCTGCCATAGCCAGCTGGTTTGCTTATTTCTGTTCTTCAGTCCAGTGGGTCTGGAGGCTTAGATTTCTCTAAGGTTCAGTTTTTTCAGTCTCTTCCTTATTTTTTGGGGTTTGTGGGTTTTTTGTTGTTTTTTTTTTGGTTGGTTGGTTGATTTGTTTCATGGTTTTTTTTTCTGTGGATGCCTTGCATTGCTGCTCTTCAAGTGGAGAATTAAAAGTGAAGCTTGAAGAATGCACAAATGTGTTCTAAGTGAATCTGCTCACTGATAAGGAGGGAATTCACACATGGATAACCCAAATAATCCCTAGATTTCATTGACAGCAATCCCAGAACTCCAGAAGCTCTTCTTGCAATAAGAGGATGCTATAATGTCCTTTATAAGAATAAATTATAAATGGAATAGCTATAAAGAAATGTGTTAACAATGCATTTAACATCAAATAATCACAAGTCTGGGTAAATAAAACATGAAAAAGGAAGTCTGGATCTGTATTCTGTCATTCATGTGTGTAGCCTTAGCTCAAGTGTATGGGCCACTTCCAGTCAGCAAAGACATGCAGGTGATTTGATTGGCATGTGTGAGTAAACGAGTTGATATGAGATCCTGAGTCCATTTAAAAATGTATTTATATCTCAACAGACTGTGGGGAACCAGTATTTCTGGTGAAGACCCATGTAAGCTGCAACTAATAATTAATAGATCAGCCACATAACCCTTGCCACTCAGTCAAAAATAACGATTATTAGGTTTTCTTAATTTGTGACTGCTTGGTAAGACTGAGCACTTAATTCTGTTAAAGAGATAAAGCTGTTACAGGAATATAGGACCCAAAGGAGATGTATTAAAAGATGCTTCCATTGTAATGCAATAAGCAAAAATCACTGCATCCAAAGCTTGTCTCAGGCTCTAATGCCCCTGGGGAAATTGCTGCCTTGTGTTCACCTTGGTGTTTATAAGCTGTGATGCCACAGTCTCCCTTAGGGCCCAAATTGGTATGAAAAACACCATCCACCCCCACCCCATGTTGTGCAGGAAGCAAAGGGAGAAACTGGAGCTGAGCTGTCATTCCGTGCCAGAAAGCGCTGGAAACCGGATTGCCCCCACCCTTTGCTCTCTTGGTGTGTGAGGAAGACTTTGGGCTTTGCCTGACTCTCAGGATTACCCTTTCATGGCAAACCTGAGCCTGCCCCTTGACTCCTGATAGTAATTAGCAAGCACTTGACAGTAGATTGTCCTGTCGATGGAAAAGGACCATGAACCTGTGAGTTGATGGAGAACTGTTCCTTCCAAACCAGCTCTCCTCACCCAGGAGTGTGTGCTGTGAGCTGGGCTTGTGGCCACTGCAGGTCAGAGCAAAATCATCTGCTCTGGGCTTCTGTAAAGCAATAACCCCTCCTGGGCTTTGGATGTGGTGTTTTGTAATGACATATTTACAGCTTTCGTACTGGGAGTGTCCTCAAATGCTGGATCATAGTGCTGCAGGCTTGCCTCCTATGGGAAAACTATTTTACTTAATTCTGTGGGTTTCTTGACTAGTGCTAACAACATTTTCCTTGTCTTAGAGCACGGGGGGTTGGATTTAAGGTTACTTGTCTAGTACAAAAGATGGCATCATTAACATTTTAAGGTGCTCCTGAGTACCTCCAAGGTTTTATTGTAAAATATACTGTGCATGTAGCACTCCTGATGGTGTGGTACAACAAACCAGCACTGTCAGCACTTGCGTGCAATGCCTTCTCCCACTGTCAAATTCAAGCCATTGAAAATATGCTTTAAAAGTCTTACACATTCTGAGTTTGGCTTAAAAATAATAAGATTTTGTTTTAATATTACATTTCTTCTGTTTCTGTGTAAATAATATGTAGTTGCACATGTAATGTCGGGGTGCAGGCATTTGATGTGATAAATGTATGAATGTAAATACAGAGAAATAGTTTGGATAGGTATGTCTTGACTACACAGCAAAGGATGTAAGAACATCAGGGGTACAAATAATGAAGCAATAATTTTGTGAAAGACATCCTGATTTCACTGATTCTCCCCATGCATAGTGCTTTGCTTTATTTTCTGCAGCAGGAATTCTCTGTAATATCTTCCTGAATTTTACTAGCAATGTTGCTGAGTTGTTTTATTTATTTATTTTTTCCTGGAATGACTAATAAAATACATCTTTGATGTTCATGAGAGAACAAACAAAAAAAACCAACCAAACGAAATGGGGCTGTTACTGCCTGGGAAGTGATTTTGTGATGGATAAAAGGTCAGAGTAGCTTTGTTCAGTGGATTTTCCCGTTGGGAATATTTATCATCTATAAAGTGCTGCATCTGCGACCTTTCTGAGTATTTTATCAATAACAAAGAACTGAATAATTCTACCATTTTTGAAAAACCACTCATCTATATTTAAACAGTATGGAAGAGAAAATCTCTGTGCTCAGAGCTTTAGAGGCAAGTTGCATACAATAAATGCTGTTTCTTCTGGCCATTATTAACTTGCCACTTTTAGCTGAAGAGGCAAGAGGGTGTATAAAGTCTCCATGTTTTACGTAGATGTAATGAATACAGTTGTATTCAGATTTAATTGCATTTTCTTATAAATATGGGTCAGTCTTGAGCACAGGTGACCACAAGGCACCCAGCCTGGGGTGGGGTGCAGGGCAGTGCTGCTCAGTCTGTGCTGTCGCATAAACGCACCGTGGCTTTGTCTCAGAGCATGGTCTGCCCAAGCTCTGTGTCATGAGATTGCCCCAAACCCTGAGTTCCATCATGGTTTAAAAACCAAGCCCAACCTTCTTAAACCTGGGCTGCAGACACCAAGACACAGAAGTAAAGATGTAGCTAGAGAGGACTTTTCCTTACTCTGTAGCAAAATAGGACACAACCTGGTTTTTAAATTGTTTTTTCTAAAGCTCCTATAAAAACATTTTCAATCACTCTGGTGGAAGTTTTAATGTTTAAGTTAAAGATATCTAATGATTGCATTAGTGGTAGAATGAATGTAGTCCATAACTTTTCAGATAACTAATATCTTGAAATAATGAAAAAACCTACAAGTTTTCCTGGCCATGTACTAAGACTTCTTTTCCTCCTATTTTTCAAGTGTCACATTATATGTAATATTTAGTTATTTTCTCCTCTTGCATGTTTCTAGGAAGAGCATTCTGAGTGCATCAGACAGAACATTAAGGAACACGGATGTGTCACTGTGAAAGGAGTATCACTGTTGTGTTGAAAGGGCTTGCACAGGCTCTAATTTGAGAACATAAAGGCTGTTGTTTGATTTACGGATAATGGCATTTAATTTTTTCTGAATTATTAAAAATTTGGGACTGGATTTTGTTTCTAATTTTGTATTTAATTTAGCAAACTTCAGGCAAGTTCAAGAGTGAACTGCAAGTCAAAATTCACCAAATACAGATATGGAATGTACATTCTGGTCAGTAAAAGTCAGTGAATCTGAGTCATCCCTTCTCACTCTGTCATTGAATTGACTATTATGTAAAATTATAAATAACCTTGTGACGTCTGGAATTTAGCTGGATGCTATATAGGAATTGTGGTCCCAGCAGCTTCTGTGGAATAGCTGCAGAATAGAAAATAATGAAATAAAAAATCTGTAATTACAGACACTTTTCATAGCATTCTAGCAGAGTGCAAACAAGGAAAGAACGGAGCAATGTCAAAAACCTAAAGTCAAGGAGTGACCCTCCCAAACAGTTTAATACTGTTTGACACAACCTCTTGTCAGTGTTACAAAACACACTTTCCAGGTGTCTTGAGGTTCTTGTCATCTTGAAGCAGCATCTCTGCTGCAGCATTTTTGGCAAACAAATCAGAGAAGTAACTAAGAAAATGAGTCAGTGCTATTGCTAGTCAAAGAGAAAATTGTCAAGAAAGCCATTTAAAAACGTAATTTCAGAATTCCAAGGCTTTAACTGCTTTTGATGGCAGAGTTATTCATGTAGTGATTATTCACCTTGTTCTCGCCTTGGGTAGCTTTGTATTAGATGTCTGACAGATTCTGTCTCTAAAATCAATCCAGAAAACTCAGGATGAGTGTCTGCTGTGCTGACACAGTTGATCTGCACAGTCCAGAAGTGCCTTTTTTTTCCTCTTCTGACCAGGAACATGGTTCATGCAACATTTGCTTTCCTGTAATGTGGTACACCATGCTTCTCTTTTCCTAATCTCACGTTCTTTTATTATAAATAATTTGTAAAAGTGACTAGATTTCTATTCTCAGTTACATGTTTCAAGCTATTAAAAGGACTTAGTCCTGCAGGAGAACAGCTCACTTGGCTCAGTGTGGGTATGCCAGTACAGATTTATCCATGTGTACGTGGCTTGCACACAGCAGTAGCTGGGCAGTGGTTTTTGCCACTACCATGAGAGACTTCTTGGTGCAAACACTGTCAGTCAAGGACTCTGCTGATTATTCCCCCATGTTTTTGGAGTCAAACTCAGAAAAGCTCAGCTTGACTTGCTGATGAAGTCCTGTTTGGCTTCTTTATTCTGAGTCTCAAAATATTAATGATGTGATGCAAAAGCCATTTAAATCATCCGTGGCTGCAGTCTATTGTATAAATGTGAGATCTGTTCCACACCACGAGTGTCTTCAGATATTTCCTCTTTCTTTGCCACTGCTTCTGAGACATGGCACTAAGGGTTTTCAGCCATCCTTTACTCTTTCCTCCCCTCATACCCATGCGGCACAGGACGTCAGGTAAAGCACTGCCTGAAGCTGCAGTGGATGACTCCAAGATGGAAACACTTAGATGGAATAACTGTTCCACTGTATATGTGCAGATTCTTTGTATTTGCAGGCACAAGAGGTCTTGGTAGAAAAGTAAGGTTTTAGATAAAATGATTTTCATTGCACCCAGCCATAGTGTCAACTCTCTTAAATGCAGATTGGACTGTAGTGTTGTTTGCTCAAAAACTCTGGGACCAGTCAATAACAAGGAAATACTTATATTCCCTCCTCTCTTCTCTTCAGGGATTATTTAGTACTTAGTGTCTCAGAAGCTTAATAGAATCTTCCTTACCATAAATTTTAATAGGGCGGTACTGTAAAATATAAAAATGCCAATATACATTTCCTAAATATTTAACAAGATTCTCTTGCTCAATTATTTAGAGCACATCCAGAGTTGCCTTGAAACAAATTTAAAGTTTTACATGGATTTAACAAAGTGCACTGTAGAGTAAGCTGTACAAACATGTTTGTGTAGTGACACTGCTGAATACAGAAAAAAATTTCAGTCAAACTTCCAAATTAAAATTGAAGGATTTTAGGATTTTCAATGATGTGCTAAATCAGATAAAAGTACTAGAAATTACAAAGAGATGCAGGAAATATTTTATTAATGTTTTGGCTTTTCTTTACCAATAATTTTTTATGTATGCTTATTCTTGTACCAAACATATTTTTTGTATTACAGTTTTGTTGACAGCTCTTGAAATTAAAAAGTAAAATTTAATCTGGGCCTGTGTACATTGGGAATTATAGATCACAGACTTAATCTCAGAATATTTTACTCTTTGCAAGAGAATGTTTTACTGTTTGCAAATCACTTTATTTTGGAGCAAACCTATGATTTCTCTATAATCAAAGGAGCAGTCTGGAGGACTGTTTGTTCTTGCTGCCAAAGAAAGCCATAAACAGGGATCTTTCCTTGTGAGACTTGGTGCCAGTGACCAGGGCCATGCAAAACTGTGGGTCCCCCTGGTTGCAGGGTAAACCCTGATGTTGAGATGGAAAAGGCCTGAATGTTCCTGCCACTGATTCCTTCTTCTGCTCTGTAAAGTGGAGGCAGATATGGCCCAGATCCTCACTACTTTTACTTTCTTCCCTGTGCTCCATTGCAGCTCTCGAGCAGAGTTTAATGGCAGTCTTTACAACCCTTGTCAAAACTCATAATTTTAAAACAATAGGAGAGGAATTATCAGGGGAATAACTGTCTGGCATGGGGCAATTTTGCTTCCTTGCTAGAGAAGGAGAATCCAGGACATTTAAAAATATAAACCAATTCCTACCGGTTATTTTTCACTTTAAGACAGTAAGGCAGCTTGTAAAGCCCATCAAATGCCTGATGTGAGCTCTAATGAGTTTTAACCTTGCTTTTTGCACAAAAAGCTTCGCAGACTTCCTGTGCTCATTGAAAAATGTGGTATTTTCTGATGCACAGATTGTTTCAAAACCACTCTATAAAATCCCTGTGGACACAAGCACTGCTGATATTCATGCACTAGAATTTGAATCTTCCTAGAAATGCAGTTTTTTAGCTCAATTTTTTACTCCCTACTATATTCAGGAGGTGAGTTAATCTGTGACTGCATCAACATGAGGCTACCATCATGAAGATGTCAGTTTTTCTTAGTGGCCCAGAGTTTTCCAATGTCCTCGTAGAATTCAGATGAGAAGGAATTGCTTTATTCCCCTTGATCAGGTATTCTGGAAAGAGAGATGGACCTGAGCACAATGTCACACATTTAAAACAGCAACAGACTGATTTAGTACTTACTGACAACTTGGGTGCACACTATAATCTTGTCTCGAGATGCTGTCTAGAACAGTGCTATTGAAACTGTGTTTGGAAAGTCACTCCTGCAGCAGCTGCAGTGACAAACTTCAGGATTAAACTAACACACAGTATGAGTAGTTTCCTTTCAAGGGTCTGGGTGCTGGAGCAATCACCAGAGGCTGTGTCCATGTCCTTTTTCATCTTCAAGGTGCTGGTTATGTGGTTTTACACAGCATTGGTAAATTACCTGCAATAATGGATTTAAATGTGAGGTATAAGCATATGTAGAAAATGCTGTGCCTGTTCCCAGGAGCTTGGTTTAAAGGAAGACAGTCAACTTTCCTCCTGCTAGTGGCAAACCCTCTCCACATGTTAACCCCAGAAGTGAATTGTCTGGGGATGGGTAAAATCAGCATGGAAGGAAGGTAAATCCTCATCAGGGATGGAGAGAGATGGCAGGGAAGCACTTGGAATATGGGTGTGTTCATAAGTGTGACTATTATTGAGATGATCATGAATAAATTCAGACTGTGCTTCGCTTTCTGGATGAGTTACCTCCTCAGAGTGAGAGGGGATCTTTTCCAGCTGAAGGGAAATTGTGGAGGTAAGCTCAGGCAAGCTGTTCCTTGTAAGATCCAGACTTCTGTCTTGCTGGGCCTCACTGTCTACTTGCGGGAGGAGTAGGCGAAACAAATTCAGACCCAATTCACTGCAGTATTAGCTAATTCATCTTAGATGCTATAATTTTGTGCTTTAGCAGAGTGATTTAGTCCTGTGCTCACTGGGACTGCTCTCCATGTCTCCCACTGTCACAAATTCACTCTTGAAATTGGGACTGTTTAACCCTCGGTGTTATGACAGAGAAGGAGAAATTTCAGTGTAAGGTGGGAAGTGGAACACTGTTCTGTATGGAGAAATATAGCCCCTGGTTCACTACAGTTATGTTGCATTAATAATTGAAAATACCTTGAAATACCACACAGAGTGAGTCCCTAGAGAGCTGTGTGGCACAATTTGTTACAGGTTTAAGGGACATAAAGGAGCCTGCTTGCTTCGGGCTGAAATGTAAACCCTTCTCTAGTGAATAAGAGAAGCTGTAAGACACTCCTTGCTGTGCTACTCATGGGCTGGGAGTGTGTGTGGGGAACATCAGAGAATTATTTCTGTTGGGAAAGACTTCTAAGATCATAGAGTCCAACTGTTAACCCAGCACTGCCAAACCCACCACTGAAATGTGTCCCCAAATACTGCATCTACACATCATCTAAATCCCCCTGGGGATGGTGACTCCACCACTGCCCTGGGCAGCCTGTTCACTGCTTGACAACCCTTTCCATGAAGAAAATTTTCCTAATATCCAGTCTAAACCTCTCCTGGTGCAACTTGAGGCAATTTCTTTTTGTCCTAGGATCATATCACAGAATGGTTTGGGTTGGAACGGGCTTTAAAGCTCATCCTATTCCACCCCCTGCCATGGGCAGGGACAACTTCCACTATCCCAGGTTGCTCCAAGCCCCATCCAGCCTGGCCTTGGACACTTCCAGGGATGGGGCAGCCACAGCTTCTCCAGGAAACCTGTGCCAGGGCCTCAGCACCCTCACAGGGAAGAATTTTTTGTGATACCTACTCTAAGTCTGCTCTCTGTCAGTTTGAATAAAGAGAAGCATCCCTACACATCCTGGTATCCCCCGCTTCAGCTTCCACGGAGGAGATGGCAGTTACCTGCTGTTCAGAGAGCTTGAGGAGGTTTAATTTTGTAATTATTGTAATTTGGGACCTTGAGTTGTGTAATCCTTTATTAATATTAAGCATTATAAAAAATCAGCTGTATAAATGTTAATGTATAAAGCTCCAATTAAAGGAGCAAATATAGCATTGTGAAAATTTCTTTCAGTGCAAAAAAAGCAGCTCTCATCTACTTTTCTGGTTTTGACACTTGTAGCAGTGATCAGTTTTCTTTTTTGCTTACTCATTATTTATGCTAAGTATTTTACTTATTACTAAACCATTGTGAATTTGTTATTTTTTCCTTTTGAGAAGCAGATTGTTTTTCCAGTCAGGAAGAAATGAGACCGATATAGTGTTTATTCAAAGAATTGTTGAAAGGAAAGAGGCAGAAAAATCCAGACAAGTAAGAAAGTCAGCCATGAGGCTTACCAGTACCAATAAAATTTTACCTCGTATATAAAAGTGCATGTGTGTCTCTTGGGTCAAATCCAATGCACTCTTTGTGCTTTATTAGTTCCTTTGATGTCAAAGAGACCAACTCTAGCTGTTGAAAGTAAGGTAAGAATTATAATTTACTGCTTCCAGAAGCTCCATTAATTCTCTATATCCCTGGGCAAGTTGGATATTTTGAGACACCTGGAAGACCAATAACCAAGCTCTGTTTTCACTGCTGGCCAATCTGAGTGTATAACCTGTACAAACTATACCCAAGGACTCCTGTTGAATATCTGTTCTGCTCTGTTGCTATTCACTTCTGACTACTTGTAATATTATAGATTTATTCTGGATGTGAGTGCAAGTTGCAAGACAATATATTGATTCAGAATACCTGGTAATAGAACAGTAATTGCTTTGTTTTAAAATTAAGTGACCATACTCATTTTAGAATCTATAGTATTTCATCATTTCTAGTGGTATCATGATATGAAATAGAAGAGACTCCACAGCCAATTACCCTCACAGAAACAATAATCCATGTTATATGTCACAAACAAATGACAATCAGGAAAGCTGCTCTAACTTATCAGAAATGCATCTGATTTGAACAAACATTCCCTTTCCAGGGAAAGAAGAGAAAAAGAATATGTACCTTTTGAATTATTTGTAGATACTTACATATGTAACGGAAACTATTTTTACTTTTGTTCATGTAAGTGTGCTTCAGTTTTATGCTAAACTAATAAAGCAGCTTGGAATTAGATATACTCTATCATTTTTTTATGAATACAAATGCAATATAAAAGCAGTAGTCTTCAGTAAATAATAGGTTTTTCACTCCATTACCATATTTAACAAGTAGAGGAAAAAAAATGTGCTGCTTCCAGTACTGAGTTATGGTGTTCTTCTGGAAATGGGGTCTGATGCATTTTTCTGCTTTCAAAGATTAAATTCCCTGTGGCACACAAACTGCATATTTTCTGAATTGTGGACTAATTTGCATTTTTTAAAACATCTGTTTATGAATATCTTTGTGATAATAATTACTATTTACAAAGTTTTAATCAGGAGAGGGAAATTTTTAAATGAAGAATACTGGAGGGAACAGATTTTTACCTTCTGGTCATTATTGCCACAATTTATTCTTCTAGAGTCTTCTATAGTTCATTTCCCCCCATCCCTACTTATTTTGTCTCCATTTTAAGCACCTTTCCTTTCTCATTTTATGTTTTTTTTTCCTGTTACCAGTGGTGGCATGAAAACCCAGGGCTGAACCTCCTGTTTTACTTGGTAAACAGGACCTTGTTTGAGAGGGGGTGAGAGGAAGGGTTTACTGGGGCAGGGGGGTTGCTTTCAAGAAGATTAACTTGTTCTTTAATAATATTGGAGGCACATAGGGACCTGATGTGACTGCTGGACACAAGGTAGGTATGGTCTGAGTAAGAAATTGTCAGTGGTAGTGTAGCAGTTTACAATAACCTGGTCAGAATCCTACCAGCTGCTTCAGAACCTCTAAATGAGAAAAAACCACATCCTATAGCCATACAGCACATCAGAAAAATCTAATAATGGGGCTTGTCCTTCAAAGCAAGAAACAATAACTAAGCAGCTTTACGTGTTTTTCTTCTCCAGCTCCTCATCTGGGGGAGGACTTTACAAAAGATGCCCTGAGCAAGTCGTGCACAAACAAGTGGAAAATCTCATTAGATTTTAACACCTTGAAGGAGCTGCACTTTTTTACACTATAACCATTTTCCTTTCAGACCCTCCAGCATCTTAATCAATTAAGCACCACAGTCCTGACACAGATTCATAGAAAGGTTAGCATAAAGTGTTTTTGCAGTGCAGAAAACATATCTTCAGAGGTGATGGAAAGGAACTTTTGTCTACATGAGAATCAGTCCCAGTGTTATACGACACTCCCTTGATTTGCTGCCCAGTTTTTGGTTCTGCAGACACAGGAACTGAGATTTCTGGAAGTAACAGTGAGAAAAACAAGATGAAAAGTCTTTGGCTTTTTTAACCGTGGTGGGAAGAAGGATGACTTTGTCTTGATCCTCCTCTACCCCCTTCATTCCCAACAATTTTGCTAACACTGGCCGATTAGTGTAAGGTAAAATATTGTCATGGTCAGGAAGCTAGAAACTCAGTATGTTACTTATCTGAGAAAAATAGGCTACTGCTCTGTCCTCATTGGAAAAAAACCCCAAAACGTGGAGTCTTTCAGTTCGCCAAGTCAAGATGGGTAACTTGGAGAGAATTTAATGAAAATTCTGTAAACTTCAGATGATGCCAAATCTCTGTTCTCCTCCTCTTTTTACACAATGGTAAATGTGCAAATCCTCACCTCTGCCTGTCTTGTACATTGTTATAGCTCATTCAAGTGAGTAGCTCTGCTGCAGAAAGCTCTCCATCCGTCCTAATTAAGACAGCCTGCACAAAGCATCGTTAGGTGGAACAAAGCACAGCATCTACTTGCAATGCTGTCTGTAACTCCATTACATAGCTTGAGTCCTTTAGCCATAAATTACCTTGGAGTAAAACACTTGAGGCCAACAAGCCCTTTGTGGTGGTGATGAAGCAAGGTGCTGTAATCCTGAGCTATTATATTATCACAGGATTTTTGCTAAATAAAAATGAGCAAAGTAGAGTAAAACTTACGTGCTGAGGTTTTTTTCTTTTAACTCATGCTGTATGGTTTCTCTACCACACTTAGGAGATTTGTTGGATAACGTGTGGTAGCTCACTGAGCAACATTAACATCAAAATTGTGCAGTTTTCTCGTTCTTTTTCTAATGGTTGGAATGGTGGGTGAAGTGCTTTGCTTTGTTTTTCAGATGTTCTTGTTTTTCAGCTTCAGAAAAAGTGGGCTTAAAAGACTGTATATTTTATTCAGAGGAGAAAGAAAGGAAAAGTTTTGATTCACCCTTCCATGTGTAAGAACTCATTTCAAGGTTGTGGATTTTGGTCCAGTAGGGTTTCAATTTGAAAAGTAAGTCAGAATTAGAGGTGGGCAAGAATTTCCTTCCATTAGGATTATGTAACTGAAAAGTAAATTCCCAGTTTTTCTTGTTTCT
Source organism: Edolisoma coerulescens (assembly GCA_013397115.1). Classification (NCBI taxonomy): domain Eukaryota; kingdom Metazoa; phylum Chordata; class Aves; order Passeriformes; family Campephagidae; genus Edolisoma; species Edolisoma coerulescens. The sequence goes on from VWZW01004108.1 coordinate 221,294, forward strand.
TTTTTTTTGTTGTTTCCTCTTTTTTCCAATGAGGAAGTCTGAGTAGAATTGAAATGTCTCCCCTGTTTCATACAGCTAAAGTATTTTGGGTTTTTTTCTGATTATGCATTATTTGCATCCACATGGGAATTCAGATTGAAAAAAGTACTTTATTTCTTTTTCTTCTTCAATGGAAAAAAAAATGTTAACACGAACTTTTAAAAATATGTGCACTGGCTTCCAGCAGCACAGACTCATTTCTGACCTGCACAGTGGGCTCTGAGACTGCAGCAGAATGAAGGAATCCCCCCACAGCCACTCCTCTCTGGCACAGAGGGGTATCACTGGCTGGCTGGTGATTGAAGGAAATAAACAACTTCAGAATTTCCAAACTTAATATTGTCTGGAAATCCAGCAGAAAATGTAGATAGATGGCTCAAGTTTTTATTCCTCATCTAAGAAAGAAATATTAAAATATTGGCATTTTTGTTTGAAATTGGGAAATCACACAGCTCACCAGGAGAGGAACAGCAGTCACACCACAACCCCCCTGTGGGAGAGGTCACTACTGGGAGCTGTCACCTCCCATCCACTTTACAGGCTGTGACATTTGTCTGCAGAAAAGAATCACCTGAAAGGCTCAGCAGCATCATCACTCCCACATTTCCTCTTGCATTCTGTGTTTCTTGGGATGGGCATCATGAAGTTTCCTGCCTGGTTTTTTGGTTTTTTTTCCTGGTTACCACAGCTGTGACAACACAAAACGCCAGGCAAGGGAAGGCTAACAGTAAGAACACTTTTAAGGCCTCTCCAGGAGCAGACAAGGACCCAACATGGCATATCTATGTGTTATCCACTCCTCAGACTTTTTGTTGTTTGTTCTGCTGCTTCTGGAGCAGAGTTCCACTCGTGGCAGCCTTCCTCTGCAATCTAACACACTGTCCTTCAGCCCCTCCTGCCCTGAGACAACGGGGAGCCTGGTCAGCACTTAGTGGAATCAAGTGTTTCTAGAGAAAGAAAGAAACCCCCTGAAGACAGAAGGAAGATCTAGCAGGAGAAATAATTTGAGATAGCAGTGGAAAGAGGAGGAGGAGCACAAAGAGGAAAGATAAAGGCAGAGGAAGAGACAGGATCAAAAGAGAGGGGAGATGACAAGCGAGAGCAGAAATGTGAGGGAGAGAACAAGGGAAATGCTGCAACAGCACCAGGAGGGTCTAAAAAATGTTGAGCCTTGGTACATTCAGAATTCCACTTTCCTTTAGCAATGTGTAGAACAGTATGTCCAGACAGAGTTTTGGCATCTACACAGTAACAAAGCAACTGCTTTTATCCATTATTTAAACGCAAAATGTCAAGGTTGACAGTGCAACTTTGCCCTGTACAGGGGCATGTGTCTTGTTTCCTTTGGGGGAGAAAGACCAGATTTCCTTTGCTATGTCTGCACGTGTCTCCTGCTGCTGCACCTTGCAGAAATAATGCAGGACCAGATGCACAAGCTTTGTCACACAGGACCTGCAGTCAAGTCCTGCCTGCTCACATTTGCCCAAGAAAAGATAGATATTCCTTTGAAAGCAACAGGCAGATTGGGTATCTGCCTTTTCATATTACCTTTAAGATTGAGAACATAGGCAGTGCTTTATTCTTTGTCTTTTAAGATGCCATTTAACTTTCCCAAGCAGCTGATTACACATTAGGAAAGGGAGGATAGGAGTCTTATTTTGTCTTATCTCTGTGATTTATGGTTGAGCTCTCAAACCATTGGATTCAGACACCTGAAACCCTCACTCATCTCACCAGCTCTAAAGAGAAAAGTGCTTCTGGTTTTGATTTATTCTAGAAATACATATTTTTTACTATGAAGCACAAATTTACTATAATGGCTTTCAGATCCCTAAGGAGAAGCTTTTCCAGCCTGCTACACATATTGATAATGTAATACAATATATTTTCCCTTATGGCTTTGAAGTGCAGGTCTCAAAAACTCAACTTGAAAAAATCTGTTTGAAACTTACAAGTCACTCCGTGGAGGTGATTTGTGTTGTAATGCCTGCAGACTGCCCTGTCTGTACTGGATGGAAAACAGCACCTCAGCATTAGCAATGCTGAGACAAGGAGCATCCACTGCTTCGTTTTATAAAAGTTTTGTTCCTTTTTGGAGCATCATTTGGAGCATGCTTCCCTATGGTAACTGGCATGGCACTGTGTGAGTCATCACAATATGACATGACAAGAAACAGACCTCAAAGATACAATGTCATTATCAGAAAAAGAGGGGTCCTTTTGGCATTAAGAAAATTTAAGGACACAGTCTATAGGTACAAATGCGTGTAGCTCCCATTGGAATTAAATGTCACTTCTGTTCAGATAAGAAGTGAAGAATGGAAGAGCTTTAAATTGTCAGTGAAAAGATATGACAAGGTTTACCAGGGCCTGCTGAGTGAAGTCACCTCCCTGGGACCTGTGGGTGCCACCAGCCTCACTGAGGGGATTGGTAGTGGGCCTATCCTTCAGCTCTCCTCAGAGGGACCCCTGCACGGTGCCAGCACTAGACATGGACACACTTCTTCCCCCTCGACTGTTCAGGTAGAGTTCAGAAGAGATCTTTCCAGAGCATGTGTTCAGCAGGGCATCACAGAGGGGCTGGAGCACTGCTCCCATGAACACAGGCTGAGAGAGTTGAGGTTGTTCAGCCTGGAGAAGAGAAGGCTCCAGGAAGACCTTATGGTGCCTTCCAGTAGCTAGAGGTGCTACAAGAGAGCTGGAGATGGACTTTTGATAAGGGCATGGAGTGATAGGGCAAGGAGGAATGGCTTTAAACTGAAAGAGGGTAGGTTTAGATTAGATAAGGGAAAGAAATTCTTCCCTGTGAGTGTGGTGAGGCACTGGAGGAAGCTGCTCAAGGAAACTGTGGATACTCCATCTCTGGAAGTGTTCACGGCCAGGTTTGATGGTGCTTGGAGCAATCTGACCTGGTGGGTGGGATCCCTGTGCATGGCAGGAGCTTGGAACTAGGTGATCTTTAAGGTCCCTGCCAACGCAAACCACTCTGTGATGGTCTAAATACTTCCTGTGCCCCCAGTGTCCCTGCCTGCTCCATGGCTCTGGGAGTGGCCACCTTCGGCAGTCTGTCACAGAGGCCCAAGGGGCAGCTGAGAGGTTGAGTTTACAAAACACGGTCAGGACCAGCAAGTTACCTCATGCGACTCAGGTGTGGGCTGGAGGAAGGAGGAATCTGCTGGGATTTTGGGAGCACCCCTGGAGCCATGGCACTGCAGGGCATCCCTGCAGCCCAGGGCATGGCTGGACTATCTGGAAAACCATCCGCTTTCCAGAAAAGCAGAGGTTTTCAGCAGTATTAATTTGCTTTGCTTTCAGTGGAGCTTCCTAGAAAGGAGAGCTAAGAACTTGGCAAACCTTCAAGACATTCCAGGAAATACAGCATGTTTCTAATTCATATCATTTAAACATCTGAGAAGCTTAAAAGCACCCCCCTCCCAGTGCAGCCATTTCAGAGGCCTTTGGGGGACAGAGGGTTGCTTTAACCCCAGCTCCTGCTGTAAGTTTGTAATCACCTTTTTGCTGGAGGTTCTCCATACGTGCTTCCCTTTTGCTGGTGTGGGGCACGTTTGAAAGCCCACAAATTTACTGGAAATGTTGATCTTTCTTGTCTCAGGCACTTTTATTATATCTTCTGTAAACACTCCCTCTAGTAAGCACATTTTCAAGAACACATTTGAGAAGTAGACAAAGAAGGATTGGGGTATTTCTGTGAAGACATGATTTTGGCAGCACTAAGCCAGGCCAGGGGCCAGGAGCTGGCCAGGGACTGGTGAGCACATCAATCCCACTGCTGCTGGGGAAGGAACCTCAGCATCAAGCACCATGGGCTGTTGTTAATCAATTACATGGCTACAACAGAAAGAGAAACATGTCTGAAAGTTGACTCAAACTAGGATTCAGTCCATCAGTGTTCAAATTCAAAATATTTGGATAATTGGGGTTTTTTTATTTCAATGCTTTCATGCTGTTCTCCTTGCTGTACCATTCTAAGCAGGTGAGTGTTTGCTTTTGGGCTGTTTTCTGGGTGTGATAGGAGTGGAGCCGAGCTTCCCTCCTCACACCACGTCCCCACAGGCAGCTGCAGAGAGCAGGAGCTGCCTGAATGCTCAGTGCCCCTCTCTCCCTTCCTTACATTTATTTCTGCTCTTTACTGGAGCTATTAGAGGCATCGGGGCTTTAGCAGTCCCCAAAGTGCATCTCCTGAAGCAGAGGTGCTCCAGATGGGAATGTGTGAAGCAGCGTAGAGAACTTCTGGGGAATACACCGAGGGCAGGAGCTGGGGCAAGTGGTTAATAGGAACCATTTCAGAGTGAGTTGATGCTGAAGCTGCACTTTAGGAATTGCAAGAGGTGTGAGATGTTTCAGCAGTGCCAACTAGAAAAGTTGCCATTTCTCAACAGCTACCACATAGTGGTACCAGAGGCATCTCCAGCATTTTCTGCTGCACAGGCAGGAAATCCTGGCATGTCACATGTAACCCCATCCCAGGAGTCAGAACAGGGAGTAAGTGCAGGGTGATAAAGCGCTCAGTAAGGGCTCACTTGGAAATCAGACACATGGAAACCAAATACTGTCCTTTGACATTACAAGGAAGGGAAGGAAGGAAGGAAGAGAAGGAAGGTTAATAAGCTTAATTTGTCTTTTGAGAACAGCAATCTTCAGAATTAACTTTCCAAATAGGGCCATGACCCACACACTGGTTTCTCAGTGCTGCTCCCTCACAATAAATGCAGAGATAGTACAATAACCACACCATGAACTACCATTTTACACTCAGTCTGGGTTCAGCATTTCAATACAAAACACTATTAATCATAGTGTCAGAGCTGAAGAACCTTGTGCCTCTAAATGTTTTACAGAAGGAAGTTTCCCATGGGTGTCAAGGCTGTCATGTTAATCTTTTGGGACAGAGCATCTCCATCCTCTGCAATGCCAGAGTCTTTTCCAAACTGCAAGTTGCTCTGTGATCAAGAGGACCACAACAACACAGAGCTGGTTCCCCTCACATTTTTGCTTGGCGTGAGCTAGGAGTTGGTCCCAGACCCAGAAAGGAAGTGAAATCAGCCAAGCTTTCCAAATTTCAAGATGCTCTGGGATTCCATTGCACATTGAAAGAGAGCACTACAGAGATTAGTGCAAGTAATAGCCACAGCACCATGCAGGGAGAACTCTGCAAAGCTGACTCTAATACCCTAGGACTGCTGAGCCCTTTTTCTGTATTTTGTGTCTCATTTTATTAGTAAAAACACTATTTCTTTCCAGCATTGACTTAGGGAGGAAAAGAAAGGCTGAAGAAGAAGATTAGCATGTGAAATGTGCACTGCTTGACTTAACACTGGTTTCAACGAGCAGACACAAAAGGGGAAAACCAGGCTCCTGTTTAGCTCTTTTGGCTGAAAACCTGGGGTCAGTATTCCTATGTGTGCATCACTTCTGGCCACCTGTGCAGTGAAACTCAACTCTACCCCATGTGTGCCCCATGTGTGAATCCAGATGGCTCTGAACACAAATGTAAGTCAGTGTTCTTTCCAGCAGGGACAGCAGATCTGGAACCGTGTCTGTCACCCTCACAGCCCTGCCAGAGCCCTTTCCTGGTCACTGACAGCAGCCCGCAGCTCTGCAGCCCATTCATTCAAATCTACTGACGAAATGTTAAGCAAGTTCAGCTCTAGCAGTCTAATGTTTTGCTCTACAGAAATGGTGATACTCCAAATAAAAATAGTTTGAGATCCTGGCAATGTGAAAACTATTATAAAACAAAAAACTACTTTGCATCTAAACAGTCACTTATGCTCCTAAAGAAATATGCAAAAAAGTCTGTCTTAAGCTTTTTTGTGTGAAAATCAGGGAAACCCCCAAAGGTGTGTTTCATGTAGCTCCAATCCCACCTCCTGGGCCACCTGGCGACCCTGGAATCTGCAGATTGCAGTCGCTTCTTTAATTGTTTTCCAATTATTCATTTTAAGATTTTTAAACAAAATCCCAGGCCATTCAATTAACATCACTTCACAGTGCACACACTCTGACATCCATCTGCTCAAGTCATCTTTAACTGACACTGTCTCGTATCTGGTATTCATAACTATCAAACAAATCTCCAACAGAATCTACCTTCTGTTCCCACCTAGAAAACAGATTTTGCCATTTTTTATTCTAACACCTGTGCAGCTATCAACATTTTTCCACTGGAGATTTGTCATTGGTGAATGTACGTGTTGGGAACTGAAGTTTTTTTAATGCATTCACAGAAAAAGGAGGTGATTGTATATTTTAAGACCAGAAAGGATTATTGTCTGGTCTGGCCTCTTCTGTAACACCATCCATAAAATTTCACTTCTCTGATGTTATTTTAATATCAATACTTGACCAAGGTCTGTCTGTTAGAAAAAAAGTTGTTTCTACTTAATATTTAACTGGTAATAAATGCATGTTGTTATCCTGGGTATTAGCTACTCTCACTGATAAAAATTTGCACCTTATTTCTCACTCCAAAAATACTGAATTTTGACAAAAGATGCTTTGTTTTATTTAGAATGAAAAGCTTTCCCATGCCCCTACTAGCTTTTCCACCAGTTCTTAAAACCTATGCTTGTTGCATCTAAACCTTCTCTTTGGATAAATAAATATTTGCACCCCCATTTTTTTTTTTTTAAATCATAAAGCATATGCCTAGCCTTTGATTATTCTTAAAGCTAGAAAAGCTAAGTAGTCAATCACGCTTTTTCCTCAGTTGTGGCTATATAAAGACAATATACTTGCCAACAGTTGTGGGTATGAAATAACATTGCCTCCTTAGTCTGACCCTAATCTCAGGAGAAAAAACAAGTGATCCTCATTGCTTCCTTCACATTGCACTGTTTTCATAATGTTGTATTCCGTGCCTGCCAGTAGCTCCTTTCCCAGGAGGAAGCTCCTTTGCCCCAGGAAGTGCCATGGTGCTCCCTATGCAGTAGCTTTCCTGCCCATCTCTGGCCTTGCTGTAGCTCCTTGCTGTTTGCTCCTTGTTTTCATGATACGGGGCAGCTTGTGAACTTTTCAGGTAGGCAGCTCAAAAATAAAATCCAACAAAAAAGAAGAAACCCAGGAGGAAGTAACTGTTTTCACAAAGCTTCATTAAAATGTGGAACTCATTGCTAACAGATACTGTGGATGCAAAAACTATGGGGGAGTGAATTCTACCAGGACTAGCCAACACCTGGAACCTCTGATTCAGGAGGTCACTCACCACAGATCCCCTAAATCTGAGGTCATTAGGGAAGGATCAACACCTGGGTGTCTCCTTACGTTCATGGTTAAGGGCTGGCTCATCAGAAGCAGGGTCTGTCTGTGCAGGTGCTGCAGTAAATCCTTGGCTGCCCGTTGGAGTTCCTGCTACCAAAGGATAGGTGTGATGCCAGCTACAGAGGTGTGAAGGCTTTGAGTGCTCCTGGCTTAGCTTTCATGAGGATTTATTGATCACCCTTCTGTGTTTGAAGCGTTCCTTGGAGCAGGCTGCAAAAGGTATGATAAGATTTCCTATGCTATGGCCTGCAGCACCTTTCCTGAACCACACAGGGATCCTTTTCTTTATCTTTTTTGTTGTTATATATAAATATGAGGAGGTTTGGAAGAAAACCATGTTGTGATATTTTTTGAGTTTGTTTTTTCTTTTTTAATGACGCTTGTATTGGTGGAAGTAGTCTGATATTCCTGATATTCCTGTGTTATCCTGTAAGAGAATTGGGTCTCTGTTTCTTGTGTCTATTAAATGAGTACCTTCTGTTTGGGAGTCTTCTGTATATAGTTATCTGTGCACTCTTATTTTGATAATACTGCAGGGGATTTCCTGTCCCTATAACTTTATGGAATTTCTAAAAAAAAGTATCACAGTGTTTTTCTGGTTGTGGCATAGATTAAGCTGATGTTTGTCAAGGGCTTACTTTATATAAAGCCTTGCCCTTCTCAAAAATAGTTTTCATTTAATGAATCCTCTGATTCCTCCAAAATTCTACTTTTCTAATGTTGCTAGTAGTGCCAGTGTTTAAGACACAGCATTCCTGCTTTGGTTAATCCTTTAATATTGCTAAGAAGTGTTATCCCACATATCACACATACACAAAGTATTTTCTTATGTTCCTGTCCTTCCCTCTAGTGATGTATGGAATAACTGTGTGGAGCACGTACATGATGAATAGAGATGACTTAAACAGTTTTTGTACATTTTCCAGCTGGCACCTGTAAAGGAACAGAGAGGCAGAACAAGGCAAGGTGAAGAAGCAGGTTGGGGGACAGAGATATGAACAGGATATTAGATATGAGCTTAAGACCAGGTGTATTTGTAGAGGGCTCCAGCTGTGTTTGCTGCTGATCCTGGTGCTATGGAAATTCGTGGTGAGTTTAAGGGGAGCTGATGCTTTTAGGCTCCATCTCTGCAGCGTGGAACGTGCCATGGTGCCCACTGGAGCCCCATGTTGTGCTTTCACCCTGAGCTTGGCACAGAAACACAAGCAGTGTTCTGGACAAAGGAGCATTTGGCATGTTGATGTATGGTCTGGTACTAAACCAAGTCTAAACTATTGAATGATTTTTCTGTACCGTGTATTTATACATGCAGGTTTTTAATGTGTCTGCTATCCACTTGTACTGTCCTCTGTAGTGAAAATTAGTCCCCAGCACAGCTCCATATTGCTCCTGTGCTCAGGCTGAGCTGTGCTGCTCTGCCTGGACTGTGTGTATTGTTATCCAAAGGCATTCCCATTTTTTAATGCTTCAGAACCACAGGGTCTAGTTCTGCAAACCTTAAGCCCCATGAGCAATCCCTTGTCCACTGAAATCAACGGAATCCCTTGTGTGAATAAGGATTATGCTAGTGAATAAAGGGTTTTCGGATCACGGCCCTAACCCTTTTTTAATTAACCTTCTAAGAAAGAATTTATACAGGAAAACTCTGTCTCAGTGGTGAGCAGTCAATAAACCAAGTCTTTGTGACTCCTTCCTTCCTTTATGGGTCCTTTGTGTGAGGCTTAAGTGAAATGGATCTTGCTCTATATCCCTTCTGTCCAAGCCAATCACTTTATAAATGTCATAATTTCTCTCTATTGTTCCCTTTTTGGGTATATTTGCTCTTGTCTCATTCAGTGACTGCTAGCTCAACTACTTTTTTGCATTAGGAAAAAGAAAGGAGACAAAATGGACTGAAATATCAGGAAGAGGGATTCCATCTTATTTTAACCTCTGGGAATCAAAATACTAGTTTTTATATTGAGAATCCCGTAAGTCCATTTTTGCTATATGGAATCTTCTACTTCCAATGTTTCACTGTCACAGGTGATCTATCCTAAATATAAAGTTCTAGGATTTGGAAGCTTAACTTTCAAGTAATCTCTTGTAATTTTCCATCTTCAGGTTCACCTCAATGCCTTAAAATGTCACAATTATTGTTGCCATTACAGATAACCACAGTGGCCCAAAAGCAAAACCAGCAGATGACAGAAAATAGAATAATACTAAGATGTGCTTGTTTAGCCAAAGTGTTTTCTGATTGTATTGCAGCCTAGAGAATCAAAAGTGTTAGGAAATGGTGGAGATAGAGGAAAATGAAGATCTCCACTGCTCTTCACAGAAAAGTGCGGATTTTACTGCAATCTGCAGGACATAAGGGATTCCTAAACACTGCAAACAGTATAATGTTTTCTCAGTGCTGAGATGAAGCTGAAAAATAAATGAAACGTTCTGCTTTTATGTGAGTCAACAGAAGTATTCTGTTCTTTCTGTTTTCAAATTACCCACAGTTTTTTAATTTCTGTGAGTATTTGTAGCTCTCTGTAAATTGTAAACTCTCTGTCATATGCTTCCTGCTTTGCTTGTATGTAGTTACCTGGCTGGAACTGTATCCCTTGGTGTGATGGTCTTTCCTGGCTTTTAACTGAATAATTGTGACTTAACCACAATGTCTCTTACTGAACGTGCAAATGTTTACCCAAAATTAAGTGGAATTAAAGTTGTAGAAAGACTTACGAGAAGAAAATTTCAATTCATGCAAATATTTGCAGGTGTATGGATTGAACAGAAGGTTTGAACATCTTGATTCAGGACAGTACCAGGATAAAACATTCATTAGTTTTCCTGCTGTTGTTCCAAGCCTTATTTCTAGGAAGATGTTGAATTAGCTGGTAAGTGGCTTAGCTGATCTGTTGAGAAGCAATATCAGTTGTGTCATGGACATTTATTTAATCTTAGAGAATAACAGGGATGTCATAATGCTCATACTGGCCTCAGCCCAGTTTTTTCTGAAGGATACATTGCACTTTATTTGTTTGCCTTTCCTCTGATCTTTCTTTGAAACCATTCCCTCTTTTCTTCTCTCTGATTAGACATTCGTAGTGTGTTCAAAATAATTGATTTGGTTCTGTGAAGATCTATATCTGTAATGGCCAAGTCTCGTCTTTCTTTTTTTCTCTCTTTTTTTTTTTCCTATCAGGGTTATTAGCAATAGAGAGTTCCTCCTAAATAAATGCAGGCACAAGTATGGAAATGTAGTGGATAACTTCTGCTACTTCAGCTTTGAAGGAAGCTGTCTTTGGAGAGGTGTTCAGTGGAGTATTCCTCCTTTTAAAAATTCTCAGAAAATCCAATATTTTTGCTTTTCCTTAGGCGTGTTAGGCAAAGACAGTAGATTTATGCCTGCAAGTTTTACAACTTGGGAGTACTCTTTAGAGACCCTTTTAGTTTTGTTATCTTTCTGGGTGCACCTATTATTTGCTAGGGGGAAAAAAAACCCCAACCAATTTCACAATTTCCAATTTTGCAAATGATCTCAGGGTATTCTCAGCTCTGTCTTTCTGTTAACAATCTGCAAGCAGGGATTTATTAGGGCAGACAGGCAGTTCTTGTGGTTTGGCTCCCCCCAAGTCAGACAGGGCAGTGTTGTGCAGCAGCTGGTCCCAAATGTTGGTATTGCCCTCCCAGCTCTGTGCAGCCTCAAATCCTCCTGTGGGGCATGTTAAACACCATGGTTTTTAAAGTTTATTCTTATTATTCTGGAATAAAAGTTGAGGTGGGGAGGGCTATTATTATGATGCTTAAGGTACAGAAATATTTTCTTCATCTTTCTAACTGATCTTGTCATGGTGCTTGTCAGTTACTGCACACCCCTGTCCTCTAATACTCCTCTACCAGACCTTCAATAAGACACTTAATTTCTGCTATGTGAGACAAGCTGCTGTCTAATCTCAAAATTTCCCTCTTCCTTTTAACTTGTGTTTCCTTCCATGAGTTTGTTGCATCATACTTGCAATTCCCTTGCTAATGCTCTCTGTGTCTTCTAGACTTTATCTCTTGGTCACAGAAAGGAATCAATAATCCTTCTGACAACTTTATACTTTTAGCCTTTCACCCTAATTTTTTCTTGGATAAATTTTTACAGCTTAAAAATCCTCTGGTATGAAATTCTGTGTAGCTCTTAATCTCAATTTTGCTTTCAATGACCTATCATCCTAAGTAGACTCAAATATACAGTCTATTATTTACCGGACTGTTTGTTCACCGAGTTAATACCACAATTTAAACCCAGATTTACTGCTATTCTACCCCCCCACCACCGAATTTAAGTACCAGGAATTACTCCCTTTTGTAATCAAAAAGCCTTTAAACCTCACATAAAAAGTTTCTTAAGACTGCAGTTTATCTCTTTCCCTCAAAAGAGATGCTTTCAAAGAGTTGCATCAGCATTTTAGATTTTTAAGTATTCCTATGTCTTGGTTTCCAAAACAAGCTGAGCATTAAGGTTCTCTGAAGGCAGCAGTCTTGTGGGTGGGTTTGTTTGTTTAATTAAAATATCTATTAATTTTTGACAAAATCTAAATACAAAGCTCTTATTGTGACTTGATAAAATTTAAAATGCTTTGGTTATTTAAGGAGATGGAGTAAAAGTATCATTTCTAAGCAAGCTGAATTGGCAGTGCAGGTTGCAGAAAATATTCTATTAATATTGTTAAACAATCTAAAAGAAATAATTATGGGGGACTTGCATGGACGGAAGGCAATTACAAATTTCTTTGTAATTTTTTTATCAGGAAAGGACTGAGTACTTTTTCTAGGCTTATAAATTCACCCGTCATATTCCCAGAGCAGTTCAGGAAGGTCTGACCCTTTGTCATAGGCACTTCCCTTTGTTGATAGTTTGCACCGATTTGAGATTTTAATACCCACTTTCCAAGTCATCTTTTGTCAAATACAACTTTTCTGGTGCTTGGTGTCTCAAATACAGTGCTATTTGACATATTCCTAAATTTTCCGGAGTAATTACTGACACTGAATGAAGCTGAATTTGATTCATAAGGGATCAGTGATTCTTTCAAACCCAGTTAAGCTATTCTTTTTAATACCCTTTTAAAGAACTTATAAATTTCTAACAGTTTAAATTTCTTGGTAGAAGACACTAGATGATTATAGAACATCTATGTGTGTCTAGTCATTCTGAGTTTTATTTTCTGGAAATTACTAAAAACAAGTTTGGGAATTAGATTGTGTGATTTCCATTTAGCATGGAAAGATAAGGTACTGTGGATGCATGGGATGGCCTGGTTCCAGCATGCAGCAGGAGAAGGGGCTCCAGAGAGCCTGGGGTTTGCACCTTGGGAATGGCAAACACGGCAAGGATGGAGAGGAGCTCACAGGGATGAGGTAAAGCAGGGACGCTCGATACTGCATTAGACAACGGGTCTGTGTCAGGCAACAGGAACAATGTATTATAACTAATGATATAAGTAATGAGAAAAAGGTGACACTTTTAGAGTGTAATGAGGGCTAAAGCCTATACCATGCTGTATAGCTTAACAGCTGGTATTAAATCAGCAGACAAAACATTTGCTGAGATTGTGGAAAGTCTGCAAAATTACCTTTCTGGTATCTGCTGAGTGTATCTGCTTTTATAAAGAGGATCAAAAGAGAAAATGAGACAATTCTTGAATTTGTCAGTTCAGAAAGGGTTTAAATGATGTGTTAAGAGATTGGATGGTGTATTATATGCAGAAATGAAATGGTCTAAAAATGGTTATTGACAGGAGTAATTGATCCAGAGCAGGACATTGACAGTGGCGGGGCCATGGAAGACACTAAAATGCTGTGGGCAACCTGTGTGACCACTAAGCAGTGTCCAAGCAGAAAGCTCAAACCAGACAAGCAAAGCAGCATGTCTTGTCTCTGTCCTATGCAAATGAGTGCTGATCTGAAATAGCTGAGAGAAAATGGGATATGCAGACAAAACATGCTGGTTCCAAACCTAGCGCCCCTTACAAAGGCAACATAAACAGCATTGGGAGCTGCATGCTGCAGAGGACAGTGTCTATTGTGTTCTCTTGTACAAGCTCTAGTGTTGCCCTGAATTTTGCAGCTCTTCGATGTTTTCATTTCTGTAACAAAGTTCTCACCCACTTTCTGTAAACATAGCCATGTTTTGCTAACCGTCCTTATCGTTTGCATTCCATTCTCCCTAGGAGGAGACTTTTGACAGATCTTTCCTTTGACCAGTGTGATTGAGAGGTGGTAATTTCTCCCTCCAATCCACGGTGATTCCTAAGAACATATATAATAAAGAGCAGGCCAATTTGGCCCCCTCTTTCTTTCCTGCCTTCTCTCTGAGACCGGAGTTCGCGTGTTCTTTCGTGTCCTAGTGCGACACACTAGTATCTTTACAGCAGTTTAAGTTGGGATACAATAACCAAAATGTTGTTGGATTTTGTAAGAAGTGGAGGGAATGGAATGTGAAATATATTTTTGGCAGTTTGCTCAGACTCCAGGAAGGAAGCAGCAGTGAACTTGATGTTTTAAATGGACAGAAAAAGAATCTGCCTCTTCTGAGTGCTCTCTCAATGAAGGTATAATGTGTAACTATAAATTCTGTATTCTTCTGTAGTGTGTTGTGAAGTTTCCTACAGGTTTTAGGAAGACATTAATAGCCTAAAACTGTGTTTTTAGGAGAGACTAAACATATGGGTTTCTGGGCTTCTGCAGTAATTAGAAAAGAAAAAGGTGGAATATAAGCCCCTCTCGGAAATCATATGCCAATGTGAGCGGAACACTGCAACATGTTTCCAGCAGCTGGAAACCAGCTGAGGCTCTGTGCATCCAAACTGAATCCAATATTTACCTCATACTTGCAATTTAGTAACTTTTAACTGAAACAGTGGGTAAACTTGTTCCATTAGTTGGTGGTAAGCTCCCAAATCTACCTAGAGAAACATGTCCATAAAATTGGAGATTGAAGTTGATAGCAAGAAATACCTCTTCAAAGACAGTTGCAATATCACCAGCTAATCCTATCAATGCCATCAGTACTTGTTTTTTAGCACTGAACAATAAAACTGATGCTTTATGACATTGTTAGCCCTCAGTGGTATTGGAAGTTAGTGGTATAGAACACCTTAAATAGCACTGCTGAGAAACTGCCAAGAATTTGAAGGAAATATGAAAAATCAGATTTTTTTATTTTTTTTTTTTCTTTTTGGAGATTCAACTATGTTATGGCTGGCAGAGTTTCATCCAAGCCTTGTGATCTATCTTGAGGAACCTTAACCTTCAAATGTTCCCCATGTGAGCCCCCGTTTGCAGTCAGTTATTTCTGTAGGTTTTTGCCTACGGCAGTAACAGTGTTCGATCTGCAGAATGAACTGTTACAGAATGAATAGAAACACATTGATTCCCGTGGCATACTGGGACTTTTCATGAGTGATGGTGCTCATATTGTACAAGAAAGTCCTTACACACCTTTGTCTATAAAGCTACCTTATGATGCTTCCCTAACTGGAACAGGAGCAGTAATTTCACATCTGATGGAAGATCAGAGTGAAAGGTTCATTGCTTTTGCCTCTAAATTCCTTACTTTGGTGAAACGGAGCTCCATGGAAATTGAGAAAGGATCTCTGAGCTATTCTTGGCAGTTTAAAACTTTTCACCAATGTTACATAGGTAATGATTTATGCTGGTTGAAGATCATCAACTCTACTTTCAGCTTTAATCCCACAAAAAGGAGTTCCAACCATAACTATTGCAAAGCTTTCAGGATGGGAAGATGGCTCAACTGAGGTAGAATTAATTTCAAAACAACAACTATCAACAGCTTCATGAATTTTTTCTGGCAAACTTTCCACTGAAAAAGCTTCATTAAAAGGGGACTCCACATGGCACAAATTCAAGGTCTTGAAAAATGCATTAAAATACAAAAGTAATCTGAAGATTAAAATTTGTACAACACAAAGTGGGCGCGTGTGTACGCGCAAGCTGTTTCAGCAGCAACATAATGCCCTTCTTCCTACAAATGTGTGTCTTATAACTCTTCCTCTCATCTTTGGAAGAATTTCTTGTTCCTCTGTGACTTTTACAACTTCATCCTTCTCATTGTGTGTCCAGTCATGTACTGACCCCCTAATAATTTTCATCACCCCCATTTCTGTTGTCTCCTGTTTCATGATAAAGGGAAGAAGTGCCTGGGGGGGGGGGTGTGATTGGGTAGTTTTGCTTTTTTTTTTTTTTTTTGGTTTGGCTTTTTTTTTTTTTGGTGGGGTAGTTAGTTGTTTGGTTTGAGTTTTTTTTTTTTTTGCTTTTTTGTGGTGGGGTAGTTAGTTTTTTGGATTTTTGATGGTTTTGTTTCTTAAGGAATTAAAATCTTTGCCTTTTTTACTGGCATGTCAGGTTTGGTTGCGTTTGGTGGGTGGCCATAGATATGGCTGGAGGATGGAAACAGTTAAACCAGGCATGTTAAACGTCAGAGATGGCATTCTGCAAAGTACCTGAGAAGTTACACAATAAGCTTTGTAAAATTTGATTGCTCCTGTTATTCTTTCACGACAGAGTCATCACCTAGAAACCAGGCTAAAGATAGCTCCATTTTAAATTTTATTTTATTAAAAAGACTTGCTGGGTCTCTGTTACAATCATTAAGATGTGATTTTTAAAGGGCCTGTTTTTTCCAAGTTCCAGGTATAGGAAATACTTGAAGCCCAGGCTGTCTGTCTCACTCCCCTATCTCAGTGGCGAGGGACTTCTACAGAAATAGAAGATACAACATAAAAGTCTCAAGGGTCTTAGAAATGCATCTCATGCCTAAATATTTTCATTTTCACTGGAGTTTCACTAGCAGTGTTTTGTTTAGGCTATGCTGGGCCATTTATTAGGCATGTACATCTCTCTCTTTGTGGGATCTAATGCTTTTGCTTCATTAGATATTCACTAATGCCCAGGATATAGCAGTGCAGGGACTGGAAAGTGTAAAATTCTCATTTCTGAACTTGGATAAATTGCATAAATTTAAAGAGCAGAATGGAATTCTCACCTTGAGGGCCCTAATTGTTTTTTGAAATAAGTAGAATGTCAGAGCAGCTCCTCACCACTCAAACACAGTGCATTGCTGCAAAGATTTATTCAGACTTTCAGGAAAGGAGTGACTCATACTGTAGCATGGGCAAAGACAACTTACAGTGAAACATCAGGTTTCTGTGGGGCAGCTGGAATACAGAACAGGCTATTACGGATCAGGTCTTAGCTACGGCATTGAGGAGCTGCATTTTGAGCTCTCTCAAGGTTGTTTTCTCTTTTTTTTTGTTTTTATTCTCAATAGATATAGGGATATTGGAACGAACCAGAGTAGTTGGGTGGTTCCTTGAGTATTCCTTTTTATTGTAGGAGGAAAATGAAGTAGTGAGATGGAGCAGAGATAATTTATAGAAGCTTGGGGTGATAATGTCACAGCTTTATCCTTCATATTGTTAAGCAGAAGTGGAGTAGAATGTGACACAGACAAGTAGGATGTTTACCTGGATATTCTGCAGAAGGGATGCTTATTGAAAATACAGGGCATCAATACAGCCAGACAGTGATGTGTGCTGGCACCAGGGAGCTCTGTGTTTGCTTTCACTCGAAGGCATTCTCTGACATATTTTATGGGAAGTAAGAAACAGTATCTATAACAAATACCCTTGAAAGTTCCAGAGTATTTGTTTAACACCTGCTGGCCATGCTGAAAGGCACATTATACATCATCACCCAGCAGACAGACTGCTTGTGCATTGCACTACATGATTTTGATAGTTAAGGCTGGGGCAGCCCTTAGTGCAGCGTTTCTCAGGGTGCTCACCTTGCGTAGCAGGAGATCCCGTTAATGAGCACGGAGCAGCTGCTTGGACTCCTGCAGGGTGCCCGGGGTAGCTCCTGCAGCCTGTGCAAGGGCACAGCAGCAGCATGGGAGCAGCTTTCCAGCCCTTTGCAGTAGGATGTGCTTGTTCCCATTCAGAGGGAGGGTTATCTCCCCAGCCTTCACACTTCTGGAGGAATGTTGATGTAGGATAATTGTGCCATGATGCTGGTGTGGCAAACGATTCTGGATTATTATAGATCCTCTCTGTATGTATGCAAAATGCATAATCATGCTTTTTGTATTACAAATCAGCAAGTAGGGGTATGTGGAAGTGCTACTGTTGTGTGGAGGGTGCTGGCAATACACAGAGTAGTACAAGTGGCACCATATCCATTGAGTGGATGTAATCTGACAGGTGGTCACCAGATAATTCAAATGCTCAGAAATTCTGTACTATTTATGGAGGTAAAAAAGTACTTTTTAGATCAGTTTGTCTAGCAATTTCTGCTATTACCTTTGTGCTAAAATCTGCTCAGCACTTACCCAATTGATGTACAAATGCTATGCAAAAAGGTCAACTTGGATCTATGGAAACAACTAATCCATCAGAATCAGATGACAATCTTGAATTGTGATGAAGCTTTGAAGACCCTTTGTTTCCTCACTGACAGTTAATTCAAGTGTTTATATTCCAACAGATTTGATGTAACTTTTTTTTTTTGCCACCTTTTGTTAAATCTTAATTTTGTAAGTGGCTGTTGACATTTTGAAGTGAATAATAAGGAGAACATCAAGCAAACAGTCTAATCAATCTGAAAATATACTGAAGTGGGGCTGTAACAACACTTTCTCATCCTGCACCTTCATCAGGTTAACCCTGTTCTAATGCTCTGCAGAAGGCTGCCAAAACACTGCCCTTTATGAAAACATATAAGAACACCTTTCTTATAGATTTACTGTTATTTATTTACTATCTGACAAATTTCTCTTTACTTCTTGCATAATAACAATATTGTGCTAAATTTGTACTTATTTAACTTTCTGATATGAAGTAGGTCCACAAGACGGCCCTTTTGCCTTGCCAAATCTTGGTTCATGAGTGAAGAGCCCAGCACTGTGGCTATTGATCTCTTCTGTCCCAAAATCCTATTTTCAGAAACACACATTGATTTGTGTGCTTCATTAACGTTTGTTTCTTCTTCACCATAATAACGAGCTGTTTGTGTCTTGCTCAAAAATAGACATAGATTAATGCAATGTTGACTGCAAAATCACCAAGGAAGAAAACTGCTGCACTAGATAAACTTTATAGGTCACGTTCCTCCAGTTTCACAGTCTGGGATGACCCTTCGTGTAATAAGGCATGGCGAGGCTTGTGATTATCATAGGATAAACCCTGGAGTATTGTAAAGGTAAAAAGCATAACTGCCAGTGTTTGACTTCCTAGAAATAGAACTATTTGGTAACATTTGGCATCATCCAGTGTCAGAGATGCCTAATTAGTAAGCACATGCATGTTTACAGGTATTTATGCAGATCCATCCACAAAGAAACTTGCAGGCACAGGAAAAAAGTGTACATTTTTTAGTGGAAGAAATGTATTAAAAAATCAGAACTGGAAAAATGCAAAGCATTTCTATGTGGGAGAAGTAAGAATTTCATCTTGCTTGTAGTATCAGTAATAAGAATTACTGTTCCATTTCTGATGCAGGTTACAGGTATCTTGCACTTAAGTAAAACATATCAGCGCTGATTCTGAGAGGTTTCTGAGCATGCCAGAGGCAAGGGATTAGAGTAGCAACCTAACCCAAGTTAGGGAATTTTTCAGCAGTTTACATCTATCAGTTAAAAATAGACACCTGAACATCATTGGGACTTTCCACATAGCTGCTGATGGAATGATCTGATCCTTTTTTTCTCCTTGACATATTCTCTGTACTTATTTCAGAGTCTCAGCAGGGTAGATGTAACTGCATATTGCACAGGTTGATTTTTCTGTGTACAGCAGGCGCTGAACTGAACCAGTAGCTTTGCTTTTCAATTCCTGTGGTTTCATCAGGCTGAGACACACACGTGCCCTTTGTGTTCTTCCCCATTGCTTCTTCAGTTTAATGGGAATTCCAGGAAGAGTAGGATGATTGGGCATATTTCCTCTCCCTATTCTTCACATCTGTTCCCTTAATAGTGTGAGTTCAGTGGAAATATGAAAGACTGCTTTCATCAGATGGAGTGGGAACCAGGTATGTCCTTAGCCCTGCGGGTCCTTGAAATACAGCACCAAGGCACTGGGGCTCTTTTTAGTGTTGTATAGGAAATACTCTTCTTGCAGGAAAAAACTACAAGAACATGGAAGGCAATTGGCAACTCTTAATAATGAATGAATTCAATGGTTATCCTATACAACCTTTTTTAATAATGTATTTCTTCCCAGACACAATTTTTCAGTGCCTAGAGGTTTCCCTCCCTCCCCTTTGAATTAATTATTCAAAAAAACGTTCCTTAATATCACTGAGAAGTGTTTGTGACACTTCTCTCTGTGAACACAAAACTTTGTGAGCCACAAAACTTGATTCTGACCTCAACCATTTACAGTCTTCAGGAAGGCTTAGAATTGTGCCTGCAATTTAGGTGTGAGTCTTGATGTAATCTCTCCAAGGAAAAGCACGGATTGCTGGAGATCTGTACACTGAGATTCACTGGCACGAATCTGAATTCAGGAGAGATGTAATGAGGGGAAATGGCACGAGGCATAAATTTTTAAACAGAAGTAAGGTGTATCTATTGCCCTGAGCAACATTTTGGGCTCCCAATTCTCATGGGTTGACCAAATGCCACAGGTTGGAACCTCTTCAGTTCTTACAGCCAATGTGTCTGTGCAAAATGAGTAGGCACTGTTATTTAGGGTGTAATATTGACTTCTTTGCATAAGCTTCCTCGTTATAGTGATTAGTCACAGCAGCGTGCACTGTGTTTTGGAGCACACTCGTCATGCTGTAGATGTGTCACAACTTGTTATTAAGACAAATGGCTGTTCATGAAAGGAAGGTCACACCTGTGGAGAAGAGATTCCATGAGACAACTTGTGCATCACCTCAGTCGATGATTCCCAGGTTTACATGTGTACCAAGGCTAGGAGGGCAGGAGATGTTGGATTTCTGACACTTTCTTTTGTGTTGAGAGATGGGCAAAGCATATGAAGAGAAAAGCACACAACATATTTCTTCCCCAAATTATGCTGCTGACTCTTTAAGCCAGGAATCCTCAGGAGTTTTATAATAAAAATAAACTGTTATCCTGCAGTATTTTACTCAGTCATCATGTTTCTGTATGAATCATCAGATACTTATTTTTCTTAACATTGCAAAACCCATACTGGTCTATCTACTAGTTGCAGAACACTTACAATGGCCTTGAAAAATATGAAGTGCTGCTTCAGGCCATCTAGTAAGAATATTGAAGGCCTGAAAGTATGATTTCTCAATATCTTTTTTCTTCAGCTGTTGATATCATACTTAGTGCTCACTTGACTTAGCAGTATGATTCAATGTGGGACTAATTATCATCTGCAGTACAATTATTTAGGTCCTGCTAGTGGTTTTCTGGACAGTTTAAAACAAATGTAAACACAAAAGAAGATGCAAATAAATTAGCAAGGCAGCCTAAATTTAGTGCCAGCAAAAGCAACTTGATTCACATTGCTAGGTTACAAATATATTGAATCTGTTTTCTACCAAACACAGAATTAATCTGTAGAACTCATTGCCACAAAATAGGGAGCTCTTAATGGAATTCATCGACCAGATATTTATATGGCTATTGAATGTCACAGGCGTGATGGGCACTGTGCAAGCATAGTTCTGACTATTGCAAATCCTCCCGGAGCCTGCAAATTAGAAAGAAACCTCCCCAGCAAGTGAGTTATTTCATAATCATCCATTACAGGATCTCCTGAAAATTCAGCTGCCTCTGGTTGCTCTGGGAGATGCATGGTCCTGTCTGACACAGCACAGGTGTTGAGAAATTAAGATCAGTCTTATCAGCGATTTAATGACAACCAAGCTATTCATCAGTGGTCAGTCAGTTGCTTGTCCTAGAAGGCACTGAAGTCTGACCAGGTCCCTAAGAGCCCTGTCCTGCTGGCTGAGCTGGTGTCTGCAAGCTGAGAGGCGGTGAGCAGCAGTTTATGGAACCCCTTGGTGCCACATACAGAAATGCTTTTATTTTATTACGATGTGTAGGACTCTTTCCCCATCCTGCCCTGTCCATGAGATGCTGCCATTCCTCCCCAGAGCTGCTGAATATTGTGGCTAATATTGGACAAAATCTGATGGTGGTGCAGCAGTCTCCAGCCCACTGTGTTCTGGTCACAGAGAGAGCTGTGAGAAACCCTGACAGACACACCCCGGACGGAGCAAAGCTGGAGCTTCCCTGGGCACAGAGCTGGGCTCCCTGGGTGCTACTGCCCCTGCAGAGATGGGCTATACCCAGCAGGCATGCATCCTCAGCCTTCAGCTGCTCCATCAAAATCAGACATTCTGGCATCTTCTCAGTTCAGCCTGGCTTGCATGGTGTCCTGTGGCCTGTTTTGCTGAGTTACTTTCAAAAAGGCAAAATTGTTTCAGATTTTAAAGAGCACTTTTTTTTTTAAGGTAATGGAGCTGTGTTGGAAGAAATCTGAAATGGACTTAAAAGCAATATGAAATACCAGTCCTTGCAAGGTGAACTGATAGAAGGTGAACCAATGTTTGCATAAGGGTAAATGCATATATATAAATAAACAGAAGATCTTCAGCTTGTGTCATGTAGCTTCTGAACATTTAGAGGGAAATTTAGCAAATAGATAGATAGTTAAATATTCATCTTTAATAAGTAATGCTCTTCAATAATGTGCATTGTTGTACTAATGCATAATAAGGAGTATTAAATGGTAAAGATGGTTTTACTGTCATTTAAAATTCATTCTGCTGTGGTCAGGGCAACACTCTCAGTAAGAAGCAAGAGACAAAGTTCCATCTTAAACTGACAGTGTTGAAGTCCCAGTGAGACTGCCATGACATTCCTGTGGCAGTGACTGTGCTAAGCCACTGATGTGAAGAACACTTTAAAGGACCTTGTCCTTTTGCTGTCTTCAGTCCAAGTTAAATGGTTAAATCCAGGAAAACAGAACTTCTAGCCTTCAAATACCTGTTGCTGTGCTGGCCTTTAAAAGCTGAGGGGTTTATGGTGTAAAATTGCAACTCAGGATATTTGGGAGATTCTCACCCAGATTTTTCTCTCACAGAACCTTTATTCTCTTGTAATTACAGTAGTTTCTCCAAAGTTACTGTTATATTATGGAGCTGCTGGAAATGACATTGGTACCTTTAAACAAATGTCCTTAAGGTCTTGCACAAGTACACAGTAAGAGTCCCTGGAGAGGGTGGGAAAGGTATTTGTATGTTCTAAATTTGCAGTTTTTCTCCCAAGATTTGGTCTCAGCTGTTGAAGTAAAAAAAGTTAAGCACATTTCTGGTTTCTTTATGCCTACCTTGTTCTGTAGTGGAACCTCTCGTTCCAACATGCAGAATTGTTGTTTCTGTACTATTAGCGCTCAGATGGAGGTGGTGATATTGCAACTGCAATTTAATATCCTCTTTTGCTCTGCCATCAGATGGATTGTTGATGTGGAAACTGAAGCAGTGAAGTGAAATACCCAGGGTGATGTGTAAGCGTGTCAACACGTTTTTCAGGCACCTTTGCCAGGAATCGTAAAGTGTGTGGAGCATCCATTTAAATTTTTATATTTGGCTGCATCTCATTCAATTAGTCTATCAAATTCCTCATTAAAGTTCTTGAGCATTTAGAACTACATAATTAAAATACCATTACACTTGGTGGAGGGGAAAAAAATCTTTAAAGTGCTCTGTATCATTAGAAAAAAAAAATCCCATCAAGGAGTGATATTGCATTAGTATTCATTACTATTAAAACATGTTGGAAGTGGAAAGAATAAAAAGGATTCATTCTATAATGCCAGGTCCAGGAATGACCTAAGGCTTCAAGTTGATATTGATTCCTTTAGTTTCTGGTTTCTCTGTGATCTCTGTGTACATAGAGGAAGAATTGACTGAGGAGAGATGTTTCAGCAAAGCTCCAACTATTCAATATCTCCCCATACTTCCCTAAATCACCAATTTCAGTACTGATTCTTTTGAAGAAGACACTTTCAATGAAGTGATTAAAAGAATGATAATGAATGGCAGTTTCATGAATAGTACCTTTTATTACCTCTCAGTGATTGCAGACTATGGTATGTAATAAATGAATCAATCAGTCAAAAAGCAGACCCCCAACAAAACAAACAGAAATGCAGCAACCCCTCCATGCAATAGGGAAACTGTCCCAGACAGAGATATGGGGCCTAAATGGGGATTTAAATAATTAAACTTGAGATCTTTTTCTCAATGTCATAGACTTTTCACCAGAAATTTGCTTTTATTGGCGTAGTAGGCAACTAATGGCCTGGTTTGTTTTTGCATTTTAATACAAAGGGTAAGAACACCAAGCCAGCAGCACTCATGGGAACGACAGATGATCCCAGCCTCTGGGCAGGGTGGAGAGGTGTGTGTCCCACCTGGCACACCTCAAGCAGTTTGACACAGACTCAGCAAAGGCAATATGCCACCTTCATACATAAAGCACGGGACACAGCACACTTGAAAAATACTGATTTTCATATTTTCATGGAGAATAACCTCTGGCAAAATTCAATTTGCTCTTCTCTTCACTTTTTACTGCCTTTTAAAAATAATTGTATCCCTAGGATTTTCAGTAATTGGTTCTATTGCACTTACAGTTAATTATATATTTTTGATTAATGTATTCTATTATGAAATAATTTCCTTAGAATATCTGATAGTGATTTAATTTCCAGGTTATTGTCCTTCTCAGCAACCTGAGGAATTGGCTTCCAGATAGTGATGTGAACGAGTTTTGGTGACGAGTGTTATGATCCAAGATAATTCACTATATTGTAGTTAGTAAGCTTTATGTTGTCAAACATGTCAAATATTGCCTCTTAATTGATTTCATTTTTCATTTTAATTAAATTTGGTGTTCATAAAAATCACTGTAAAGAGCAGAGTTTAGAAGTAAAGCTTTTCAAAAACATGGAAAGTGGGCTCAGTAATACCAAAGACACTTGGGTTTTGTCTGTAAACAGAGATGAAAAGACATGGAGTTCAGTATTTGCACCGACATTTTTCTATGGTTTAATTTTAGATGGACCCTTTATAATATATAAAAGTTGCTGATTTTTAAGTTTATTTTAATTTTACATCCTTTGAAGCAATTAAGTGGCTTTAACTTTTAGGCAAATGGAGAAAAGTGTACTGTCAAAGATAAAACATGAAAAAATAAAAGTTCCCACGTTTTGATGTAAATCACAGTAGATGTTTCTTTTCAGTAGCTCTGAATTCCGTACCTTTATTTTCTAGGGCGATTGAATTAGATGAGATATTTATACCTAGAGATCAAATGAGAGAACTTACCATTTTGTGAGAAACCTGTCTTTGAATTTAAATCTCTCAATACCCAAGCCAAGTGGAAAAGTACTTATATTTGCCTTAAACAAATCAGAAAGGGAAGGGGATTAAACAACTGACTCTAATTTAGAATGTGTGGGAATGTGGTACCTAAGTGCTGGTGCATTGTGAGGATTAGACTGTCCTTGACTTCCTAAACACGAGGTTTCAAAACATGCCAGGATGGCTCAGGTAATTGAGAAGGTAATTCACATAGCACTGCTGTCAGAGAAAACCAGTTTAATTTTAATGACCTTTCCAGAAGTCTGAACTGTTCCCTTGTTTATGCATTTTTGCCTCTTTACTTCAAGAGTTCAGTCAACAGTAGTTAAAACCCTGCTGGGAATCCTGTTTTTGTGTTTTCCTCGCTGAGGTTATTTTCTGAGAAAACCTTTTTCCAGGAGTTTTCCTGTCTATTTTTTTCAGGTATTTGGCAACTTGGATACTATTAAAAGACATTGCCTGTGCCAGCTGATCTCGTGACTAAAATTCTCAAAGTTCTGTGAGATGCTGATTGCAGCTCCTCAGTTTCAGGTTCCGATGGTTGCGGCTGTGGCAGATGATAAATCTGTCTCCTTCTCTCTTCAGGTTGCTGTGGTGTTATCTGTGTGGTCTTTTGCTGATGATTACTGGCTTATTTGGGGTTTTTTTGTTCAGTTGATTTCCCCCTCTCTACAGGATTTGCACTTTAGCAAAATACCTTCTTCACAAATTTGGCCAACTTTACTTGAGTGACATCAAAATTAGCTCACACTGAGCTAATATGTGACTTTCTAGGTAAGTAATTCCAGTATTTGTGTTTCTAGGCAGAGATCTAAAAAAACCAAAACAAAAACCCCACACTCTAGAAGAACCTGAAATCTTGTCTGTGTTTTCTAAATAAGAAAACTTACTTCTGTATCACCTAAGGTGTAATATATGCTTCAGATGGTTTGGTATTTTTAATATGATTTTAGTACTCCCAGGCACAATAATTTGATATTTTAAGTTAATTTATGTGGTGCTGCTGTGTGGTTAAAGAATAGACAAGGTCCAAATAATGAAGATCAGTCAAAGAAGATAATTGAAACTTCTGGGGGTTATATTTGCCTTTGCATCAACTTTCCTTTAAAACCCTCCTTCATGCAAACCTAATGAACTGGAACAATCCAAGTCTTCATCAATAGCTAATCAAACACACGTTATTTTTTTTTAAATGGTGAGAAATCGCAGCTGCAGTTGTGGTTAATGGAAGCTGTGGTAGCTCACCACTCATTAAAAATGTGTTTTATGCAGGTTTTTTTAAGGAAGAGGCAGGATCTGGCAATCACTGGCCAAAAGCCTCTGAGAATAGAGCTGGCCAATACTATTTTTTCAGTCAGAAAAGAACCTCCCAAAGCTGTAAACTTTAATTAACAATTTATTAAAAACTCTGAGGAAACTTCCTCTGGGACAGCATCAAATAAACATTAATAATGACCTTAATATGAAAAGTTTGACAGTATATGGCTTCTCCTAATCACAAATTAATTTCTTGTATAGATTTGATCAACTACAAAAAATACCAAAACTGCTTTTTTTCTATACAGTCATAGACATCTGTGTAAGTATGTAAATACATAAACAGATATGGGAGCATGCACATATATAAACATTTGTGCTTGTGCAGACATTTAATGTGTACATAAATGTGTGTATCTATGTCCATATACTTAGAATTTGTGGATAATAAATAAAAGCTTCCTATGCTGGCAAGGCTTTCACTCCTCTCTTTAAATAATGATTGTTTTTTTCAGTATCCTGAATACATATCCCAGCTATCTTCAAGAGGAAAATATTAATTTAGTGTGTACAACCAGAAACATTAAATGGATCAGTAAATACAAGGTGCCAGTTTTATTTTGTCTGGTTTTTTTGTGCTTTATAATTGAATAGATTCTATAGATAATTAGACTCCTTTATGAATTTTATTAGGTTTTTAAATCGATTGATGGTTTTAGTGTGAGGCATCCAGAAATCGGAAGCTCTTGGACTTTCTTTATTTTTCCTATCTGCAAATACATCTAATTTCAAATTGGAGCCTGTGTGTAATGCAATGGAAGCACTTTAATTCTTATCACTTCTTCTCCACAAGCTCCTTGCAGGCAGCTGCTGAGCAGTGTGACAGGGAGCAGAGCTGTGTGTGCTGTGTCTCGCGAGCCCAGCAAGGGCCCCCAGCCTGTCCCTCTGTGCTGGGGTTGCCTTGCTGCTCCCCAGCAGCTGCCACAAATTGCACCCACCTTCGGGTTCTTTTACTTCCTTCAAAAAAACATAGTAAAGGGGAATATTTTGGTGTTTCTGTGTTTTCATGCTCTCAAAACCAAATTAGCAATTCATATTTTCGCGTATTTTTGGTGTTGGCCAGCTGTTCTGTTGGAAGTAGGGATTTCTACCTATCAGTAGGGAAAAGTTACAGAAAGGACTTGCTCTAGGAGGAATGCAGGGGGTGAATTTGGGTCTCACGGGAGATGTAGGGTAAAACAAGATGTAAGTATTTAGAAAAATGCAAAAAACTGCTTCTCTGAGTGCTTGGACATTGATAGGAGAGTTCTCAATAGAGTCCTTAAAATAAAGCTCAGTATAAATACAACTGAATTAGAGCAAGGGAGTCATCTGACCTTTTCTTTAAAGCTAAGAATATTGGGTACTGTAAAGGTGAAAAAAGCAGGATAATAGATCCCTCTGGGGCTCAGGATGTGCAGGTTGCCATCAGGACTATGTGTTTGTGCTGGCAAGGTGATGCCCTTGAGGGTCAGGGCTGATGCAGAGCCATCCCACACAAAGGGTAGGACGGTACCTACGTGTGGTGACACCCTGGTGTTGTCACCCCTCACAGCACACCTGTGCCAGCACCTGCAGCATGGGCCATGTGCACCCCTATCACACTGGATACATGGGAAGCAGGATTTTTCTAGTGTTCTCTTCTACTTCTGGGTTTTTCATGGGTCAGAAGGGCAATGGGAGGGAGATTCTCACTCGCAGTCAGCTGAGATTTTCCTTTCTTCAGCACAGCAGCACAGGCATCACTGACTTCTCTCTGTTCCTTCTTTGGGCGTGGGAGATCAGGAGTGCCAGGTTTCTGCTGCTAGCCCTGTCTGACCAGAGCTGGAGCTGACTTTGCCATATTGATCATATTGCTATATGAACCTGGAAAATACAGTGATTTTTGCAGCACTCTTAATGATTACTGGCTGTGGCCTTCTCTAGTACTGTGCAAAATTTTCAAAGTAGCTCTCAAAATATGTTCTTCCAAAAACCAATTTGATCTGAAGCAAACCTATGAGTAGAAACCCAGTTGTAGTGAAAGGTGTGTAAAGTTGACTTTACAGGTCAGTTTTGTGTACCTCCAGCTAATGGTATTGATGTTTCATATTTTCCATAACTACATTTACTTTTCCTGCTGTCTTTATGTTCTTTCTTGAAAACTTTATTTTTCCCCCCTGAACTGCTTCTCCTGCAGCCAGTCCCTGACACTTGCTGGGCAGCAGGGGAGCACCAGGCTGTACAAAAACTCAAGCTCAGCACTCAGCTCAAGCTCTGTTTTAACTTTTAGCACAGAGTCTGCAAAGCTCTCCTGAACTGACTGGGTGTGCTGGGTCAGCTGCCCCACGCTCAAGCAAGTGTATTGGGGGGGGGGGGTTAAAACTGGTTCCTCCATCTTCTTCAGCTTCACCCTGAAGCTTCTTCAGTCTCCTTCTTCCAGGGAGCAGCAAATGGATCCACCATGGATGGGTGGCAGAACCAGGTGCTGCCAACGAGGTCCAGCAGCAGCCCCTGACAGGGTGGGGACCCTGGGCTGAGCTGTAACAGGCTCCTGAGCAGGACTGAGTGGGGGCTCAGGGGAGGTTGGTCATGGTCATTGAGATTTATCAGTACCGTCAGGGCTGTGATGGCTCATTTGATAGAATTTTAGGATTTTGAGATGCTTGAACTAGATATTAAGCTCGTCTTAAAATCTGTATTTTAAAGGCTAAGAGTTAGCTTATTCATCATTAAAACCCACAAAAAGTATTAAAAAAACCCCAAATAACTCCCCAAACAAACAAAACAAAACCCCCACTCTGTTCAGCAAATGTGCACAATGAATTTCAGTCCCCCAGTGCTAAAAACACATTATCGCAAAATGTCCTGATCTTTATTTATAATCTGGCAGATGTCGTGGCCTTTGGGATTTGTGGGAATCTTCAGCTGGGAGTCTTCATTAGCTTCTGCAGGATTTAGAGCCACATTTGTTCTCAAAGAGGAAAAGATATTTCAGCCCACAAAATTTAAACCCCACATATTAAGCCGTTACCTATAAATTTCTGAAAGGGTCTTACCAGACTAGGAGCTACTTATGGTGTCTTTGAATCATAAAAATGTACAAATGCAAAATATGAATGAAATGAGGGGACAAGTATATGTGTGCACAGCTTTCATCATCCAATACACCCTCAGGGGCAGATTCCTCATCCAAGATGAGAAGCCCCCCCTGCAGCTGCCACAGTCATGGCAGTTAATAGTTGAAATTAGCAGTTAGCCCTGGGCACATTACCTTATTCTGGATATGGCAATTTCCTAAGAATTTTTACACCACTGAGCAATCCTGTTGGTTTGTGGATCAGTGCCTCAGTTCAGATGTCAATTTGCTCACAGTTTAAAATGAGGTTATCAGAGCAGGTGGTTTGATCCAGGATCTTATATAGTGTATAATATAAATGTATAATAATTAATTTTGTATAGAAAATCAGTTGCATTTTTATGGTGCATCAGTAACTTTTACAAAGATAGCACTTTTTACCGCAAATTTTTGTTTGGAAACAGAGTTTTGCTTGATTTTGGATGACGCGGGCATTCAGGCTCTGTAGAGCTGGTGTAAAGCTTCACAAGCTTTTCCATAATTAGCTCAGTGATAACTGAGTAGCTAAAAATTGAAAATACAAAATGTTTTAATGTAGATGCACATGGGATACTGTTCATATTGGTGTGGTCATTAAGAAGATGTTTCTATCAGTATCTAAAATTGGAGAACATTTGTTATCATTTATGAAGCCTCAGCAGCACTAAGTGCTTCCTGTGGAGTCCCAGCTCTTCCTGCAGAGTCTCTGTTCTGCTCCCTCACAGCTGCTCCTCTCTTGTAGTTTGTCTGTAACAGAACTCGAGAAAAAACCCCGTGTTCATCTCTAAATTTTACAACCCAGGTGTATAATTGGTTGCATGGCTGTGGTTTGGGAAGGGTGCCTTAGGGATTTCCTGCAGCCGTGTCCCTGGCAATTCCATTTTCTCACATTTAGTGCAGAGTTGTCAGCCTGGCTGCTTGTTTGTGGTGTCTGCTCTGTCCCGTGCTTCAGAGCTACCCTGCATTGCCTCCCTGCACTCCCAATGGGAGTGTTAGAAGGCTTGTTGTGATGTCTTCAAAACTACTGTACTTTGGGCACATGTGTTTGCAAAAACCCATGAATTTCTGTGCCTTCAGTGTTAGCAGTGCAAACCAGCCTTCACCAAGTATTTAGTGTCCCCCTGCAAACTTGCCTTTGGATAGCACTTTTCACTGGGACCATAATATTCCATTGGAGCGTTTTGTACTTATACTCCTTTCACCTTGTTTTATTTTTTTAATAAACTGCACTAGTATCACATTCGGGCTTTTTCTGCTTAAACATTCATAGGACAGAAAATGATTTGTAGAACTATAAAGTACCTATAATGTGGCTGGTGAGCAGCCCAAAAGAAGGTAAGTACTCCAGAAATTAGTCCAGCAAATAGATGTAGAAAAACAAGGACACTCATTATAAGATGCACTTAAAATTCCACTTTTCATATATTTTCATAACATTTTTTTTTTTGTTTTGTTTACTCCCTCCCTAGGAAATATGCAGCTCTGTAGGTAGCCTTTCTCACTGTGATACTGTTACTTAAAAACACTTTTCTTGCATGTCCTCTAAGAAACTGCGACAGAGATCCTGGTAACATTTATTGAAGCTTTCAGGGTAATTGAGCTTTGATGGAGCATAGACATCGAAATAAGCTGGACAAATGCCAGGAGCCATATCTTAAGTGCAAAGAGGCATTTGCAGTTTGAGGAAGTAATACACACAGAACACACATAGTATAGGAAAAGCTGACGGGATAAATCTTGGCTGTAGGTCAGCAGCATTATCTTCACACGGGGTTAAAAATGGGTTTTTTTATAAAGCAGTTCTAAATGACTTTTAAAGAAATTAAAGAATGAAATATTGACTAGTTTTTTTATTATTCCAGAATTTGTGCTTATTACAGAGCTCTCCAGCTACAAATGTAGTGCTACTCTTGTTTTCTTACTTTACTGAGGCTTCTGTTACCTGGTATTTAATTTTTTAGTACTTCCCTGTGACCTTCCATTAAAGGGGGACTGATTTGTTATGGTGCAAGTCTGAAATTGAAGGGAAAAACGTGCTCTCTCCATTTATCTTCCTCTCAAGCACGTAACAATGAAGTTGGAAGCCCAAGTAATTTCACTGGAACCTGCTAGCCATGTTTTCCAGAGTTGACCATAAATTGTTGCTGCGTTGTTGCAGAATTGTGGTAGGAAGGCACAAACAGATGTCTGAACACAATCCTGTGCCGTGTGCTCTGGGATGACCCTGCTTGAGCAAGGAGGTTGGACCAGGCAGCCCACTGTGGGTGCTTGCAGCCTCATCCGTTCTGCGATGATGTAGGTGTTCCAGACAGTTTGCAACATCTGAAAATTAGTTTCAGGCTCCAGCAATGCTGGCCCAGCTGTGGCTTGGCCTTGCCCCCCTTGGGCTGGTGCTACCTGACTTTCCTGGGTGCACAAAGACTTGAGGGCATTGCAGCCATCTCGCTGTGCCTTCTGGAAAAGTTCAAAGGCACTTCAAAATGGCTCAAGCAGATGGGAGAGAAGGCTGGAGAGAATTCTCATCCTTGTGTCAGGAGAGGTTTAGGTTAGATGTTAGGAAAAGGTTCCCCACCCAGAGCGTGGCCGGGCACTGGAACTTCTCCTCAGGGAAGTGGTCACAGCATCAAGCCTGGCACACATGGTGTGATTCTTGGGGCTGTCTTGTGCAGGGCCAGGAGCTGGACTTTGATCGTCCTTGTGAGTCTCTTCCAGCTCAGGAAATTCTATGACTTTGTCTCATGGTGTTTGTAGGACCAGGGCCCAACACAAATGCTACGGTGGTTTCCACTTGTAGGTTGTTCTTGATTTGCAATTTGTGGTTGGTTTGGGCCCGTTTGAGCCACTTAGGTGGTATAAAAGGGATGAATCTGGGAAACAGCACAAGTTTTAGTAATATTGATTACTCTCACTAGGCACATTCTCTCCCTTTTCTGGCACACACCCCCAAATCCAGCTCTTACGATACTTGGTTTGTAATAGCTGATGGATAATCTTCAGTTTTGCTAATGCATTTTGCCATGTAAATCTGGGTCAGGGGGAATGTGCAGGAGCATATGCCTTGCACTACCCTGAATTAGTAGAGCTGCTCATCACAAAGCCACTTGGTAAATCCTTTTCCTTTTTCCTTCATATCTCTTTGCCCCTCTACAGAAACAGGGCATTTATTATAAAAACCACTGCAATTCTGGTAATTCTTAGTGTAATTAAAGATCTTTTAAGTTTCATTCTAACATGTGAGAATTCCAAGAAGAGTTATTACTCTTGATTAAGAATGAACTCCAACTCAGGAATACAAAAAAAGGTTTTGCCTGTCTGTGTTTCTAAACAAGCCTGTCACATTTTTTCCCCTGTTGCTTTGCTCACGTAAGATGAGCTCTTTGTAAACATCTGCAAGCATCCTACTTCACAGCTCCCTTCGAGATCTCCTGTGCAAGAGAGGCTGCAAAAACTTGACAAGGAGGCAGTGGGTGATTTAGTATCAGGACTGCCTCCCTGCTGAGAAGAGTGTTCTCAGAGGTGTTGGTGTTCCCTTTGTTTTTTCTGTCTCCGTGTGCTGTCTGTTGTAGGACCTCTCTTGAGGAAAGAAGCCGTTGTTGCTGTTGCTGTTACTGGTTTATTTGACACCAGGGACAGCCAAATTCTGATCCCATGTCTGTAGCTCTACACATTATTCAAGTACAAATAAATAAGATCATACAGGGTACATTCAAGAAGGAAGGATGCAGCTCTCATAAAGCATTCCCAGTGTCTCTTAGATAAACTTGGAGATGTTTTCTGTGCAGTTGTCAGATGTGGAAAGAAATAAGCACTTAAATGAACAAATCTAACGAAATTCAATTATTTAAATAGCTTATTTTTTCTTCCCTTTTTTTTTGTCTTGATGTAATTTTGAAAATCTGATGAGAATGTTTTAGTTATTCAGGTCTTAGGTACATAGAGTTCACCAAAGTGAATCCAAATGGAATATGCTTCATAATGTGTTTGCTGTGTAATAACACAGAGGTTTTGTGTTTGCTGTGTGTGTGCTCATACGGAAAAAAAAGGGAGATTTGTTGGGATCTCAGTAACTGCCACATATCTAGCAAGAAAGGAGGAAAAAATTCCAGGTCTGTTTGCCAAGCACACCTGGCTTCCACACTAATTTCCTTTAATGGTAGATACTTGTTTGCATGAGATGCTGTTGCTCAGTATATTATGCAGGCAATTTCAGGCTGCAGACAAAAGGTTTACTTTGGGACTGCCTCTCAGCTTAGAAATATGCAGCATTTTTCTATGCAACTTGCATAAAAATCAGGCAGATTTCAAAATCAATGTGTGCCTTCTGTAAATTCCCTCCCTATGCATGAATTTCACATTTTCCAGAGTCAGGTGAGAAAAGCCCCCACTATGGTGTGATAGAAAAATACCAGTGACGGTGTAATCTGCTTGTACATGAGGTCTGTGGTGTGGCATGGTAGGTTGAGGATGCAGATCAGTATATTTTGCAATAGTTCATAAACCTTCATTTAGCATTAATGTATAATATCTTACAGTATAATGATAGCATGGCTATTGGAGGAAATGGAGACAGCATTTGCATGCTAACAATAAAGGAAGGATAAACACTGTTTCACTGAAAGGCAAAATTAGGAACAGAAACAGCAAGTGTAAATTAAATGTTTAGAATCATTACTTCCAAGCCATTTAGGATTTCTCCTAACTGGCAGGCACTGCCAGCCCACTTTATGCAGCAGGGAGACACAGCTTCTCTGGTGCAGCTTGTTATGTTTCCTCCTGCCTCCCGAGGGGTGCCTTCCAGGCATTTTATAAAACTTGGTTGGGATTCTGAGATATGAACTACTGCTTGCTATGTGAGAAAATCACAAAATATCCTGTGGTAGCTGGAGGCAGAGGCGAGGATGAAAAGGTGTCTGAAAGAATGCCCAGCACTGTCATTCGTGATACAGAGCAAAAGAGCTGCAGCGTTGTGGTCCCGTGTCTTCTGTTGGGCTGGCTGAGCTCTCTCGATTTTTTTCTTTTTATCTCTTTGTTTTTTAAATTTTGATAGAGAGAATATATCACCTCTCTTAATTTGGGGTGGGGTTAACCAGGTCATATAGCTTTATGAAATGACTGACAACAGATTTCCTTTATCTTTCTTCTGTGCTGTTGTGGGTTTTATTTTGTTTTGTTTTTTTTTATCAAAGCATCTGTTTACTGTTTCAGTGCTTTCTGCAAATGTCTTCATTTGCTAAAGGATTTTAGAAACTATACATAAAAGCCCACCAAAACAGACTAAGTAAAACAGACTTTTTTAAAACATGCGCTTACAACCTTAAGTTCTCTGTGGAGGGTGTTGAATCTGCTAAACTATATATAGGCATTCAAAATTAATCAAGTATTCTGGAACAGATCACAAAAGTAGTGTCTACAATAAAAGAAATTTCTTCACAGAAAGAATTGCCGAACATTAGAAGACGTTTTCCAGGCAAGTGTTTTAAATCTGAAGGGATTTAAAAGAGCTGCATATGTGGCTTAGTGGTGGGCTTTGCAGTGCTGGCTTAACGGTTGGTCTCAATGATCTTAAAGATGTTTCCCACCTGAAACAAATCTATGATTCTCAGAAACAGGGTTGCATACGTCCTCTGGAAAGAGGTGAGGGTCTAGGTAGTTATTCCAGTGCTTTTCTGCCACCTTGACCTCAGAATAACGAACGGGCTCATTGAAGGTATCATTGGTTAAGAAAGGCCCAGGAATCCGGTGGACTGGGGTACAATGGGTCAGGTGGTGTCTAGACTCAAAAATAAAGTGTGAGGAAAATTCTTGTACCTAGAGATGGCATGTTCCTGTTTAATGCTCGGAGGCTCAGACAAGCCCATTACTGCTGGAGACTTTTCCTCGTAGGTCTGAGCTTTAGGTCTGTGCTTTAAACACAGCTGCCCTTGTATCTGCACAGGGGGCAGAAACAACATCCAAAAGGATTCTTGATTCCCCACGCCGAGATGTGCGCTTCTACAGTTATGATACAGAAGGGTGTGATGAACTATTTATTTTTCTGTACAAAAGAGCACAGTTTTGTGTCTTTGCCCTTTTCCCCAAGAGGGTGGCCATTGTGTAACAGAATGGAAAAGCAGGTTCAGCTGTAACTAAATTTGACCTACTTCTGCCACTGTATTTAAGGCATGGGATGTCTCTGTAAACTATTGCAAGTTGCCAGTCCAACTCGTGCAGTGCTCACATTGGCAGTGCTGACCTGAACAGAATTAACGGAGGGCACACACGACAGATTCCAGACCCCACTGAGGTCTTATTCTCCAGACTTTTCTACAACTAATACTGATATCTGTGGTGAAGAAAAGGAGTGGAGTCATTTTGCTAATCCAAGAGATTGGCCATTTTGCCGTTTTTTCCCTAATATTAACAGCTCATGTGATTTCATTGACTTATTCTCCATCTATTGGGCCATGAGTAATCTTAATGCTGTTTAAAGACAAACAACTGTGCTCATCTTAAAAAATAAAAAATTAAATTACTTTTAGTTATGCTGAGTTTCTCACAGAGCACTTGGTGTCTGCTACTGTCAGACTGCTACTCTTGAATCATCTCGTTTGATTCTCCTCTACAGATAATAATCCTTTACCCATGAGAATTTGTTTTCATTTGGTTCTGAAATGAAAACAAGGAGCAGAGGAGCTGATTTGGATTATATTGATTAAAATTTATTTGTCTTCAGTAAAGTCAAATAGAGTTTTCTCACCATATTAATTCTATGATGATACTGAGGGTTTCGTGTAGGCGAATCACAAAGGAAAACAGTACAAAAAGACACAATGTTAAATCCTATATGCTTAAACAAACTTTTCTGTTCCACTAATTCCCATATATATATATGGAGACATGTATCTTCTGAGTATCAGAGCTACTCTATTTCTGCAGAAGAAATAACTGGCTAAATCCCTAAATATCTTTTTGAATCTATTTTCAAGAGGGGAAGCTATAAGAACCCCTCCTTTAGAGTAAGGAGCAAATATTTACTTTACAAAATTTAATTTTAAAGCATGTAAAATTTGCAGAGTTTCTCTGAAAAGTTTTGTATTTTGTCTGCATTTCTATGTTCAAATCAGCAACTAAGGTGAAAAGACGAGATATGGAGGTAAATTC
Source organism: Edolisoma coerulescens (assembly GCA_013397115.1). Classification (NCBI taxonomy): domain Eukaryota; kingdom Metazoa; phylum Chordata; class Aves; order Passeriformes; family Campephagidae; genus Edolisoma; species Edolisoma coerulescens. Next base: position 257,541 of record VWZW01004108.1, read on the forward strand.
TAAATTAACCAGTAGTATAAGAATAAAATACTTGGGACAGAAGAGATATTGAATTAAGTCTTAAGCATAATTTAATTTCACTTTCTTCTATTAATGTTTTATGACCTACTTTGACATTACTGAATGTAGAAGGTACATTGGTATTTTTGACTGAGTTCTACAAAATCTAAGTTATAAATTCTTATCTTTGCAAAGGTCATTGAGCTAGGGCCTTCTCACAAGAGCACCCTAGTACATGGGGAGGAACCTGAAATAAGCACTCTGAATAAAAATAAGCTATGTTGTCTCCAATGCAAAATTAAAATATGGGTCCTCCTACCACCATATGTAGTGTAATACGCAGAAAAGTGGTTGGAAATAGCTCACCATTACTTACACAGCACAAGTGCACATGAGTAAAACATCACGTGGGCCTCCTGTCCGTCCTTTCACAAGTCTTAAATTCTTTAATGGCTTTTTTTTTTCTTCCTAAGGCATTGAAATGGAAGATTTTTGTGGCAGCATTAATTAACGTCTGCATGCTGGGACCTAAGAAGATTTCTGGGCTGTATCACAACCCCATTCCTTGGCTTTACCCAGAATTTACCACAATTCCACATGAATTTGAACATTACTATCACTCCAGTCAGCTGAGCTGTTGCTATTGGCTCCTGTTGGGTGCCTGGGATTGCTCTGCAGCCAGGGTCTGTACTTCAGTCTTGAGCCAATTCCACTATGGTTTTTCAGGATGCAATTTTGGCATGGGGCACCAGAACTGAACTTTCCTTTAAGATGAAAATTTAGGTTTTCCTGACTAAGTCACTGTCTTCTAACCTGAAATTTTCAACCTGTTTCCCCTGAAGAAAAAATACCCTTAAAAAAAAGATGGCACAGGGAGTGGTATATGTTAAATATGCCTAATGCCTTTCCAAAAAAGAGTTAAAAAAAATAAAATCAACATTTTAGAGCTAGCCCAGGAGTCTTAGATGCAGAATGCAATCAATTTCATAAATATTATTTTTGATGCATGTAGTGAAAATGAAATAAAAGTCAAGTTCATTAATATAAAAAAAGAAGGAGACTGATGCTTCAGGAAAGCACTACAGAGCCACTGGTGGTACCATTGCTGGAAAAGCAATAATGCCTCATGATTAGATACCAGTTTTCTCCAGCTGTGCTGTTTCCACCACACTGCTAGGAGTAGATGCTTTGTTTCCTCTGGGGTGACACAACTTGATTTAAAAAGGAAGTCATAAACTAGAACGCATGACACAGAGAAATAAGGTTATTAAAGGAATTAGCAAGCAGTAAGCTGCTGAAGGCTGCCAGGGTCTATAAAATTAGAGTGGAAATGGTATTTGTTGATATTTGTTTTATTTTCAACGGCTGATGACAAGAAATTCAAAAAGAGTGTAAAATTGTAGGATTCTGTTTCTATCAAGATATATTTTGGATAAAAATGCAGAAGTGATGATAAGACTGAATAGCAAACAGTCTGCAGGTAATTAAAACTGAAATTTTAGAAACACTGCCTATTAATCACCTGACAGAAGTTTGCTTTGTGACCATTTTGCAATGCTTCTGGTACTTGGCTGCTGCTGTTCCTGTCTTCAAAGAAGTCTGCTAATATCTTTTGGCTATGCTTTGGCTGAGCAGATGCACAAGAGGGAAGCTGGCACGCTGTCTGTGTGCCTCCTGGGTTACAGACATTCTAACATCTCCCTGATTTATAGGGAGGGCAATTAAACACTTGCAGGATTCACAGGTTTTGTGGATTTTTGGTGGCTTTTTTTATGTGGGGAAGATACTTCCATAGGCAGGATGCAAACTGGTATTAAAATAAATAATTAAAAGAAACAGCCCATAAAATTCTTGTGCTTCCGAAATATTTGAAAACATTATTCTTCTTCACCACACCTGCCTTGGGAATTGAGGGTTTGCTTGTGTCTCATCTGTCCCAGAGCAGCACTGAACAGCTTCAGATCTGCTTCAGATTTTGCTCAGCTGTTTGAGGCTCAAAGAGCCAGTCTCTAAAGCAACATTTCTGGGGTTCTGACCACATCTGTGCCACCAGGCCCAGAGCTCTGCAGAGGCAGACGCAGGATGACAAACTACAAGGCCTCTGCAAAACCTGCACATTGTCCTTTATGTTGTTGTACACGTATGGGGATATTGTTATTTTTTTCTCAGTAAAAATATTGCTATTATCCAAATTGTTAACTTTGGTTTTGCAGAACAAATATGTGTCTGAAAACAATATTTTTTTTTTTTTTTAAAGAGCTCTTAATTAAGCAGAATGTTTCCCCTCTGGGGACATATGAAGGGATTAATGTGCTGTATTCTGCATCTCTGTGTAATCTCTCTGGAAAGTCAAAATTGATTCACTACAATGGTGGCTATGCCCTGAAATTTTGCTGAAAAATAGTGTAGCTCCCAATCTTGCTGTCCACATTCACAATTCTAAAAGACTGTAATAGGATCATATCATCTCATTGGGACCAATTTTCTTCTGTCATATTTAAGCACTACAGAGGTTTTAACGATTTAATGGCTATATTTCATGCTTAACAAGAGAAACACCGTAATATTTCTCATCCTGTTATGAGTGCCCCTCTCCTGGTGCTCTGTTATTAAATATAGATTAGCTTTCCTGGAAAGAAAGAAAAAGTGCTATCATGTTCTGATATTTTAGATCTTTCTTAATGTTCTCCTAAATATTTTGCAGAACTTCCTCTACTGTTCTCAGCCACAGGATTAAAATTTCTAATTTGAATACTAAAATTTAAACCAAAAGTATTTAAATAAATTTTTGATCAAAGAAGCTAGTACTCTGAGCAAAGTTTTCTATCCATCTCCCACTGGCTTGTATCCAAAGGTGATGGGAGTTTGGTGCTCTGCTCTTCTCTGTCCCTGAGCAAACACATATCCAGACAAAGAGATTGGATCATTCTCCTAGAATGGAGTTTGAGAAAACACTAATTCTAACAGTTGGACTGAATTATATTGGTTACACTGAATAGTAATTTCATTTTAATGATGTAGTTTTTGTAGAACAGAAAATCAGAGCTAATCATATGAAGCACTTTTTTTGGCCTTCAGCCTTTTTACACTTAAGCTCTGTCAGGTAATGAACGGGAACTGTCCTTTCAAATATGGACACTATTTAATGAAGATGCATAATAATTAGCCTATTGCAAAAGCAAATTCTGTCTGTGAGCCAAAATGCAGAATTTTTTTCCATCTTTTCTTTTTTTCCTTCTTCATGAATACCAATCAGTTTCATCTTTAGGCTGGTCAAATGTCAATTGCAAAGCAGACTTCTCTAGTGTATCTCCGAAGGCTTTTTTTTTTTTTTTTCCTTTTTGAGCTGGATAGAGAGAACTGTATGTCAAGAGAAGTTATTGGCTTGAAACAGAAATAGTCTCAAACTTTCCTTAGTGGGCTAAAACCACTGTGTCCTTGTTAAAAACATCTCATTCTTCTGAGCAAGTGAGGAGTGAGAGCAGCTTTGTGCCCCTCTTCACTTCCAGTTCTCGGCCTATAATGACCTGTCCAGCTTTTCTGGTTATCCTGCATTCAAACCATTGTCAATAAAGACAGCGTGGAATGGTGATGTTACCATTCTGCAATAAGACTTCCAAAAGTTAAACACCAAGAGGCACAGAGTCTTTTTTTGCCTGTCACACCTGCCAACAGCAAGAAGGAAAGAAGGAATATTGGCAATACGCATAATACCACGTTTTGGTAAGCAATGATTAAAGCCTAGCTATTTAAGATAGTAACACTAACATTGCTATGAACTATCTATACTTTTATTTTAGAACCAACCTTTTGTTTCAAACTTTTATGAATTTGGATTTTTTTGGAAGACTTTAGTTTCACTTTGACTGTGTGCTTTTTCTTCCTTTTGTCTAGTAAGGCAGAAAGTGCCTTTTGAAAAACCTTTGTGTTTCTCTTGACCTATACAGCTGTGTAGCTTTGATCTTTAGATAGTCTGGGTGAGCAGCTGACCTTTGTGTTTCAAAGGAATCAGGATTTTTAGAATGGCTCCTTCCCATTTCCTTTTTAACCACCCCCAAAAAAATAACCAACCAAACCCACCTCCATTCTATTTCAATGGGAATTGATTATTTTGTGACTCAGCTTCTAAAGTTTTCTTGGAAGATGTGATTAATGCCTAGAAAATTGCATAGTGCCTAGTGCTTGTGTCCAACCTTGCAAGTGTGAGAGTGACAGGTATATTTTATACTCTATTCCAATATCTGCACTCCTCAACAGGCAGTGACTGCCAGCTGTTTCCCAATAGCCTTTTCAGGAACAGGAGGACTTTTACTCTACTGTCCATAAAAATATGCCTCTGCTGTTGCCACTAAACTTTATGTAAGCCATAAAATATCTTTTGGCTCTGACTTGAAACACAAGGAGAATGTTTGCACAATGAACATCAGACATTGTCAATGTTAATGTGTAATGTCTGTTGGCAGAGTTGTCTGTAAAGATTTTTTAGCCAGCCAAATGTTACTTCTATTTCACTCAGAACTCGTGTCTGTCATAGGATAGGAAGAATAACAGGTTGTATTAAAATTGGCTACAGGCGGTTTAATTTTTTCCTGTTGCTAGCCTTTTGAGGAACTCCTGGCAGCAATTACATACATATATAAAACACCTTCTTTTCCAGCCTTCTTTAGCTGACTGTGGGTAGTGGAGTCTTCTATTGAAAATCTTATGGTAATTAAGAAGAAATATCTATACACACATGTATATGCATATATGGGTATGTTTGATATAGATATCTTAATGGATATCTTCAAAGTGATATGCTGGGTCTTTAAAACAAATGCATAAAAAATGGTTAAGGCTTGCAATTAATTTCAGCAGTTTCTGACTCATATTATTTATGTCCATAGTGACAATATTTGAATCAATTTAGACTATGCTTGGAATAGAGATTTCAAGCTTCATAACTGATAGTGAGCAAAAACCATAATCTTTTAATAGATATCAAAGCTACACACAGCAAAAGAGAGGAAACAATCCAAGAGTCTTTTGTCATCTTGTAAGGCTGTAAAGCTTCAGTACTTGCTGCTGTGAATAATAGAGATGTGTTATTGTGCACCTGTGTCTGCACACATTGGCATCACTGCCAATGCTCCGATGATGACTTTAATCAAATCCCCAGAGTTTTAATACAGAACTGAAAACCAGGCCCATAGTCTGTCCTCCAGTAGTGGCACTAATTCAAGTGTGGGGTTGTCATTTTGTTTTGCTTTAACACAATGTTTCCAGTACTTTTTTGAGAACTTTCAGTCAAGACATTGAAATGAAAGGGAAGCTCATTACATGGGTGCCCAGCTATAGATATATTACACTATATCGCACTGTGGTATTGAATAGAGATATTTTGTAATAGGCTTTTCTGCATCCATATCCCAGCATTTTTTCCAGGCTTGAAGAACATTTGCTTTACACATGGAAGTAATAGACTGGAAGAAATTTACTAGTGAAATTCATCAAGAATCAGTCTTGGGTACAATAAAATATACATTTTCAATCCTTGTATAAATGCTGTGTGATAAATGCTGCATGGAAAGAAAAGAGGCATTGTCAGTATAAAGGAATATGTATAGAATATCATATACAAAATAGAGACCGGTAAGAACTTTGTGAATAAAACTAAATAACTAGTGTGGAAATCAGATTGATGGAAGCAAGAAACCCTAACATTAAGTTCTGCAACGTGAGAACTCATCCAGTGGGAAGGCTTTAGGTGCACAAGTTGATATAAGATGACTATGGTTCCCTGAGTGATGGAGCCATAAAAACGCAAACACAATCTTTCAAAGCACTGCAGTATTTTTCTAATAGGGAGGAAAATATACTAATAATGTAATTGCACAAAATGTTTTTCAGCTGTCTGCTGGAACATCAGCACAATCTTAGTCACTCATGCTCAATATAAAAACAAAACCAACCAACCAAAACCCCCCACCTGATACTGCTGCCAGGCAGGTCGGAACTGTCCACATAAGGAAGAGACTAAGGTAGCTCCCTTAAATCACCTATCCAAAGTTGAGATCCTTTCATATACGTGCCAGAGAGGTAAACAGCACAGAGGGAGAAAAATTAGTTGTAGAAAAGTTGAACATGGGGCAAAGAATATATGGCTATAAAATTACTCTGAATATACGGAGAATTCAGGCAAAGTTCCCTGTCTCTAGGTTGGTCAGGCTTGGTACTGTAGCCCAAAGGAAGAAATATGTCCCTGGTGACTCCTGATACTCCTAAGGGTATCATCCAGAAAGGATGCCCAAAACCTTATCAAGTTGCACAATTTCCCAGCTGTCGCTGTTGAGTCAGAACGGCGAAATAAGGAAAACGCAGAATTCCAGGATTGAAGATGAAAGGAAGGAAGTTTAATAGTTTCCAATGGTTTTTATATACTAGTTCACAAGAAGCGTGTTAAGTGGCATAAGGCAATTGGGCCTCTGGCCATCCATCCCTTGAGGGGATTGGTCAAATTCTAAGATACTTATTTCTAAATGTTTTCTTAGTAAACCGTAACAATCAGGCAAACATCCTGCAGGTGCAAGAAGTTTACAAAACCGTAACATAGTTTGAGATAATCTGCATGGGAAAGACAGAGCTCTCACAAAATGCTACAGAGAGCTGAAAAAATTCTCTGCTGAAGCTTTTTCAGCACCCATACCTAACTGTATGTGGACTTTGGAAATATGCTTTGTAACTAAGAACTGAATCCCTGGTTTTAAAAACAATGAAAAAGCATAGGCAGCTAACAGAGTAGCACTTACTGCTGAACTCTTACACCTGGGCAAGCAATGGGATTTTTTCATATAATCATGTATAGTCTTATTTATTTTGTGTACTTCTGTAAGTGTGTGCATGAGCAGCTAATATGCACAGAGAGGCCAGAGCCAAATCCCCAGATTCAGGCACTCCTGAGCTGTGGAGTGTTCAAAATCCAAATCAGGGCTTTACAGCTTGAGCCCTTCTCTAATATTTATTCAGATTTATGATAAATGTAGTACTTTAGAGCTAATTCTTGTTCATAATGTATCTGTTGTTCAGTCGTGACTAAAGTGTATAAATATCATGCATTTATCTTTGAGCCTGTAGACATTTAAGCCTCTCTGTTCTTCAGGGCGTTATTTATTTATTTACGCCTTTGCTTGTTTGATAGATGGCAGCAGATAAATGTTTCCTAACTGGAGATGTCTCATTAGTTTTTGCTTTTAGTATCATCTGTCATATGACAGCAAACAACAGGGAGTTTTTGCACATTTGTATGACTGTATTGCGTTTTCACTTACAGCTGCTGCTGTGCTCTCACAGGTGAGGTGATACATAAATATAACCTTTTCCTTAAAGACTATCTTCAAAGAAAATGCATTTATACTCTAACCAGAGCCCTATCGTCATGTCATTACAGCCCCACTATTTTCAGGGAAGCGAGCTCGTTGTGTGATATGGAAGGTGGAGACTGGGAAGCTGGCTCTGCTAAGCCTTGCCTAATGCAAACTGCTTTAGTATGCACATCACATCATGCCGGCTATACTGCAGGGAGCAGGCAGTTATCGCACAAGCGTGCATCCTCAGAGCCAGGATAAACACTCCGTTACTCTCCCTCTAAACTGCTCTTCTGGGAGGGAGAGAAAATAAATAGGGAGCGAGAGAGGCATTTGAAGTAACCTTTTTAAAAAGGAGGCAGTAGCCAATAGAACCTTTCTTCCTTTTTTTTTTTTTTTTTTTTTCCCCCACTTCTTACTAGAGAAATTCGTGTTACCTCAGCAATTAAGGAGAAGAGCCAGCATCTAGGGTTCCAGGCTGTGAGGGGGAGTAGCAACTTGTACCAGGTAGGAAGCCCTTTCAACATCCTTTTAAATCCATGCAGCTCAGTTACTGCTTGCTATGTTGCTATACTGTGTCTGACTTGTGGGGACCTTGTGTCTGCCAGTCACCGTTCCCCAAGTGAAGGAGACCTTGGGGAGCTTTAATTGCCAATGACCTTCAGGGTATTTCTTGGAAAGACGCTGGTACTTAGTGCTGTAAAGTAAAGAAATCTATACTTTCATCTGATGGCTTAAAGTGTGCATTTAGCATCAGGATGCAGCTGGGTGAAACTGCAGCTGTTACCCATCTACGAAACCATGTCACAAATGAGTAAAAATTAGCCATTTTATAATAACTGAAGCAGCTGCTCTGCATTTTTAGCAACACGGCTGTATTACTTTCCAAAACTTATTACCATAAATTCTTTTTGTGCTGGAATGTCAGCAGATATGCTTTGCTGTATTCAAAGTTATTTTGACAGTTATCTACTATATTTTCAGAGTTACTTATGCATATTTTATTAAGGCTTTTCTAAACTTTCCTCAGGCAGCTGTGTCTTGTGGCAGGTTAGTATTCCTGCTAACAAATAATTTATGTAATAATTGTAGTGAGTGGTTATGATATTCGTTTTACAGGGCTGCCTGCTGCGAGCCTGTGGGAACGCAGGCACCTCCTGAAATGTCTGAGGGCTGGAGTGGGATGGAGCCGGAGGTCACAAATGCTCATTTCATCTGCCTTAGTACTATAGGACAGAGGGGAGAGTGAGGAGGAGGTGAAAGCTGTAATTAGGCTTTGTGATCCTGTTGTGCAGTGGTTTTCTCCTTGTACTTTTATTTGTGTTCACTCACAGGAATGAATGGTTAGGTGACATCTGTTCAACCTGTGTTGTGTGCATTGTGACAGGGATGGGACTTAATAAATTTATTAAAAACAGGAGGAGCATTTCCATAAGATCTGAGGTTAAGAGTCAATCCTGCAAGGGTCACCATGCAATCTGTGAGACTCAGAGTTTCATGGTGTGAATCGTTTAAGTTGTTGTCTTCTGAGTAGCTAAGGGAGTCTGAGGTAAACTTTTGCAAGCTTTAACATTTTATCCTATACATCAGACCAGAATTCCCCAGACAGGGAATTCTTAAGGGTAAGTATTTATACGTATTTTTAAAGTGTAAGCAGTGGTGTGAGCAAGTATGCCATGCCTAAGGATTCAGTTGCTTGCAAGAAGACCTGAAAATAGTGTTCAAAACAGTCAGAGCTTAGGTACCACTGCGGTAATAAAAAAATAAATACTGGTAATAGCACAGCTCTCTCAATACCTGCACAACCTTTTCTTGTTTGTAATTGCTCTATGCAGAAATAGCTCCATATATTTTGTTTAAAGGTATCTTGTGACTCTTATCTGTAGGAAAAACTATAGAGGATGTCTAAATCCGTAGCCTTTTTTTTCTGATGAGCATAATGAAAAAAACAATTCTTAGGAAATGAGAATTGTATCTGATAGCAATAAAAGCTAAGGAGGTAAAAAAGAAATAGCTTTGAAAATTACAGCTGTGAAATAGAGGTGAGATCTAGTCAGTGACCAGCACTGGTTAGAGGACCTGGCAGTAGGTGAGAACAGTTTTACCCTCGGTTTATTTGGTTCTGACAAATTCAGTGCTTCAGAAAATTCATGCTTGGAAAGTACCAGTTCAGTTAGCAACCCAGGTGGGAAGAAAACTAGAATGGGAAAGTGATGTCTTGACTCCTTTAATTTCTCTCGATATATGAAATTTGAGATGATGAAAATTATACTCATGCCCTTCAGGTTGTTTTAACAGGTTGATGTAAAACTGAAGTGAATCATTACCTTAAAGAGAAAAAGGGGGTAATAAGTTGAACACATCAATGCATTTCAGTAGAGACTCATAAAATTCAGGTTTCAGAAACATTTAAGGCAAATTACAGTTGGTGGGTTTGGGATTTAAGGGGCTTTTTTGTTTGTTTTTATTTGTTTGGGTTTGTTTTTTTTTTTTAACCTCCAGTCCAAATGCACACCCTAGGGATATGTAGAATTCTCAAACATTCTTAAAAAAAAAAAAATTAATTGACTCAGGCCTTAAGTTATGGCTTGAAAGGGCTTATTTATTAATGCATTGTCATACTTTGTAGGTTTCTCTGAGAGAAAGGGATCACGAGGACTGTACTTTGGGATCTACAGGTTTCTTAGCTTGGTATTTCTTGCAGGTCACTACCTTTCTATGCCTCAATTTACTCATAAATACAGGTGTTGGCAGCTGCCTATTTGGAAACATATTGCAGATATGAGTTTTTCCAGATATCCTCGTTCACACTAATGGTGCTTTATGTAGATTTGCTTTTTTCATGATTCTAGTTCACCTTGTAGCTTATGAACTTGGTTTTAATTATTTCTCTGGGTTTATTACCTGTTGTTTACCCTACTAAAAACCTGCTGAACAAACACTGTTTTCTTCATGACTATAAATCATGTTTTAAACTATAAAACAGACAGCAGAAATCTTTATGCTTCATCTCTACCCTGGAAGACTCCCCTTATTGCAGAGAGCTTAGTGGGGGATCTAGGATGTCCCAGTCTGTGGGGGGAACCTGTTAACTTTAACAAGAGCCTTCAGAAGCTCAGGAGTCACTGACAGCAAATCTATAATGTCTGTGTATCTAAAAGTGGATTGGATTTACTGTCCCAGAAATCTTATGATTTCTCAGCAGAAATGGTGCAATTGGTTCTGTGTAGCTTTTAAATATAAAACCAGACAAATCTGACTATCCAGAGGTATCAAACTTAGCTGACATTGCATTGTCATATTGCAAAGTATGGGTATCCCTTTACATTGGTGGCTTTGACCAAATCTCTCTATCAGTTCCCAGAACTACTTCTTTCAAGAGAAAACTGGGACTCCTAATGCCTTTGGAAATCACATGATGAAGCTTCAGATTTGTTGCAAGGGTCTTATCTGTTGACATATGAAGGAAAAGGTCCCTCTGTACAACTAATTGTTGCTTCTTGGTGCTTTTTGGCATTGTACTGCATCAAATAATTGGCCTGACTGGAGAGTCTGATGTTAGTAAAGGGACTATCAAAATGCAATGCATGACATTCTGTGTGTTGGTATAATTCTGTATTACTGTGGGTCCCCAGAGTGGCCATTATATTTTGTTCTAGGTTTAGATAATTTTAATAACTTCCTTGTTTTTTTGGAAGCAAAACACTAAACAGAAAGTCCCAGTAATGTATGATGACTGTAAATTTATACATGAGGGTTTTCAAGCAACCTCACAGTTGGCAGTTATACCGAGCAGACATGTCAGCACTCAGGCATGTCTTCCTTCTACTGTGAGCATCAATGAGACTATGAGACTAAATTTTTCTTTTTCCACAGTCAAGATATTCGGTAACATTTTTCCAAATGAACATTTGAAGACAATCAGGGACTTTTGTACTTTGCTTTCGATGTATGCAAGGGATTAGAATTAATGGTTGGACTCAGGGGATCAGGATTAATGGTAAGGCTGAGTAACACTAACCAACCATTGGACTGCACTGCCAACTTTAAGAAAAGAGTAAGTTACTTAACAGCACACAACTTTTAAGATTTATTTAAGCAATAATCCCCAAGAAGCCAATCATTACTAGCAATTAACTGTTGGTTTGTGGGTTGCTGGACCATTAATGTTCTAAAAAACTGACTGTTAACCACAGTAACAGCAACAACAATTCTGAGGTATGTATTTGCTCTGACTGAGGGTTTTCTGTTATATAACTTCTTTATCTGTCCTACACTTTTTTAGCAGCTAGGGACTCATTAAATAATTCCTTCTCTGTTAGTCCCTTTTGATACTATGTGGTAAGGCTGTGATGTTGGAGTTGGATTTATCACAGCTATAAGGCTACGCTTCAGACAGAACGTGGAAATTTTGTTATTTTTTGCCTGAAACTTTATTGCTGCTTTTTAAAAGAAACTTTATGCAATACTAACATTTAAAAAATAATTTAAAACAAAACATATATCTGACTTCTTAAATTTTTTTTTCTAAATGAAATTATAGCAGCCCTGATCTGACTCAATCAGTCCTAGCAGCAGTGTTTAGCACAAGGAAGTTCTGATAAAGGTCATTTGTATAATAAGCAGAATTGGAAAAAATAGCTTGTGATGTTTTTGCCTCCTCAATATCCTCAGCCTCATTCAGAGTTTAAAATGGAAAACAAAACTGAATGGTGAGAGACACAGAAAATAAACTAGAAGCTGAAAAACTGCTATTTTAGTAAGTTTGTTTAAAGTTCTGGTTTTATTTAATGTTGTATTCTATTTCATTGTTTTACTTTTCAGGGGTCAGAAAAACAAAAAGAAAGAAGCAGGCTAGATATAAAATTATATCTTTTATAAAGTAGGACAGCTGTGGGCTTTGTTTGCTTGATCCAGAAATCACCAATAGCTTAGGGTGCAAGTGTGCATGTGTTGACTTTTCCTTAATGGAATTGAGGTGGGCAGCTCTACTAAGGCTGATTAGAACCATCACAAAATCTGCCATGCTACAATGAAATGTAGAGAGATGGATTTAGGTCAGTATTTAATGAGCCCCACATACAATACTGGCAGGAAAAAAAACCCTTAAAAGTTAAATACGTAATCTGTGTTATTTAGAATAAAAAAAAAACAGCTCCATACACTGTCTTATCTGATTCTTTAGTCTGAATCTTACCTAGTACAGAAAATAACACTATTTTTACAAACAAAAATCAAAAATCACACAGGGACTTGCATGATGCACCCTCAGCAGGTTTTCCAGTGGCACTGAGCAGTGTGGTGTGGTCAGTGCTGGAGGGAAGGGATGGACCCAGAGGGACCCGGACAGGCTGGGGAGCTGGGGCTGTGCAGACCTCAGCAAGGCCAAGTGCAGGTTCTGCACATGGGTCGAGATGAGCCCAAGCACAAACTCAGGCTGGGTGGAGAATGGGTTGGGAGCAGCCCTGAGGAGAAGGGCCTGGGGCTGCTGGTGGATGAGCAGCTCAGTGTGACCCGGCAATGCGCACTCACAGCCCAGAAAGCCAGATGTGTCCTGGGCTGCATCCAAAGAATGTCGAGGGAGGGGACTGCCCCTCTCCACTCTGCTCTGGTGAGAACCCACCTAGAGCGCTGCATCCAGCTCCAGGGCCACAACCTGAGAAGGACATGGACCTGTTGGAGTGGGTCCACAGGAGCCTAAAAAGATGCTCAGAGGGCTGGAGCATCTATCCTCTGAACACAGGTTGGGAAAGTTGGACTTGTTCAGCCTGGAGAAAAGAAGGCTCCAGGGATATCTCATTGCAGCCTTCCAGTACCTAAAGGGAATACAGGAGAGCTGGAGAGGGACTTTTTATACAGGCATGGAGTGATAGGAGAAGGGGGAATGGCTTTAAATTGATAGGGCAGATTTAGATGAGATGTCAGGAAGAAATTCTTCCCTCTGAGGGTGGTGAGGCACTGGAACAGGTTGCCCAGAGTAGTTGTGGATGCCCTATCCGTGGAAGTGTTCCAGGCGAGGTTGGATGGGGCTCTGAGCAGCCTGGTCTAGTGGAAGGTGTCCCTGCCCATGGCAAGGCAGTTGGACCCAGGTGATCTTCAAGGGCCCTTCCAATCCAAGCCATTCAATGATTCTATGAAAAATTAGTCACTCTTTGTACAGTTCAAAAGCTTTTGGTTTTATATTTATTTTAAGCAATCGGGCAGTGTCAGGGTTGATGGCTGGTAAAATTTGTCAGGATTAAGGTTACTTATTGTAGAGCTGCAAGGGTGGTGGAGAGATGGGACCATAATTTTTATTATATTATAGTGCATTAGTTTGGTACAATAAATGCATCTCTGAAGTACCTCTTTGGATAAAGCAACTTATTGTGGAAAGTATGGAAGGTGGAGAGAAGGAGGATCACTCTGTTCAGCAACCTACCTAGCACGATGTGCAGCAATTTGAAGGTACCTGTAAAGAAGCAGAAGAAAGCAACACAAATTTCTTAGAAATAAATTACTTTTGTGAAGTGGCCATGCTGTTTGGCGTAGTTTCCTTCTGTGCTTTTTTCTTTTCACTTCAGTGTCAATCAGACTGGTACAAATCTCTTGGAGAAGACAGGTAACATTAAAGAGAAGGAGTAAAGGTAAAACAGTTGTTCCTAGAGACAACTTGTTTATTTTGTGATGTCCTTTCTTAAAATGACAGCTATTTAATTGAAATAGGTTTTCCTGGCATAAAATATATCCATCAAGCTGTTGACATTAGTGCTTTGTTTAATGTGAGGCATACCCCAGTGTTCTGGAGTGGCTGTACCTTTATTTACATTTGCCAACAAAGCACCTGCCAGATTTAACATCAAATCACCACACAACATAATGGATCTTTAAGTCTGCAGAAATGAATGACAGGCTTCTGTGGTTTTTATTGCCAGGAAAAAAGTACTTGAGTAGGATAATAAAACAGAAAAATGGTTTGCATAGAATAAAACTAATTTTGCCTTATTAATACTTTATCTGTAGACCTAGAAATCAGAGAGAATAGACAATATACAGCATATAGAAGTAAGGAAATTAGGACCTCCCTTTCAAATGAGTTGTGACCTTTAAGTACTCAAATATTTGAAATTAATTGTTCTTTGGTATATTAATATCAATTTATCATCTAGGATCAACATATTTTTGTAAGGGAGCATAATTCAGGCAGAATGACAGAGGAATTACATGTTGCACTGACATGACACCCAAACAGTTCACTGTGATTTTACTGCAACAGAAACCAAAGGTCAACTGCTTGAAGCCAAATTATCAGCTGTGTTGGGGTTCTGGCTCAGCATTTACCTCTGGTAGCCTCTGGATCCAGAAAGAACAGCTGCACTTGAGTCTTTCTCTGTTAACCAGGAAAATTGCCCTCATTTTTAGTCGTTTCCTAAGAAGCTCCTTACAAGGTAGCCTAAACATCAGAGATCCCTCACTCCGAGGTCCATGTTCACACCCTATGCCCAGACACAGCATGCCAGAGCTGCATTCCTTTCCTGGTAGCAATGTTTGGCAGCTGGTCTTCCTGGCAGCTGGAACATTTGTCTTGATTCATAAGACACTGAACTCCAAGAGACTTTTAAGGTGTTATTTCAAAAGTACTTATTTGTACTCTTCCCTTCAAATGGCCCTTGAAATACACTTTGAATTTTTAACCTTAAAGAAGGGAATGCCATTTTTTTCCAGGTAGTGTACAGAGACCAGTGATAGGTGGGAGGTAAGGAATAAATCACAGCAATGGGAGAATGTCTTCTTTGCATGCTCTGTCTTTGCATACGGTGGTCTTTCTTAATATCCATTTGGTGTGATGCTGAAATCTCTTGATTCCTGCAGAAGGGATTTGGATATCTGCACCAAGGATAACACCACAGGAGACCTTCCCATGTTGTTTTGCAAATATGCCCGTGTTCTCGCCTATCTTTAGATGCTTATCCATGGCTCTGCTCCACACGGAAATTTGCTTCCAAGCAGGAATTCTGGAACTTGGCTAGTTGTGGGGCTAGTGACAAAGCCTGTCTTCCTCAGGGCACTTGTCTATGTTTGAGGAGGTAAAGAATAGTCCCTGTCATTTATGCCTGTGTTTGATTATTTTTATCCTTCCATTTGTTCCTTCATTTGCCCATGTTTAAAACCAAAGGAATGAGCTGACAGGAATTAGCTTGAGTAGCCCAAGACACTAAACATTTTTTTACTGCCATGACTGTTGGCAATTTTGAAGAGAAATACACTAGGACATGCACTCTGAGAACTTTTCTCTTTCTGTAGTTTGAATAATCTTTCTCTCTGTATGAATTTCCTCTCTGAAATTGTATGAGACAATATGACAGGGAGCTGTAATGCCTAATTATTAAAAATCTAAATACATAGTATTCTGCAGAGAAGTAAAAATGAGCTTTTGTAGATCTCATAAAATTGTTTGAAGGCAATTCTTCCAATTATGTGTATGAAAAATTCAACAAAACCAGAGGAAAAATTTAAAAATTATTAAAAAGTCTGAGCTTAATTTTAAGGCTATTTAGATTATCAGAATCCATGTTCACATTACAGTCTTTGAAATGAATGTGTTTAGAGTTTGATGTGACACTGGGAGGGTTTTGCTTATTAGACTCAGGTGAGTGCTTCAGGAGGCTCTTGGAAAACCTCCAATTTCCCTACTTTGCTATCAATTAATTACACTCTTACTTGAAGTTCATGAAGTTTTCCTAATTATTTTGGAATGTTTTGGAGCTGCATTTACATTTTGAGCAGCGGCACAGTGTATTAGAATAGAGTCCAGCAAATACTGTGTGTTGAGAAACTGACATTGTTAAATGTTCTGTAACATTTAGGAAAAGAGGTGTTAAGAACTGGTGTAAAGGTCTGCATGGGCTATACCCTGTATCTTGGCAAGTGTGATCACTGCAGATTACAGGGGAAGATCAGTGTAGATGTGTCCTCTGGCCGCCCAAAATTACATGTGGTCAGAAGGAGGACTGAAGGTGACACCCAAGACCATGGTAAAAGATTGCGTGATCTCTGCGAGTTTTTAGACCAAGAAGGATGCTGAGAGGCAGAAGGGACAAGAAGAAAGGATTCTCACAAAGTGCTGGATTTTTGCTGTGCAGCACACTAGGATACCTGTTCCCACATGCAGTATTTCTGTACTGTGTAACAGCAGAATGATTGTTTCACTAATATTTTCCTGCAGGATAGAAATGGACTTCTGAATTTCAAAAATGGTTTTGCAGCTGCTTAAATAAACCCAAGGGCAAAACTGACATGCAGTGTCTGTGCTTCTGATCTACCAGTTAAGGAGTAAAAGGATCCTTGTCCACTTTTCATTCTTTCTTTGACTATTGCTGGTGGTGTGGCTAATGTTTCTGAAGTCCTGATGTGTATCAATTGCATTGTTTTCTGAGTATTTCTAAGCTGTCTGGTAAAATACTATGAAAACAGTTATTCTCAAGATAGGTCATCATTCAAACCTTTGAGATGGAAAACCCAAAAGCAGGAGGAAAAAACTCTAAAAAATAGATTTCTTTGTAGCACAGGTAGATTGATCATCAGGGATAGGCCAAGAACTTCATTTTCATGGGGTTAGCATTGGTTTGTTCATCACTCAAGTTTATATTTCAATTTTCCAGTGTCCTGGAGCTAGCGTGCACATGCGTTTTTCTCTAAACTTGAGGAAGTTTCCAGTGCCATAAATTGATAGTGGTTAGACTTGCCTTTAGAGATATATGGTTTTCCTTGTGGCAACTTTTTTGTGATAAATGAAGTAGCTGCCCTATATCCAGTAAATATGTGCAGTCACCTGGTACATCCAGGTACAGGTACCTGTTTGGTGTTGTGATGTCACAACTGCCCTGCTGTAAAGTTTTAAGTATGATGACTTTGGTTTAGACAATGTGCTGTATGGAGATAGAAATGTGAAAGATGCTTAAAAACTGATACCGTGGATAAATAAAATGCCTGGATGTCTCTGAAAACTCTGGTTGTTTTTCAGAGAGAAAGACCAAAATATTGTGGAATTTTGCTTCAAGTACTTCAAAGTCATTGCAGTGACAATATCCATTACTGTAGTTGCCAGGGACACACTGAGGTTATGCCAGGTAGTGGGGCTACATGTCAGTCCCTCAAGAAATGCTCCTGGTTTATCTTGTTTTAAAAATTTAGTAATTCCCTGGAAAAAAAGAAATTAGCAGAAACAATTTTCTGAAGCCCAAAATATTTGTGGGCCCTGTCACAGGGGGGAATTCCACAGAATTCCGTACAGGAAGAATAAAATGACCTTGAGGACTACAGTAATAGTATCTGAACGAAATTCAATAGGACAAAGTGCAAGATCATGCACAAAAACAATACATTTCTGTTATAAGCTAGGAGCTTGTTAATTGGAAATGACAGAAGAGGAGAAAGTCATAGGATGACTGCAAGTCACCAGCGCAAAACATCAATGAATAGGGCAAATGCAATCTTAGGCTGTGCAGGATGAGATATTTGCAGCAGCAAAGGAAATAAAAACCACCTGAACTAGGTGCTGCAGAAACAATAATGTGGGATATTTGTAATAGTTTTCTTTTCCTGCTTTTAATTAAGGTGAGTTTGAACTGGAACAGGTGCAAAGAAAGGGTACTAGGATGTTCAGGAGAACAGGAAGTCTTTTATAAGAAGAGTCTGAGAGACTTTTTTGTGCTTAGTCCAACCAGATAAATTAATCAGAAGCTGAGCAGTAAACTAAAAAATTATATAAATATATTTAGGTTGGAAATAAATGTGTCCAGCTCTCAGAAGTGAGATATTCTGGAGCCAATTTTAATGGTGGTCAAGATCCCCCACAAACTACCAGCCTTTGAGATAAGACCCTTTTGTCTTAAAGGGGAAAATCTAACCTGCCTGCTAGTGACTGAAGGGAGCCAGCCTCAAGACCAATCATTTCCAGGGCTTCTAAGCATTTATAAGGAAAAGCCAATATTGAAATCAGTTCTGTATTTCAGGTTCTGCGGGGTTCATGTGTGGTTCAATGCCTTTTTACTCGGATTGTAATGAAGATGGAAGAAATCAGCCTAAGTCATAAACTGCTAGAATGGTGTTGTCAGATTGGGAAGAGCTGCAATGTTATAATGGCATTGATAATGCAGCTTATGCTCCCTGACATAGTCTCTTTTTATACTCTCTGTAATGACACATCCTGCAAATACCTTCCTGGATATTTGCTCAGCTAAAATATTGCGTACCAATCTACTTTCAATCTGATTTTTCCAAATCCCAATTGCTTAGATCCAAGTGGACCCCATGCTGATCACAAATAGAGAAAAGAAAGGCTTGAACTCCTGCCATGCAAACAGTTTTTTTCTTGAGAATTTGCCTTAATGGTATTAACGAACTCCCATAAAATTGCCATCTCGCCCATCCTGCTGATCTGAAATTCTAGCTTTGCAGGTGTTGGGTGGTTTGGGGTTTTTTTCTTTTTTTTTTTTTTTTCATAATGAGCTGACACTATTTTCTTGCTGTTCTTGGTGTTAGCCACTTCCCCCTTGCTGAGCTGAACTGGGATTTTGGAAAACAGCATCTCTTCTCTGGTGTGGGCAATCAGTGGGCACGAAACAGGAGGAATTTGCAGTCCATTCAGTATGGCCATGGAGAGCTATTTGGGAGAAAAGGGAAAGAGTGAAAAATGTGTGTGACAAACACAATGGGGACTAGGATGGAGAAAACCCACGAAGATGGAAGGACAGTGAAAAACAGGGAAGACGTGAAGAAATATTAATAAAAGCAAGACCAACACGAGCATGGCATATTACCCCTTTTAACTATTATTTAGGCTGAAAAGAATTGCCACAAGTCAATCAGTTTTAATTTGTACTGCAAAGTTTGCAGTAGAGCTAAATTTTGTATAGTCGAAAGTGTGTGTCAGCCTGCTCCTGAGAAGAATCCAGTACTATTGCTGCACTGAAGGAGGCTCGAAATCACCCACTCCTATGTTTAAGGCTATCTTTAAACCCAGCCTGAAGATCCTTCAGCCTGAAGGACTGGCTTTTTTGCCACCCCAGAGGTGTGATCTTTTTGTAGCCATTTCCAGTTTTTCCAAGATGGCTTCACATCCAAGAGTGCTCTGGCTTGGGAGCAGCCATCTCTCCGGGAGAGTCTCCCAGGATAGGAGAACCCTTCCACAGCTGATAGACTTTCTTACAGGAGTGCTGTGCCACTGGAGTGAGAAAAGGTGCCCAGGAGTGCTGCCAGGATAGTGAGCCCTGAAGGACAAACTCCTGACTCCACTGAGCTCTTGTGTTATACTATAACATTATCCCATTCCTTCCCAAGTTTTCATATTGGGAAACATCCACATCCCTGTAAGCTCTGTCACCTTGGGAGAACCCAATACTTTTGCTTGTAGAATACTTATTGTCTCTGATCCCCCTGCCCGCATACTTACAGGCCATAGCAATAGAAATTCCACAGTGAAATCAGTTGAGAAATTCTACAATGCCTGAGGGTACTGGAGTAGCTCTGAGAGCAGATAATAACTGAAGTTCCTCAAATACTGTCAAATGGTAATTGTGGGCCTAAATTGCAGCTTTATTGTCACAAAGTAGAATTGCTGGGAGGGAATTCCTAGAATCACCATGCCCATGTACAGAAACTTTTTTTTCCTTCCCCTAGCTTGAGTTTTCACTGGATTATATCTCCTTCACCTTCAACATTAACACTTGTTTATCTTTTGATTTTGCTGCTGAACTACTGGATGTACCTAGTTAATGGAGAGCACTTAGGCAGGCAATGATGAGAAGCAAAGATGTTTTCTTTTAGATTGTGTGATTGAAGGAGATCATGAAGTAAATTTTAATAATAGTCCTTTTCCAAAATAATGTCCCATTTTGCTCCTTTAAAATTTGTTCTTATGCTTACTGCATATGTTCTTCTCGAAACGGAAGTCAGAGAAATAGTCTGCATACTTTCTAAGCTAGCCAATTCCTGTGTTGATGAGACAAGTCCTGCTTCAGTGGAAAGTAACCTGACTCATTGTCCTCAAAAGATGAAATAATATATCTCTGCCACAGAATCAAAGGCTGACACAGAGCCAAAACCAACCCCTACACCCCCAAGTGTGCTCTCAAAATACAATCATTGCCAGTATAGGCTTGATTTTGTTGGCAGTTTTAATACTTAAGAAGAGGTAGGAAGTAAGGGACGCCTTGAGTTTTGGGAGAAATATTCTAAGATACTAATTTAAACCTACAAATTCAAGTATTCTTCCTTGAAGCTTGAAGATTCAACATTTTTTTTATAGCATAATGGTGAGAATGACTGAATGATGTAGAAAAACGAAGCACTGTGACGGATTGATTAGGAGATATGTACTCCTAGCACATTCACCATCAGAAAAATGCATGATTACATGAAGACTGAAGGAATAGAAATGACTCTTTATATCTGTCACCTCTTCTCACACCATTCAAAATCTCTGCCTATGCTTCATAAAGAGTTTCAGTTCTTGAATCACACAGCTGACAAACTTTCACATAAATTTATCTCAAGGACTATTGCTCGAATTGATTTAGGATAAACTGTCTTACTTCAGAGAGACAAGGGTCTTAACCTGTGCTTTTTGAAGTAATTATTTTAGCTGCAGGTGTGAAGAATACAATAGTTGTGTTAAAATGTGACAGTTTTATAAGCCACAGTGATTGTGAACATGGGAAAAAATTTAAGTCCAAAGACAAGGTTTGGCAGCATTGTTGAGAGCACTGCAAAGCATAAAGCTGTGCCAGTCTCACTTTGCATTAGCTTCAGTCTTTCTGGAGCTAGAATAGGCTCCTGTTGGGAGACATTGGTCACAGTCACAGATTAACTACTGGAAAACATCTGTGTTGGGTTCACACCAGACTCCAGGCACTGCTGGTGCCGAGCAGTCATGCTACAGAAATGCTGGCAAAGAGATAAAGCAAGCGATTACTCCAACTGCAGCCAAGTGCCAATATACCTTATAATTACTTTGAATCTTTTAAGACACATTAAAAATACATTCAGTAGAGCCAGCTTCTTGCATTTTTTGTTAAGGTACATGAACTTGCTGATGAGGACAATGCAGAATGGACATGAATGCAGAAAAGGAGAGAACAAACATCCTGACAGCAGCCAGGTGTTGCTTGGGCTTTTCAAAGAGAACTTTCCTTGACTCTCTTGAAGCATGTCTTATTACTGAAGGCGTCAAACACTTTATCATCTCTGTTCAGTAGCACTGTACATCAGGCCACTTATTCATAACTTGGAGTGCTGCTCTTATTATAGGATTATAAAATATTCTGAGTTGGAAGGACCCACAAGGACCATCGAGGCCAACAGCTGGCCCTGCACAGGACAGCCCCAAAAATCCCACCATGTGATTCTTATTGCTGTACTGCATTTGAGAGCTCGCAGGATTGCGAGAATAGCAAGCTGTAGCCCCAAGGTTTAAGGTTATCTATGGCAGTTTCTTTCACGCTCCCATGAAAACCAAGGTCTGGCGCTGCCCCGAAGAGGGGAAGAGGGTAATTCCTGCTGTAGAAACTGCTACTGCATCCTGAATCCCACCGTTTACTCCTCTCCTCTGTCACAGCTAGTGCTCTTACTACAGTAGCATTTGCGGCATCTGCTCCTGCCACACTGACTCACTTACCTGGGAGAGAAAATGAATCAGAATTTCATGTTGGTAGTGGCAGGGAGGAGAGCAGCAATTCTCAGCTTTATTTCTCTTTGTTTCTCATTGAGACCTTTTTAAAATTTGTTAACTCTAGTAAGCATTCTCCATATGTGTTTAGTATTTTCGCATATGTTTCTGAGTATATTTAATTGTCTACAGTAGACTCTTCCCATCTTTTCTTCCTGCTTCTTGTGTCAACTGTCTGTTTAGATTTTAAACTACTTGAAAAGAGCCATTTCTTTGTGTATTTCCATGCAGCATGCAGTAAGATGCAACCCTGCAGTTAATTGGAAGCTCTGAATAATCTTGCTATATAAAAAGTATAATTACTGATAGTACTCAGATTTTGGTATTTTTTTTAAATGTCACTGTCTATGCAGGGAAAAATGGCAGGTTTTTTATCAATAACCACTTTTCTTAATGTGGCTGTGTAGATTCCTACAATTCAAAGGGAAGAAGTCTACCAGTAGATAGCAGTGTAACTGTAGTATCTCTGTTGACATTTTAATGAGCCTATTTTTGTGCTAGTTGTAAAACCTCATGGTTTGTGCTATTGGAAAGATTTTAAGGCTATTCTGTATAGAGAACTCGAGCCATATAAAGGTAAAAAGATAAAAAATAGGAATTCTTCCTTTCTGAAGCATACTCTGCAAAGTATTGTCTTATATGAAGGCTTGTCCAGAACACTGTGTAAACGACTTACTGGTAAAGGCTGTGTCTTTGTACCAATGGTCTATTCTTTTAGAATATTCAGTTTAGCTTCAGGAATTCTTCACTACTGTTTGATGTTTATCTTAGTGATTTGCAATCTTAGTTGTGGTGTAAAATCTTGGTACAATTATTTTTTGTTAATGATTATGATTTTCTCAGTAAGTAGATGATATAAAGGATGCCTTAATCTTCCAGTCTTATATTGCTTTGCCTTCACTGCTTGGTTGATTTTTTAAAAATTGAAAACAAAAGGGCATTTTAAACTTTTTTTTAGTATTTTGCTGTGGTTTTTAGGTCCTGTTTGTTAATATCTAGATCTTTAGTGGTTGGACCTCTAGCATTTGTAATTATGCTCATAACGGAAACAACACAAACCCCATGGGAAATGCCAAGTTTTCTGAGTAAGTTTGTACTTAATAAAAGTCATTCTTTCCACAGTTAGCACCTGCTATCTTAAGTTAGTGTTAGACACCTTTCAGAGACAAGATGATGTACTTTCCCTGAGAATTGCTGCTATGAGGTGTTTAAGATAAATGTGAATCTGTCTTCCTGTCCTTTTGCATGACAGCAGCAATAGGAAAGCGCCAATCAGTTGGTTAATGAATCTGTGTGATAACTTCATGACTCTTCATTTTCTTCCACTCTGTGCTTTTGGCAGTTCTAGAGATGTTAATCTCTCCACATTTGCACAGGAGAGGTCTGCATTTGAGAGAGGTCTTTACATGTTCTACCTACAAAAGACCAGTGTGTCAAAAGGCACCACCGTTGATCTGATCTGCGTTTCATTAATTCCAGTCCCCTTGTCTTTCCTGGGCAGCTGTCACCCTTGCCTTTCAGAATCTACCACTCAAACGACACTTTGGGTGTGATAACAGCTCTATCATCCCTGTCTCTGCTGAACTCTTTGTACATCCTCTGTGCTGGTCACATTTCAAAGCTAGATTCTCTGATTTAGTCTCCTGCATAGTTTTCACTGTTGTCTGTGTGAGGTGTTGGAAGGTGAGTCCCTGAGGATAAGCCCCTGAGCTTGGGCAACATAAACACCCTTGCTTCTATTTCTCTAGTTTTGACTATATTTTGTTCCCACTTTCATCTTTATTTTGTTTCCAGTTTCAGTTTTGTTTCAGTTCATTTGAAGGTGGCAACGATTTGACACAAAACACTCTTCAGCGGTACTTCAGGATCAAAATGTAGTCTAATTGGGTGAAAGAGCTTTTGTCTTGTTCATTTATGGCACCAGGTTTTTTCACTTTTTGGCAAGACTTCCTGTGGGTAGAAATATTGCATTGCTTAGGAAATGCTATAAATGGTTTGGTTTAAATAAGTACAATTTCACTATCTTGAAATTAAATACATGAAAATAATCCTATTTTTTTTCTTCATAAAAATAAAGAGTTTGGGATCTTTCTATATTTAAACTGAGCAGTCGTTAATGGTATTAGGGAGGACATAAGTACTGAAGCTGGCAAACCACCCTTTCGTGGTTGGTTTTGTTTGAGGTTTTTTAAACGTTTTTTTAATGCCTTCATGATTGTTTTGCTCCTTGATTTTCATAATCGGTCTATTATTGCAATGAGTCAAACCCACCCATATTGCATAGATGCGATCAAATGCATGCTCTATAAAGAAAATAAAGTAAAAATTAAAATTTCTAAGGATCTTGCTGATATTTTTATTTTTTTGCAGAAGTAAATTACCATACTTCTTAATTTTTGAACTCATTCAAATGAACAGCATGGGTAATATTTTAAGCCTATTATGCTTTCTACATAAAACGAGAGCAAAACTAATTATTCTTTTCCTGCCTGATATTGCCATCAATCTTATGAGGAGAAACTGTTTCTGCACTATCAGGATTTTTTTTAAATTTTTTTTTGCTAGGCCATTGCTGAAATGCAAAGTGTGTCACTTTATTATATCACAGTGCATATTTCAATGATCCGGGTGGCACGGTTACAGCACTGTTGATCTTATTGTAGTGCTGTGAAATGAATAAGTAAGGGCTGACAACTGGCAGGGAAATCGAAGCGGGCTCCGTTAAGGTGGAGCTCATTATTGCGGGATACAACAGGCCAGCACTGGCTGTCAGTATCGGGAGACTCAGATGCTGCCAAGGTCAAACCCAACACAGTAACAAGGGCTTGGGTGAGAAAACCCCGCACAGCAGATAGATCATTTCCAGCTCTCACAGAAGCCAACACTTGCAGGTGTGTAACAATGGGGGTGCACTTGTAGAGCCAGTCTGTTCCCAGGGCTGTCCTGAGCAGCCTCCAGAGGATGGCTGTGGAGGGCTGTTGTGCCCAGCAGGGCTGAGAGCTTTTCCCTCTTGTCCCCTCTGTCAGAGGCTGTGCACTTTGACCTTTTCACAGTTCAACTCCCTGCTCGAAGTAGTACATCTCAAATTTGTGTGAGTGAAGGGCCCTTTGCCTGCCCCTCTCCTTAGGAGGAGGCCAGAGAGGCCAGACATGTCCTGACTCCTGTGGGCACAGCGAGGCCAGCCAGGGCTAACAGCTGAAGAGCGAGGTCTCTGCACGAAAGAGAGAGAGAGTGGTGTGGAACCCTTGAAGTATTAAATAAATGCAGCAGTCCATTTCAGCTGGGCCTTGGCATGAAGTTCTCACAGCACTGGGACTGACGCTGTCCTGTTTACTGTGGTCAAGCACAGAAGGTCTTGTTTGAAATGGATGAAAATATACAAAATAGCTTGATGAAATGTTAAAAGATTCACTAATGTTTTAAAAATACTTTGGAAGTACCCTACACAGGCACTACATTTAAAATAGGATAATTTTAGAGTAACACTTAAGTGGCTTGGAGAAATAAAGAGTAATTTTAGTTGAAGATGCATTGTAATTTTCATAGTTTGGACAATAAACAGAGCACTGACTACAACAGCAGTAGAAGCCTAGAATAGTTAAAATTATGTCAGGTTCATCTTCTGTCACCAAATGCTGTAGCCCAATGTACAAAACCAAAGTACTATGTCAAATAATAAATAAAATAGAAAAAACCAGCTTACAATCACAAGGCGATTATGTTCTTAATGCCTTAAGAATGGATAAACGTACTATTTTCTGCACTTGTACTCCTTGATACATGAATGAAAATACATTTAAAGCAGTCTGTGCATTAAAATTTCATGATAATTCATAATATAAATACTAAATTCAAATGCAATATCACCTAAATTTAATCTGTTCTTCGTAAACACTGTAATGCAAGCATAGAACACAGATACTGCAATCCAGCTTCTGACAGCTGCCTTTACTACTTTCCATTATCTATGAATTATTTGCAAGATGGCTGAAGCATGATTGAATGTGGGAAGTTATTTCTCTTTTGTATAGGTCAGTGTTTCTGAAATACTTCATCTCGGAGCAAAATGTTAAGAATACCACTAAACATATTCTGTTGCACATAGTTAAATGCTTGAGATACATGGATCACCTAATTGTTTTTCTTTTACAGTACTGCTCAGCTCTGTAGTCAAGGGATTACTTTTTTTAGGCACTAGGGAGCAACAGTTCTTCACTCTTCTGTTATCTATATTTTCTGTTCTTTCTGACTTCTTTAAGCAGCAGTTATCAACACATGGAGCCAATCCTGGGGTATTCCACATCTGTTGCTTATTTAAGGCAAACGTCCCAGCCATACTATCCATATTCTTTTTGTTGTTGTTATTATTTCAGGATCATCATAGTTGTTGTTTAAAAAGAAAGAAAACCTCCTTCCTCACAATGGCAAAAGATGAAGCAACCAAATGGTGCAAATAATGACTGTATTTTTCAGCCAGGTGTTTAATGTGTTTTACTCCTGACAGCGCTGCGAAGCTCTCGCAGATGCTGTTAAAGACCAGCATATTTCCTTTCAGCCCTCTGTACCAACAGCCTCAAGCTGTTGAACTGACACATGCCCAGGGTATGCAAGTACGTATAATGAATGTATATTTCTTATTGTAGTGATGTGGTGGAAAAATGACAATTGTCAAGCAATAATCTCAAAATTTTTGTGCAATGGAGATAGGATGAATGTGCCTTAGCTCTTCTAAATTGACTTGAAAGTTGACTGAAGCATAGTAATGAATAAGGAATATTGCCAATTTTGTTTCCTGCAGTGTTGTCTGTGATGAGCTGTCTGTGACAGCTTATACTCATAAGCTTGGTATATGAAATTTTTTTCAGACGTTTCCTGGTAGTGTCTCAGAACTTTAGAAGCACCCCAGAATGCCTCTCTCAAATTCATCGGATTTCAGAATTTACCTAAGGCATCTGACTCAAGGCTCCTCTGAGTCCCTGTATTTTCCCAGGTGCCCTCCCCGCTTCTGTCCTTTTCTCCTCTGCCCACACTGCTGGCCCATCAGCTCTGAGATGATTTAGGTAACCTCCTCTGAGAGTTCCAGCCACTGAATGAAACAATTGCCAATGCTGCCTAGTTTATCTTACGAGCACAAATTTCACTGCACACTTAGTGGCCCTGGGAGCATTAAATAATACGCAGTCAAGCAGCTTGTCAGGCCATATCATTACTGTATTTGTAACATGCTCTGCAAAGCGAGCACTGTGCCATCACTGGGATGCTCAAGGAAACCATTAATAGGGTCATTGCCTCATTTATCTGGAAGGAAGAATAAAATTGATGGGTAGGGCATTGACCTACTATGGAGGTTAAAAAATAAGTTGAAGTATCTGTCCATTTAAGGTGTGCTAGACCACTAGGTAATCCAGAGCACTGGATAACTGATTTGTAATTACACTGAAGTATTTCAGTAGAAGGACTATATTCCTTTAAACTATTTTCGTGTTGTCTGTGTGACACACATCTTGACAAAATATTCAGTCTAGAGGACTGTGTGGACAACTTGACATATTGCCTTCAAACTCTTGCTGCTTTTGGTACATTTATGCTGGCAGTGTACAATTTGGTTTCTAGATTTTCATGCCAAATAGCAGATCTTTTTGATTCATGGCTGTCAGAAACACGCATTAGAAACTGCTTTGAGGAGTTGTATTTGGAAGTGTGTGATGACAGCGTGTTGGTTATTTTTAAGAATTATATCAGTTTATACATAGTGGAAGTGATTAGGAATACTTCTGCTTTTTCTTGTCTCCGTGCTTACACATCCCTTTCTTATTCCAAAGTTTTGTCAATGGTTGTCACTCAATAAGATTTTCTGCGCTTTCACTTTGTCATTCTTGTTATTCAGTGCCATAACCTCCAACTTGTAGATATTATTCTCAGGCGTTTTTCCTAGTTTCCATCCAGAATTGCAGATGGAAAGATAGTTGCACAGAATATTGGCTTACACTAGGTATTTGCCAACTATAATTGCACACGTGAATTAAGAGTCTTCATTATACATATAACTGCAAAGAAATTGTAGATGAAGTGGTTATACTTCACTTTGACTCTTAATACAGTTCATTTCACACTTTCTATTTTCATTTAACATGGAATAAACTTATTTATATGCCTACACACTTGTCTACTCAGACTTGCTGGTATTGCTACGCTTGAAACCTAAATCTCATTTGTAATGTTAGCGATACACATTTTTGAGAATGTCTATTTCAAAATACATTCATGTTTTTAAAAAGTAGTAAGAAATAAGTAGGATTGATATTTTAAAATGAAAGAGCACTTTTACCTATTTATCTTGTGAGACAGAAATACAATGACTTAAACTGAACTAACCTGAGATGTGCCCATGCCTGTTGAAATTAGATGTAGCTCTTTAGGACTCTCCCAATGAGCTAAAACCGTCCTTACAGGTTAACTATGTGTTATAATTTATGAATTCCTAGTCAGTTAGACTCCAATTCAAGGCTCCCTGATTCAGAGTAAATTTAAGCATTCAGTCATTTGTTTTACTGAGATTAATGGTCCATAGTGGAGGTCCCAATCTAGCACATCATCATCTCCTTGTGGTCTGTGTTCCTGTTCCCCACATGTGATTTTTTCATTTATTTTTTGTTGGCCAAATGACTTTGCTACCTGAATGTTTGTAATTCATCTGAAAATACAGCCTTACATGTGAAATAATTACTGCTTTAATTATAAAATAATCCAAGGTAACCAAAGTAAATTTGTAATTACTTTTGAGTTGTATTAAAAACTCATGACCTCCCTGACCTATATTCTTAATTCTTGTTACCAAGACAGATGTCATGTTTTCCTAGTAACTACTGACAACAAATTACATTTAGACCCTATATCTCTGCTAGGTGATGACATGGCTGCCCAAAGGGCTTTGCTCTTATATAAAGGTGTGCTAGTGGGAGTGTTTTTGCACATTTCCTGATCTTTATGAACTTCAGGGTAATTTTGTCCACTTAGACATTTGAGAAGTACCATTCAACTGTATTCAAATGCAGCCCAAACATATTTTTCCAAAGTGTCCTTCTTGATACAACTTGTACTGCTTGATCAATCCAGTTTTGTATGAACTGGTTCTGGTTTCAAAAAGCTCTTTAGAGGGGGCAGTTGCTAGAACCATTATATAGCTGAAATATCATTAAAGTAACAAAAGCAGGGAAGGAAGTCACATTTAAGCCTCGTATCTTCCTGCATTGCCACTGGGCCTAGTAATTATTCTGTTTTAATGTTAGAGTTTAAATTAAAAATCTGTTAGAAAGCATTGTGCTGTATTTATATCAGAGCTTCAAAGCCTGCCTTTTTATCAAGGCTTACTTCTGATGGTTTTTATCCTCTTTTATCTTCTCTTTTTGAAACAAAGGTATTTTGAAGTGTAAGACAGGTAAAGTATTTTTTGCAATGGATTCATGAAAAAGAAGCTGAGTGAGAGGAGATCTATAAGGTAGATGAAATGCAGCAAAGGAGCATTTGAAAGAATTAAATGGAAAATGATAATGGAATTGTGCCAAATAACAGGCAAAATAAATTTGTTTGCTTGTTTTACATATAAGAAATCAACATAAGGTGCCATAGTTAAAACTGCATTTTTGTTATTTGTACAAATTATGTTTAAACATCAGTCAGTCTTCAAGATTCTTGAACATACAGCCATAAACTTAGGCCCTACACAGATACAAAACTTTTTCTGCTTCATACAAGTCAAGAGTTTGGGACTTACAGGGTATCTTTCATTGAATAAAGAATTTGAAGAGATGGAAGCATTCCATTAATTCTCATTACGTGTTATTATAATTGTCTAACATGTCCGTATGGATATCAAGATCTCTTCTTTGCCATTGCATCATTCTTGCGCATCAGCCTTGATTAAAAATCTTAGTGTGGTTTATCTTCAAGCACATGGAGATCCTACAGCTCTGCTGTGCACCAAATGAGGGACAGTTCTGAACTCATTTCATAGCCAATGACTCTTCAAGGTGGGGACACACAAGCTTCATCCTCTCATGAATTCCCAGCTTTGCCTCTGCTTTAGTTTGCTATTTAGGAAAAAGAGAGATTCTTTTCTACTCTATTCTGACATTTTTACTATTTGCTTTCTACATAATTTGAGGAAAGATGAAAACTTCTCTAACTGAACTTACGACTGTGATAAGTTTGGCTGGCTCCTTCATAAACCGGGAACAGGTCATTCATTGTGGAACTGCATAATCTTCAGCAGGATATCTGCAAGAAAATACATTTGTGGCAGTATTCCACTAAACCATTTTTTTTTTTTCAGAATCCACTTATTCCTTGAGCCTTGTGAATTCAAGCAGATCAGTGGAGCTAGGACTATCAGCTGTGGGGAGTTTCTGGTACAACGGGAAGGGTACAATAGGAAATATTGCCTTAGCAGGAAAAAAAAAGGCGCTAATAGTCACAGGTTTAAAAGCATATAATGCTTTTTGTAATGTTCATATATGAGTTAGTGATCTGCTTCATAAATGTGCCACCTTACTTTGAGGCAGCGTTTGTTGTTGGCCAGTACAAGGGGACAGCACAAGAACAAATGCATGTGAGCGTAAGAACACCTCACACACAAGGTTAGGTTCAACCACAAATTCTGCATGATCCTAAAGTTTACTGTGAAAAGAGCAGTATCCTTAATTATATTGCTAATATAATAAACAGTAAGCTGTGAGGAAGATTATTGCAACTAGTGTCATCTTTGAAGCAGGGTAATTGTCACTCTGGGTTCATCAGGACATAATTGAAAGAAAAAAATCCCTCAGTGACATGGCATGTAGGACCATTTTTCCTTCCTTCATTCCCCTGGTCATTTTAACAGCCCAAATTGAATTTCAGTGCTGGTCCCTGGAATCTTAATGACCAGCATTGTGAAAAGGAAGTGAAAGGCTGCCACTCTGTTCAGAGCTGTAGTGAGCCTGTGGCTTTCTTCCTTCACAGCTTCTGGAGAAATGTTTTCTTAATGGCAGGTGCTTAAGCTTTGACACCTGCGTAGGCAATTGGAAATTGCTGTGGCTGTTGAGGTGGTTGTGCTCCCATTCTGCTAGTGCAGATCAATTTTTATAAAAGAAGCATAGGGAGACTCTACCTTCCTGACTGGAATCAATTTTATATACAGAAATGGAGAGGTGGAATGGGAGCAGGCAGAGTTGTGTCCTTACCTGGTTTTCATAGGATGTAACTTTCCATATGACTGTAACTCTAAAAACTTTTAAAACATCTTGTGATCTCCTGAACAATAATTCAGGAATTAAAAATGTCTTTAAAATAATCCAATGTGATGTTGGCAGAAAGCTTTCAGGAAAAAATCCTAAGAGTACAAGCAAACTAGCAAACTCTGTATTCAGGGCTGTGCTGACATCTTTAATTACACCATCAATTATGCTAATTTTAATGCATACTCGAGAATGTGATAAAAATAAACCAAAGGAGATTATTCGTTAGCTGCCGTTTCATGGCTGAAATTGAGCTGAAAACTTAAAATAAGTCTGGATGAAACACTATATACTGTGCCATAGGGAACAATTCTACATAGGCAGCAAGTAGAGCAGGGTGGAAACTAATAATTCTTCCATCTTAGTTCTACTTTATGACTCGCTGCAAGAAAAACTAGATCAGATTTTTCTTTTTCTTTTTTTTTTTTTTTTCCCCCTCTCCCAGAGGGGCTGTAAGCTCTTAGCTGAAGCCAGGACAAAACTGAGAACTTCCTAAAGAAAAACCTCTTTATAGTATAAAAAACACATTGCATTTAGGATTACACTAAAGTATATTCCTGGTATTGACAACAAGTGATTTTAATGATATCAGCAGAACAAACAGAGGTTCACCTCTTGTATTGAGTCTCTCTGTCACCAAAATCTGGTTGTCCACATCTAGTTTAGTAATACTTTAAATTGTACCTGTATTTGAATAATTGTATTTTTTCCAAATTTCTTGTGGAGTACCTCATATTTCATTTATTAATGCCCAAAACACTGAAATTAGAAGGTTTTCTTAAATTCTGACTGTGGCTGACTTATGAGTCTTGAATCTGGAATTTCTCATATTGCCTTGCAAAAGGGAAAAACTGCAAGAACAGTAATTTTCGCCTTCAGAGAAAGTACAATTATCACCTGGATCTCTGTGAATACCTCATGGTCTTAGCCCAGACTGTATTTGAGTTGACCCTGATTACACTGTCCACAGTTTACCTCCCATGAACTCAGAAATCCATTTTTCTACAATACCTCTATACAACGAAATCTCTTGAAATATGCAATATGTCCTAGAGCTATTTGTAATTTTCACAGTAGGCCTCCCCAATTTTTTTTAACCCAGCACATAAACCTCACCACTAGGAGAGAGGTAATACTATTTTTTAGAAATAAATTATCTAATATTTTATTTGTCCTGAGGCATAAATGAACAGGTTTTAAATGGCAAAGGGGCTATGCACACAAACGGGAATTGTTTAATGCTGAGGAATAGCTCTTCATCATATTTAACAAGTTTTGCTTTAATAAAATACTTTCTATTAAGATAGTGTGGAAGTCAGCATAAAACATATACTGCTAAGTTGCCAGGAGACTGCAGTCCAGAACAATATACTTGGTGTTATGCTCTGCAGAAGCCTCAGCAGAAAGCATTCCTCCCCCTTTTCTGGGATCTTTATCACATACCAGAGAAGGAGCTCCATAGATGAGCAAGACAGTGATGGAGGGTGAAGGAGGATGTTTTAATTCCAGTTTGCAAATAAATTTCATCTGCTTTTTCTCTTTTCTTACAAGAATAAGAATAAATGAAGAATTTAATGGTGACTTGTTACTAATGCAATGTATTTGTAGTTCTTAAAAGTCTTGCATGTATACACACATTTCATTTGTGATATTTTTTTCAGTAATGTAAACACTTTCCTGATGTGCCTCAATAAAAGGGATGGTAATGATATCTACAAACCAGGTCTATATGGAAATGTCAGGGGCTTTAAGACAGTTTTAATGGTGGTATGTGTGGTCATGAAGAATTTCTGAATAAACTGTTTCATGACAACAGCTATGAAATTGCGCAAGGTTAGAAATCTAAACCCTTTGCATTTTTTCCTTTTTAATCTCTAAATTCAGTGTCATGAAGCATCTTAGCAAGAGCCTCCTTTACATTTTCTTGAAAGTAAGTCCTAAGTAATATTTGTGAACACACGAGATCTGTTCCTTTGTGTAGTGTCTGTGGATCCTGCATTTTTCAGTCCCTTCATTTTGGGGGTGCGTCACCTGCTGGGGGAACGTAGCACTCATTGAGTAGCTTAAGTTCTTAAAAAAACAATCCATTGCAAGCTCCTTCACGGGTGAAGCCCGCACTGTGTCTTCACTCCAGTTCTCTGTTCTGGGCTCCTGTCTGCTGAAATCTGGTGAGCCATCGACACAAAAGTACTGGTGTGTGCATACTCTGGATCTGTCAGCAGCTCACCA
This sequence comes from Edolisoma coerulescens, assembly GCA_013397115.1. NCBI lineage: Eukaryota > Metazoa > Chordata > Aves > Passeriformes > Campephagidae > Edolisoma > Edolisoma coerulescens. Next base: position 291,095 of record VWZW01004108.1, read on the forward strand.
TCTGAAGCTTCTGAAATACAAAACTGGACTAGAAATCCTCTCTGAGAGTGCATATTGTTGTAGGTACTTAGTTTTGCAGAGAGGAAAAAGTGTTTCTCCAAGGAGAAATCTATAAACTGTCTTCCCACCGAGAATAAAAACTTTTCTATTTGAAAGTTCTGGGTTACATGTGAAGTTTTAATAATCCATAAAATGAAGTTTTTCCTAATTACTGTCAAAAGGAGACCTTCTATCAAATTATCATTTGCAGAGTTTCAGCTCAGCAGAAATGCATCTAACCTATGCTGGCTTACTTTTAGCAAGTATCCAGTAGTGCCTGATTTTCAATAATCTTTCAGAATCATTCCTAAATATAGGCACTGTAGACTTTTCTGTGGTATCTATTTATACTGACTTGTGGGAGAAATACTAATGCTAATGATGAATTCCACAGAAACCTCTCCAGTAATTCTGCATGCCTAAGGATTCATCTGTGGGGTTTGCTTTTGCTCTTGAGCAGAAGTTGAAGTAGCCATGTGCTTACCCAGAAGTAGATCAGTAGTCACACAGTGCCTTAAAACAGTGTAGTTCCTATGTCTAAAAAAAGAGCAACCTGTTCTACACATTTAGATATTCCAGTTCATAGTATCAGCATGTTCTTCTGAAGCTTTAATAGCCTGAAGCACACAATAAAATTAAATTAGCGGTGCCAAAGCAGAATGAGACTAAACAACACGAGCATCTGGACTCACAGGTAATGATAAAGAGCAGAAGACCAAGTACCTGTAGCTTGTCCCACAGACACTTTGCTGGTCTTGAATTGAGGTGTGTATCAAGCAACTTAATTGTTCACTTCCTCAGCCTGCTGCTTAATATTGCCAGGTATCTTTGTGCTTCAAGGGCGTTGATGCACATCTGGTTTAAAACTGCACAGCCTTAGGCAAGAGGCAGAGATGGGTAAAGTAAAATTTAGCACAATAGAACAGTGACTCTGCTAAAATCCTAATCTGCTATTTTACGTATTCTCCTGCCCCAAAAAGCCACCAAAGCAAACTCTGAATTAAAGGAGTATCTGTCAAATATCTGAAGATATAGAAAGCACTTAGCATTCAAAAGAGCAATGGCATGGGCTGCTAAGCATAAAAACTGGGAGAACGTGCTGCTGGCTGGAGGTGGAGGGGCAAAGAAAATGAGTGTGAGGAATTTGAAAGATGTAAAGGTTTGAACAGAAAGAATGAGATGATTCTGGACAAGGATTATCTACCAAGATAATTGTTTATAATGGAATATGAGAATAAAAAGTTTATTTTGGTTTTAAAAAAATTATAAATGCTATTGAAATCTGTGACTATCACTCCATATTCCTGTTTCTTTTAGAATTCTCTGCAATTACCCTGCTCTCCAGATTCAAATCTGTCAAAAAGGAAATTACTATTGTAAATAGGGTTGCTGTGTTGCTGCATTAACGCCTTCTTATCTTTAAGCTTTGACTAGTCTTTCTCATTGAAGGAGGCCATTGGGTTAGAGAGCAGGTGATGGCTTGGAAACAAATCCATTTCTACCTCTGACTGGTCTCAGGACAGAGCTGATAGGAGTTGGTAATATCAGTCTCTGTTTGTCCTGCTGTGAAAAATAAAGATGTTGTGTTTTGCATGTGCCTGTAAATGTTACCTGGTGGATATACAAGAATAGTAATTCTTTCAAAATTATAAAGAATTGCTGAATCCTTCTTTGACCTAAAATACATGAAAACACAGAATGAATCACAACTTTTCAACCTACTTGTATTTTATTTAGGCTCATCCACTGACATTTAACTTCACTCTGGAGAAAGAATTTTTTTAGCCTACTGCTTACATTTAGTAGCAGAGTCAACTTGTTCTAGGATGTGTGGCTATTCTTGGGTTGCAGTGAGGAGGTAAGAGAGGACTGATGGGAGCCAACTTATCTATTTCTCTGAAAAGACAATATTGATGCAGGACTGGAGGTGCTCTTAGTAGTAGAGGAGATAATGAAAACAAAACTGTGTGGAGAAGGTGAAGAACCAGTAGTACTCTCAAGTAGATGCTTGACAGTATTTGTTTACACATTGTGTGTTGTCTAAAAATCTGTGGAATAAGTAAAACAAGATTCAAGGACCAGACATAGCTGAGAGCAGGCACTAGAGAAGAGTTTTGAGAATTTGAGGGAGGAGAGTGGGAAAAACCCTCCAGATTTCATGAGTAACTAGAAAAATCTTGACACGTGCCTAGGACCTAAAGGCGGATCTTTAGACAAGCAGGGTGGTCTGTCTAGGCACGTGGTCTTCAGCAAGTGAAGGAAATAAAAAGCTAAAAAAATAAGGCAATTTCAGTAGAGGATGTGAAAAAATGAAAAGCAATTGAGGCGGCTGACACGGAAGTCAGGTAGTTCTAGAAATCAAAGATGTGAGAGAGAGCGAGTGCACTAGAGCCCAGTGCTCAGGAGGTAAAGAAGGTGCTCTGTAGATGTCTGTAAGAAATAAGGACTTCTGAGAGAAGATGGCAGGGAAGACAGAGGGGTCAGAAGAGAGATAAGGGAAAATCAGATCAGCAACAGGTCATTTACAATGGGAAAGCCTTCCAGAAGACTTGATGGGTTTGTCATCAAAGCATATTTAGCACCATTAGGGTAGGCTCCAGCCCATGAGCAAATATACAGAATATGAACCTAAAAGATGGAAAGACCCCAAGGTGAGGTGGGAGATGCTCACTCCCTCTTTTGAAGTAAGTGCCCTCTAGAAACTCACTGTGATGAAAGGATGGTGATTTCACCAAGATGGGAAAGCTGGAAACTCAAATAATTTTTAATTAAGTCTTCTGAACCTCTTTTAAGGCAAGAGGTATTAAAAATTATTTGCAGTGAAAGGAGCCCGTGTCATGAGAAACGTTTTGTATTCAAAAGTCTTATACCCACAAAGAAATTAATTTCATGAGGACTAGCTAAGTAACCACAGAAGCTTTCTGTATCATATCTCTCATCTGCTCATTCTCCAAAGTCCTTCACTCGCACAGAGTTTACTTGTTGGGGTTATGTTTGTCACTGAAATGTAAAGTGTCAAACTGATATATGTACCCAGGTCTTGGTCTGGGTAGTGATTTGTGTGTGGTGAGATCAAGATGTTTCAGGTGGAACTGTAATTTTTATCTTTCCTTCAATTTACAGTACTATTGGGTAATTATTAGAATCACAGAATATCCTGAGTTGGAATGGTAGACTTCTGTTCTTGGTTTTGTGAGGGGGCATTTTATTTTGGTACTTTTTATTGCACCGATGAGTTTTTATGTAGGACAGATATCACACTAGATATATACATATTCAGCAAACAAAACAAAAGATCACCTAAATCATATCTAAAGTATGAAGGTCACTTGTCTACAACTGCTGTATGTGTGAACACTAGCACTTTGAGTGTTTATGTGCTGCTTTGGTCATGATTTGGTAGTATAGACCCCCTTTCAAAATCCTGAAGTTTAATGCATCATAGAAGTCTTTTTCACATATTGTAAAAGAAAATGGAGGTTACATTTTTCTGTGTGCACGTCTGGGGGTGCAATGCCGTATCTCAGAGAAATTATTAAGATTCTAGAGGTACTAATGCAGTATTTTTGATAGTTAGGGATTAACACTGAACTTTCAAATTTCTGCAAAGTCTTTCACTTTTAAAGTCAATAGAAATATTGCAGCGATAGGAATGGACAAATTCAAATTATCTGGCAATCTAAAACTGCCAAAGACTAACAGCTAGTGTCAATTTATCCAGATCCATTGGATACAACTTTTTACAGAATCATGCAGAGGGAGCTGCTGTTTTCGATTCAGTCTCGGGAACTTTGTCATAGGCACTTGTTCTTTAGAACTGAGAATCAGAAATGGGCATTAAAGTTTTGTTTAGTATGCAGTTTTCCCAACACTTGTCCCACAATTCCACAGGAATTTTTACAAGAGTATTTTCGATGCATTTTAAGAAACCAAATGCACTTTGTAAAAGCTTTATAAAGCCCATCAGCAGTGATGCCTTAGAATATGAACAACTGTTGTGACAAACAATTCCCCATGAAGGCACGGGGGGAACTGTTCTCAAGCCAACTCTCCTTGAGAAGGGGGGTCATAGCAATTCACTCAGAGAGGAACCGACATTTGCTTCTATATCTGAAATATGAGGCCCTCGTATGCCACTATTAGCAATAATGTTCATGCACTGTGTGGTGATGATCATGATGCAGTGTTATACTCCTCCTGAAAAAGAGAATGAAATGTTTTGCTTTGTGTTGAATGTATTTGAAAGATTAGATGTTTCTTTCTCACTTAATGTACAATAAATCAGGATGTTTTGACAAGAAGCTTAAAAGCCAGTGGAAATAAGCATGACATTAAAAAGGCTGTTTTTCTCTCATACACACACAGAATGGTGAGAAATGATAATGAAAAGGTCAGTTTTGGAAAGGTTACAGAATGGTAGCTCAAAAGACACTTAGCAGCTTGCTGAGCTCCAGAATGCAATACTAATTGGTGACAATGTGCAAGTGGCCTTCAGAAGGGAGAACTGAAAGCACCCCCAGCAAGCCACAAACAGCTTATCAGGCTACCCAAGATCACAGGATCCAGTGTAATAATATTTATTTTTTGCCTATGGGTTTTTCTTTTTCTTTTTTTCCTTTACTCCTTCCTGTTCCTCCTGTATTTTATTTACTTGTAAATAAATGAGATCCTACACCAGCTGTATCCAGCAGTAGTGTCTACACTTATTTCTCAGAGAGACACAGCAGCATGCTAGTCACTTCACTGTCTTATTACTGAAAAGGACTGATCTAATACCAAACTTCAAAGATGCCTACTTTGCCTAAAAAGCATTGCTTTCTAGGAGGAACACTTTATTTTCCAAACTAGGAAGCCAGGAGTAAATTGACAGAAATAGTTTCTTATCTGAAATAGGTCTGAATTTATATTTTTGCATATTTTTTGTACTAATAAATTCTTGTTTTCCCTGATCTGAGAGCCATCTCACCCTGCACTATGAAGCTGCAGTCCTTGTACCAGCTTTTCTTCCCTGAGCACCAACAATTATTTCTTCTTTAGTTAATGTGTCTGTGTTCTGGTGTAAATGCAAACCTCATTCATCATGACACTGGCCATCAGTCCACAGCCCCATTTCCTTATTTATGGGCTTAAAAATATATAGACTACTGAGTTGAAGAGAAACTACAATGTTTCATATGTAGCAGTTGATACCTGTATTCTTCATGGCTGAAGAATAGGAGTTAAGTGCACAAGATCAAAGCCTGCACCATAAGCGTGGGATTGAGTTGAACTCATCAGTTTGAGCCCTCTGTGCTGCATAGGAGAAAGCAGAGAGGTCAAATGAGGTTGTTTAAAAGTTGTCACTCATGAAGCTTTAATGAGTTTTTCCAGAATGTAAATAAAATTGCATCTTTGCATTTTTCTATCAAAGCTATTTTGACTCTTCATGATCAAGCTGTACCATTTTACTAGGCCAAATTAATCTGAATCAGACTGAGGAAATGGCCTCAGCAAAGGCTCTGCCTCTTGAGTTGTGATGGCTGCAGCCCAGCACGGCACATACCTGCACAAGCCCCCTCTGCTGTTGCCCTCAGTTCATTCAGAGCCGTGATCTCACCGTGGGGATGGAAGCTCATTGTACAGCTTCTTCCCTGCCATTGAGCTTCCATACATTGCTGCAGAAAAGATGCTGTATGAAAACCTGGCTGTCACACAACATTTTCACCATATGCTCAGCTTCAAAATGAAATGAAACAGGCAAATATTGGGGGCTATTTCTGTGGTCAAACCCATCCCATTTAATTTTTTTCCCATGTTAAAAACTGCTAAATTATGAGGCTGTGTCTTCCTGTTGATACAGTCCCAGGACGTGGCAGGAGGAAGAGGAGCAGCAGGATAAAGCAAAATATTAAGTGATCACAAAAGTTGATTATTCTGCTACTTTTGTAACTACAGCATAAGTGTTTAGCCTAGCAGCTGCCAAGGCTCTTCTTTTCTGTCATCTGTTTCCGTAGAGTTCATTTGCTTCTTTAAGTGTTTTTATACCCCAAACTAAATCTTCAGGGCCATTTTTAAATAGCAGAAGACGTAATTCTTTGCCAGCAATTAAACATTTTCAAGCATTCTTTCAATAAAAAGGTATGCTAATCCTCTTAATAGGGAAAAAAGATGTCAGGAAGGAAATGTTTTTACATTTTCATAAATACTATGGTTCACATTTTTAAATGACAGCATTTTAAAGCCAAGTCAGATGCTGCACAAGAGATCCTCTCCAACTGATGGTGAGAATTTTTATTATTTTCCAAGACTTTGGTTCATTTCTAGTCTTTCTTTTTTTTTCCTTTCTTTTCCTTTCCTTTTTTTCCTTTTCATTTTTTAATCATGGGCATTACTAAAACTATGGTTACACCACTGTAGGTAGCATGTAGAACTTTTAACATGAACACATTAGCTGGCAGTGGTTTTTTGGGGGGTGAAGGGTTGATCGGTTGCTTTTTCAAATTATAATTAGTTAACAAAGATAACAGGTCTAAGAGCAAATTCCATACTGAAATTGGTATTGTGCATCTACTGTAAAGTATCTTTTTTTCATTTGAGTCACTGGAAGACCTGCCAGTGCTTAGGTTATAAAGTGAGGCATTGAATTTCCACCTGAAACTTTCTATTGAAATTTTTGACCCTCAGTTCCTTTAATTTCCATGCTCCGCTATGAACTCTAAATGATATATCCTGATCATCTGCAGTGACTTATGGTCATTAATGAAAGACTATTATCTGCAGCAATGTATTTCTATGCTTCTTTGTTGTCCACTGAAAATAATGACTTGCATAGTTTGAGTTCCTACTACCTTTGATTAAATATTAGATAACACAGCCAACAGTGGTTTCAAATTTCAAATACAAAACCTCCTGCCTTCTTCAGCACTGCAATTTTCAGTTCTCTGTAAGGTCTAAGTTTTTGACATAGAGACACTTCTAATAGATACAGTACTTTTCAATTACAGAAGTTTGTGTGTTCATAAAAAATATTTCTCAAATATGTCAAAACTAGCACAAAACAAACTTTAATGATTCAATCTGCTGCAGATCTCTGAAAAAAATAGTCTTTAATATGGTCCTTGGACTTTTTTTGCTGTTTCACAAAGTTTTTTGCCATAAGAACATAATGTTCTGTAATTTATTCTTCTTTAAAGATAATCCAAATAGGAAAGAACATCAGGACCAGAGTGAGTGCTCTACCAAGAACCTACATTAGTTTTCTCCTTGATATGAAATATTCAGCTTACAAAGTATCAGCTTTTAGTAAGGTAGTGGATTCTGAAGGCCAGAAACATGGAAGAAATGTTGCAACAATATTTTATAAAGATTAAAGGTAGACAGCCCTGGTAACAGTGGGCATACCAACAAGCGCTGGCACTAAACAAAATAATGGAACAACTTAGACTTGATTAAATAACTCAACATTGGAAACATATGCAAGCTTACAATTTTAAGCTTATAGAAGAATGTTGTTTTACCAATCTTACTGTCTAAATTAACAGCATAGGTGAACATATAGAACCAAACAAGATTTTTGACTTGATACTGTAAAGAATTTTGTCTGTGACATCGGAATTATAGAAATTAATGATAGCAAATGTTGACCTGATCAGAAGACATGGGTATTACTAGAGGTGTATGATTAAAGAGGTCTCACAAGTATGTATTTTCATCCCTTTATTATTCGACATTTTAGTATTTGCGGCCTAGAAGAAAACATGAAATCCCCTCTGCTTCTGTTTACATGTAATGGTGAAATCAGAGAAACAGTACATGAGAAAAGAAGGGAGGCCATTAATACTGGCTAAACAATGATAATGTACTCTTTGATTTCATAATTTCTTTTAACTATTTCCTTTCAGTATATACATACCGCTGTCTAGAAGATTCTATCTTGAATTATAAAAGAAAAGGCTTGGCAAAGCTTGTCTGTGTAAGACACATAAAGTGAAATGCCAACCACTAAAGAAGGATGTTGTAATAGCTCAAATAGTGGTTTTGTTGTGTGTTTGTTTTTCTGTAATTTATCTTTCCTAGATTCTTTTCATATACTTTTTACCTGATACCATAAAAATAGTATTTTCCCTGACTTCTGCTAAGACACTATAGAGAAATATTTTTTTCTCTGTAGCACAGTCCTATTCTCATTTCAAGGTTTCATTCCTCAGTTGAGAAAGCTATGATTTAAAGAACTCATCTGTTGGATCAAATAATACAGGTAAGATAAGGTCTGGCAATGTGAACAGAAGAATTTTTGGTAAATATAAAAATTTGGTCTGGATTAGTCTACTACAGTGAAGTACTTGTGTACTTCATGGACAGCATTTAATCAGGGCATGACTGGAAAAAAACTACCTTAATTAGCTTTGTGTTCTTTGCAGTTGAATAGAATTACCATTTGATTTCTAGAAGGAGATTTCAAAAGTTGTCTTTTGGTTGGGTTCCTGTTATCTGCTTTGGGGCAAACCAACCAACCATGTTCTTAGACTAAACCTTTAGAAGCATCTTCCCAACTCTTGTATCCTGCTTAGGAAGCCACACTGCACATGGAGTTTTTGCATAAGCAATCTGGTGCGTGTCATCTGGACATGTTCATCAATCAGTCTGTTATTGCAGCTAAAGAGCATTCACCACTCCAGTCGGGGCTGCTCCACAGCCAACAAATATTCCACATAGTTAAAAAAAATAAGCATAACCAAACACATTGCTTATGTTCGCTCTCACTTTTCTCTCCTCAGGAAAATGACCTCAACTTACGAACACATTTTCTTTGTGGTAACCCTGCAGTTATCTGACTTTTTCAGATTAAAAACTCCTGTTACAGTATTGAGGGGGTGGGGAAAGAAAAGCCTTAGGCCAGATGGAATAAAATCCATTTCATAGAATGGAAAAAGAAAGCTCCTTATCTTTACCCTGGTAGCACAGTAAAGAGGAATTTTTTTTCTTACATTCTTTTTTCTTTTTCTTTTTTCTTTTTTTTGCATTTATTTTTTTTCCCCCCACACAGTATGCTTTCAATTCAGTCAAGAATCTAGACACCTTCCCCATTTTTCTCTTTCTCTGTTGACTGCATGTTCTTCCTGCTTTTATTGTCAGTACTATAAATGTAAGAAGTGAAAGGATTTTCTGGTTCAAGTCATAGTCTGCTATTATTTCTGACCGCAGCATCATATATCTTTCCTTCTAAAATTAGGTGTCTTTCCCTTGCTCACCTCTCCTTTGGAAGGCTACGTCAAACTCTTGAATGTGGACTTAGAAATGTCTTATCTTTCTTAGAAAGTGTTTTTTTTTTACCCACTTGTGCCCATTTTTGCCTAGGCAAATGAAAAAAAATTATCCACAGCATTTTGCGTATGTTACCCAAGTAACTGATTCACTATAACTATTAACTGTACCTCTGGATAGCAATGACTATTTTACTATAATAAAGATCTCAGGTTAAGCTATTATTTAGAGAATATTGTCACACCTCTCCTGACATTCTTCCCATCTTATGTATGCTTCTCCACAGCCAATGCCCATCTTCTTCTATCAGCCCTATCATATTTTCACCTCGACCACTAACTACAGTGTCATCTATGTCTTATTTTCTATATGGTATGTTTTGTATGCATATTAAAATATATCTTATTTTTCAGACAGAATTAGTTTTCCTCAAAATCTTTTTTCTTAAGCTTAATCTTTAATTGATCTTCAGTTTGAGTGGATCAAAAGCATTGGTTATTATGCATTCTCTGTTAGGTGAGAATTAGTCATGTCCTCATGAACTACAGTACTTTCTCTTATGATGTGTATGATTTGTCAGTAGGATAACAGGCTGGAATACTGAGGAATATACCAATCTGTGAGCGTAATTTAATTGGGTGGCTGCCTCAGTAAGCCCTTGGATCTACACACTGTTTGCACAGTTAGAGACAGCTAGAAGAGGCATGCAGGAAGGGCACTGTCACTCCACCAGCTCCAGAGGTGAGCTCAACTGTTGGTCCTCATCATCCCAGCACGAGCTCATCTGTGGGGTCTACCTGGCACAAACTCACATCCACTGCACTCGCCAGAATGGAAGTGGCAACCCAGTATTACTTGTTTCCTTTTCTGTCTTTCCTTATATAGTGTGTATTTTTGCATACAATGTATACACGAAACTCCTTAAATACCAAGTTTAATTAAGCACTATCTACTTGTCAAACACAGGACAGCAAGGAGATACGGGAGCCCAGCAGCTGTGTTGATAGTGTGACACAGATCTTCTGGGCTGTATCATACAAACTACTTAAGTTCTCTATAAGATGAGGCAAAAAGACATCTTATTATATAAGCAAAATAAAACAATAAGATAGTTTTGGCAAAATTCGTCCCATACAAATCATTGTAGTGAGACAATGTGCATGTCTGTAGCTGTACATGAACAGGCATAGCAAACACTGAGCCTATCACTGAGATTTCCTAGGCAATATAACTGGCAAAGTTACATGACTGACTTTTAGCTTCTTACCATTTTTTAGTTATTAACGGTTTGTTCTGAGGGTTTTTTCCCCCACACTTCATCTCTGCTCTTGATGAGGAGGTTTTTCTACAGGTTTTGGGGGGTTGTTTTGTTAATTTTATTGGTTTGTGGGTTTTTAAATGGAGTGGGGAAGAGTATGGAGAGGGGTAAACAAGGGAGATCCAAACAGTATGAACTATGCATGAACTTAATCAAAGATGCAGGTTTAGGGAGTGAGAAATTAGGGAATTAAAGAATACCAGTCGTTGGTACATCTGGAATTTGCAGTTTAATATGTGAACTCAGTTGTACCCTTTGCTTTCAAGATCTGTCTGCGTATTTGCCCACAGCAGTACGATGGAGGTACCAACTCAGCCAGAGCCCTGAGGTGGAGCTTCAAGAGCTTTCTTTGAAGTGAACACGTCAAAATACACCAGAAGCCTTCTGATCTTTGAAGCTGTGTTTTACTGGAACATAAAATAAGCTGGTTGGAGGTAGCTTTTTAAAGAGAAAAAAACCCCTCTGATCTGGACAGGACAGACCAAGTAAGAAGACTTTAAAATAAACCTCTCTTGCCCATTGCAATATTTGTTAGAGGCAGATTATTTTCAGAAAGTTGGAAGAGCTTTATACAATTCTTGCTCATCAAGCTGCCTGCTCTTCAGACATTGTGAGTCTGCTGTGGCTCAGGAGAGCTGAGAATCCCTAAACTCACCCTAAAATAGCTCATGTGTATCACATCTTTACATTCGTACATTTTTAATATCAAGTTTTGCTGGGACTAGGAGTGACTACTTGTGTCAAGTGCGTGGAAATCTCCTTTTGAAGGCATGAAGCATCCATTTGTAGTAACATAAAGCCATAGATATCAACTTCACTGTGTCTGCATAATGTATATATTATGCAAAAGTGGCTTCGGGCAAGTGTGGATTTTTATTTTTTTCAAGAAGGGATTCCATCTACTGAGAAGAATTCAACGTATCTTTGATCCAGCAATTCCTTTTTTTCAGAATATGTAAAAGATGCTCTGCAACTTGGAAGATTAGTTGAGTCATCAGGGAGACAGATCAGCAGCTAAACCAGGGAATTAGAGTAGGTGCTGTATTTATTTGTCTCACGATACACAGTTCGGTACACGGGTTCCTACCTTCTTCACATACGAGGGGTGTGCGTGTGTTCTGGTAAATACTGAGGTGTTACTAAACATGATTTTTCTCTCCCTGAAACGGCTATAAATGTGCTGTTGAATCATTTCAGTAGTGGTGAAGAGACCACCATGGTGTGGTTGTACATGTACTTTTAGAGCATGATCCCATAGACTGCTGGCGGGTTTCTTTCAAGACTACTTTCCAACATGAAAGAAATGTCTTTAAAAACTGAGAGAAGCAGTTAGATGTGAAACCATTTTTTTTTGTGCATAACCTTCAGTTTTTATTAAAGCCTCTTTTTTTGCTGCGTTTACAAGCTAAACCAGCTGTGAAAGGTGCAAGCATATAGTTTGTATTCAGCAAAGATCTGTCATTTTGTGCTTACTGCAAGGCAAATGGCTCTGCCAGTTGGGGCTACAATTTATCAAGTTGGCAGAGTGACAATTTTCATTGCTCTTGAAAATTTATCATGGATAGTCATTTTTGAAGGGTTGACTCTTTTGTTTAAGCAGGCTTTTTATATTTAGACTTATCAAAATGGCAATTATTAATGCCATTAACCCATGAGGCAAAGATCAGTTTTGTCCCTGGAACCTTGAGTATGTCTTCTTGACAAAGAGATTTATCTGCTTCTGTAGTTTCCAGGGTTCGTGGGTTTAAAGTACAGATGTAATAGAACAAAAAGCTGGTTCCCTAAAGACCAGTGAAAGCCATTTTCATCCCAGCTGTTTTAGCAGGAAAGCAGAGTAAAGGGGGGGAAAAAAGGTAAAATATTAAATATTAATTGTCAAAATTATTTTTATGTTCTTTGTTCTGACTTCCTCTCGTCCTTGGAGGCTTGGAGGCAGACTGACTTTGAGAGAGTTAGTAACATCCCTCTAACCACAGCTCAGCAGTAAGACCCTCCATGTTGCATTGTAGAGAACAATTCGTCAGTACCAGCCATGAGTGGATTTAGACACAGTCCTGTGAAGTATCAAGTGGCTCCTCAAAGACACTGTGCATCCTCACCTTCGTGGCTCTGAATGGAAGAAGAAAGTGCCATGTTCCCTGCAGGCTCAGGGCACAGTGAGGAGAGGACTGGATGAGATCTGGTGTCAAAAAGGAGTCTGAAGGGCTATAATTTGTTAAAAGCACTAGTTGTCACTGTATGCATCTGAATGTATGTCATTTGCATTTCCCTATATCGTCTAGAAAAGCTCTGTCTTCATGAGCTAAAGGCAGCTTGTTCCGCAATAAAAATGAGGTATGCACATACACATTTCCACAACCATTAGAAAGAAAAACTGAGTTAGAGGTGTCTTAACTCAGAGCAGAAAATATCCTCTCTCCAATTTACTTTAAAATTCTGTGTTCTGCTTTATGAAAAGATAGCATTTTAATTTAATGCAGAGTCAATACTGACTCCTCCAGTACTTTCTCACTGGAGCAGGTGGGATATTTCCTCATAGGAGAGTTATGTGCACCTGCTGGAAGCAGCAAGCTTTCCACAGGCTGCCAGGCCTGCAGAACCCTGCTTATTTCAAAACATTCATTTCCCCAAATAGTTCTTCCAACGTCTAGGGTTTTTTTCTTTGCGTTCTCCCCCCCCCCCAAACCTCCTGAACAACTCAAGTTAGGGCATAAACAAGAGTCTAACACAGAATAGCTACGAAATGAGTGTGTGGCCCTCCTGGGCTGGAGCTCACTGAGATGGCAGTCCCAGCCCAGGGCCAAGCCACCCACCACTCTCCCTGCCCTTTGCCTCATCGTCTTTTTCTATTTTTAATTTTTTTTTCCTTTCCCTTTCTAAAGAGTCTTCCATTATGGATTTTGCAGCTACTGACTGGAACCCCCCTTTCCTCAGGAACACCGCTACGTGAGAGCCGCTTCTGCTCAGCTTCCTGAGGGAGGGCGGCTCTGAGCTCCCGAGGAGGGGGACGAACACCCGTTGGGGACGAACACCCGCGGGCTCGGGGCGGGCGATGGGCACTGCCCCGCTGGCACCGACATAGAGCAGAAACCGCAGCCCCGAGCAGGCGGAGGGAGCGGAGCGGGGCCAGGCCGGGCCTGAGGGGAGCGGCGGCGGAGGGGCCTGCGGGAGGAGCTGCGGCAGCTGTTTGGGAGCCGGGAAATTAGTGGCAGGAGGGAAAACAAAGCAAAAACTGCTGGGAAAAGCGTGGTTTCAGGATAAATAATTAGCCAGGAATTTTGGTAAGTCAGAGTGCCTAAGGCTGAAGGCAGGATTTATCTCATGCTACTGGCCAGCAATAGCTAATGTTAAAGAAATGAAAATTGGTATAAAATCCATCTGTGTTGGGAAAGTAAATGACAAAATAATTTTTAAAAGCTTTTTTTCTTAAAGGAGCAAGAAATCTTTCCATAAATTATTTAAAATGCTTGTGTAAATCGTCTATTAAAACAGTTTAAATGAGTCCATTTCCCTTTCCCTTTCCCACAGCCAGCACAGCGTTTTCCTCTACCCCGATCTGGCAGTCCCAGCTCTGGCCAAAGCCCAGTTTAAGAAACAAAACTGAACTTCTCCCTGTGAGATTTGTAGGCAGCACTATAATTCAGACCAACTAGTAGGTCTGTCTGGACCTTCTACTGCTGCATTCTCACTCAGCCAAATAGAAATTGCCCTCTCCTAAGACATTAATATTTTTCCTTTGTTTACTTAAAAAAGTGTCTTTTCTGTGTTAATCTTCTCTCTTTCACTTTTGTATAAATCGCAGCCTGTGTCCTGACATTAAAGTTGTTCAGACACAATAACATTGCACAACACTCTATTGAAGGAGTGCGGTAGCTGCGAATTACAGTGCTATGTTTCAGACTTTCATCAACATCTTTCTTAATTTTATGGTTTATGAGTAATTTAAACAGCAGTTCTGGTACTCTATCTGTCTGTCTCCTTTTCTGTCCCAGTCCTCTTTTTCTCACACAGGATTGTATTTGGAATGTCTGCTGTGTTTTTCCTTCTGTATGTACCCTCTACATTCAGTGAGCTCTACACCAGCTCATGGATCTCACAATAAAGCTAACACAGTTGTAGCTTGAATGTCAGATCGTAAAGCAAAACACTGGTAATTAATAGAGCTGAGGCCTGCAAAAAGGGGAATTTGTAGCATCCAAAGGGAATTAATTTATCAGATATGTCTAACCTTGCATTTCTGAGAATGTCATCTGAGAATAATGCTCATCTAAACTAGAATTTGAAAAAAGTTAACAATCAATTAAGTGGCACAGGTTCAAAAAGAAGATCTTATCCCTAGCAAAACATATGACAGCATTGCCCTTGTCTCTGAAAAGCTTCCAGCATTCATAATGATAGGGACTTGTTAGGAACTCAGAATCTGGATCTCTGAACTCCTGCATTACGTTTGGCCCCTTTTGCTAAAATTTATTGAATTATAGTACCAAAAGAAGACTTGAGAGCAGTTTTGGATTTGTCATCTGTGTGGCTTAGGTCTGTCTGTACTGAAAGCTGACATAGACACAACAGTCTTAGATCGCATGGACTTAGAAGAAAATAGAGTTCTTTGAGATCTTTCAGCAGTAGCAGTATAGTTAAATAGGGGCAAGTCTTGGCACTATGGATGTGAGTTGCCCCTGTCTAATGCTTTCAGGTTTAGAGCTAAATAAAAACTACTTTATTTGTGTCTTCTCTAGAGTTAATGATTTTGATGAAATGCCATTATCAACCTGTTCAGTGTGGTGTGGTTGGCTTTTTTTTATCAAAAAAGGTTTTTCTTCATATTAATTTTGATTACGGCTTCTCATATAGCTATGAAGTGTAATATTTACAAGGAATGCTTTTTCATACGCAGGACAGCAAATGTCAGATTGAATAGTTCTTTACTAAATTTCCTTTGGGCTTTTCTTTAAGTGAGATAGATGTGAGTTGTTTCAAATGATATTAGATCTTCATAAATCATATTCCACCTTTTTTCCTTGTCAAAAGCAATGTGCTCCCGCTTGTCAACAGGAAATTCCCACTTTTGAGTTAGACTTTACCCTTGGGAGAGAGAATGTGCACTTCTAACCAGAAGGAAATGCAGGTAGGGCTGCAATATACAATGTAGGCATGAACATTGGGAACTTTTAGAAGAGACTAAGCTTTTTGTGCAAAGTGTATGGCCAATATTTTCATCTTTCAAAATCATGACTGCAAGAGTATTTGCTAGTTTATTTCCCACGGAATACCTCTAGGTATTTTGTCTGGCTAGCTAGTCATCCTTGAATGTATGTTGGCCATACAGTGTTGCTGGTTTGAAAACCAAATTGTCATCTTCTCATTCAGTCTCAAAATCTTGCTGAGTTTGGAAAGTCTGTTGCTTGTTTCACCATCTAGAAACATGACGTGACACATTGCTTTCCAAGTGGGTGAATGTATTCATTGCAGACAGCAAGGATTGGTCAGCAGTGATGCTATATTGTGTAGTAGAAGCTGGAGGATGAGATGTCAGCATGATTTTCGTCCTATTGATGCTACAGGTAAAAGAAGACACTACATTCATAGCTCCAAGGGTTGATTTCCAAGGATCATTTCACATTCCTTGTTGTAGGAGTGGATGGAACATAATTTCAGTACGTGAGAAAAAGAGGGTGCTTGAGAGACTCAATTGTTATGGGGAGAATTGTAAATTTGGACAAAACCCTGGGGGTGGTTAGGTTACAGCAATGGCCTTGGGGCATCTGACTGTTAAAGGAGGAAAGGAATATTAGAAATGTTTCGCATCATTTGTTTGCACATTTTCATCTGCTTGTTAATGTGCAGACAATAATGCCTTTCTATTTGAGAGGGAGTGTGAGAGAGGCTGTGACTTGCTAGTGATAGAAATTCTCTGATCACAAAATATATTAACATGTGTGAAAATCTTAGGTGAATTTCAGGCACCAGAATTGTCAGAGGGGAAATTGGTTTTTATTTTTTCATGATTTCCCTCACATTTTATTAAAAAGGAAATTGGTTCAGAGGAAACATACAGAATATGATGAGACCTAAGGTATTATACCTTTACATAAAATAATCTTCTGTTTTCAGAATGAGAAAGACGGAGATTTGCATCACACGTTGATTTGCAGGTGCTTCAACTGTAGCCTGATCATCCCAGTAAATTTTACAGGAAAATTGATAGAAATGCATAGATCAATTTTTTAGAAATAAGAAGCATATAACTTCATTCGTTAAAATGTGAATCTTGTTTGTGTTTGTTCTCTTGAGATAGCAAAGGACAGAATGTTGAGTCAAGTGGAAAAGACTGGGTTTGGGTTTGTTTTATTTTTTTTCCTCTGGAAACCTCTTTAGTAGTTATTAATTGGAAAAATCATGAAGTCATTAGTGTCTAAGCATTTGAGCTAAATGATGTTAGGGACAGTGCAAAGTTCATGTAGGAACTGATTTCCAGTCTTTCAGCATTGCAATAAATAACTTGTAATGTTTTTAATGAGTGAGAGGTTTAAGTATGACTTTTTCATTGAAGTTTATGGGCATACAGTTTTACCTATGGGCCTACAGTTTTAATGAACACATCAATTAACTCTGGATATCTATGATGAATTCTTTTTTTAGAACATGTCCAAATGGTCAACAAATGAAATAACCAATTTCATAAATTGAAATGAAGATGCTCTGTAGCCTTATCCAGCACTCATTACATTTAGGATAATTCCTCTGTAGTCTTTAGAGAGTGTTCAGGATGATCACTGCTTCTCAAATGACCATTTTGATTAACAAAGCAATAAAATTAGGTTCAGTGTTTTGACAGTTATTGCAAAGGGATTTCAGTTATTGTCTGTGGATGGGCTGGGGATAAAAAAAGGGGGGGGTTTAAAAAGATTTTTGGATGTTTTTTCTCACGCAGTTGATATCCTTAGGGCTAGATATAAAATACAATTTATGTGAGAACTCTAGGCCACAATTATAAACCTTAACAGCTCCACTTAATTGCTACTCAACATGCTACCTATCCTGTTTGCTTAAAATCCCCCCATGGAGAGTTATTGCTGGGTAAATGGTCTAATGATATGAAACACAGAAATACTATTACCTGTCTATTTTTAATGGTAATAGCAATCTTTTAAAAGTAAAGTGCTGGCCTGTGCAGCCCGTCAAAAGAGACAGTATGAATACTACTTTCCAACTGTTGCAGCCATCACCAAGCAGACAAAAGTGTCCTAATTCAAATTTAATATTTATTCTTGTCTTCAGTAAAGTGACTTCTGGTAAGAGGAAGCTCTCATGCTTTGTCTCCATTTTGAAGGGGCTGTGTGCTCTTGTGTGCTGTGCAGAACGTCTGGGCAGCTAACAGGGGTAGGGGTTCATCCTAAAGGACAGGAAATCTGAAGCTTTAGTGCTAAAATACTTCTGTTGGATCTGGCTTTATGAGCCAACCATAACTAACATCATTAAATGTATTAAGCTTGGTGAGCATTTTAAACAAGGATGTATAGCTATTTCTGTTCAGCTTTAATCAAATGACCTCTTAGGTTCCATAATGAAGGGTCTGAAAAGCTGAGTCTGCTTTGTGATGTATTATTCCAATTTTGCTTGTTAGCAGAGATATCTTTATTTAACTTTTCTCATTGACTGGTCACATTTACCATGAAAAATCAGGATCATTATCTAGCAGGCCAGACCCAAAGCCAAATAAATGGCGTGGTTCAATGTGGCTTGTAGCTGCATTCACTTAGAATTGAATATACTTGAACACAAAAGTCCTGTCTGAAAAGCAGCACAGTTCTGTGCATTTGTTTAGAAACCAAAGTGGACAGAGAAAAAATAATAGCTGGTCACCTAATGGTTTTCTCAGCTCTGCTGGAGAAAGAAGGGCTATGATTATATCCCCACTTACAGTAAATTGTAGTAATAAATCCTGCTTGATTGTTGTGCCCCCACGGCTAATAGTGGGCTAGTTTTGTGTGACCATCACAACAAATGTATTTCCTCCAGTTACTTATAAAATAAAACAAAACAATACAGGTCAGTTCAGGAGGAACTGATTTGTATGGTATGATCACAGGCTTGCTTGTGAGAATAATAAGAAAAGGTTTTCAAAACTCAAATAATTCACAATAAGAAGATGATAGAGTAATTCTTTCATTTTAATTAGTAGATCTAAACTAAATAGCAACAAGATGTAATTTTGTATATTTGGGTTGCCTGTGGTTCATTTCTTTCCTTTCCCCAGACCTTTCCACTGAATACTGTGTATCAGTTTATATGTTATCTCCGTGATACTGCCATCAGGTGCAAAATCCTTCTGGATATTGCATAGAAAGACTTTAATATTTCTTAAATCAATTGGAATTTTGTTCTTGAGGTGTTAGTCACGTATTTGATGAAGCAGAGCAGTAACATGCATTTCAGTTTGGCTACAAGTCTTGCCTGGTACTGCCAACTTAAGTAGACTTCATTTTCAGACAAAAACATAAAGACAGACTTTTCTATTGGGTCAATAATAACATTTTTAAAAATATGTTTGGGTTTATATTGAGTTGGCTCTAATTTACTGGATTAACAGAACAACTTACAGTTCATAGAATCACAGAATATGATTTTGGTTTGGAAGGGACCTTTTAAGGTCCCTTTTGAAGGTCATCTAGTCCAATCCCCCTGCAATGAGTAGGGGTATCTTCAGCTACATGGGATTGCTCAGAGCCACCTCCAACCTGGCCTGGAATGTTCCCAGGGAAGGGGCATCCACCACCTCTCTGGGCAACGTTTCACCATCCTTTCTTCCTTGTGCCTAATCTAAATCTACCCTCTTTTAGTTTAAAGCCATTTTTCCTTGTCCTATTGCCACAAGCCCTGCTAAAATGTGTTCCCACCTTTCTTGTAAACTTCCTCATGATGAGGTAAAAATTGGTTTGGTAAGATAAACAGTTCCTACGAAGTACATTTTGTGCTCTTCCTTTCCCTTAGTCTTGTGCCTGCCTATGTGATTTCCTTGAGTCTGTTGGTGCTGCTGTGTGAATATGTAAACTATGATAAAGATGTGCTTTCTGCTCATGTATCAGAGCCATGACAGGAGTCCTCTGCTAAATCTTGCCGGGGTGACTGCCCCAGTTCACCTGGCATCTTATTAACTCTTGGTACCTGTCACTGCTGGGTGGTAACTGCCTCCCTAATAAAGATTGCAAAACAAATTGGATGCCTCACGTCACTCATAGGCCCGATATTCTAGTGCAAAATCACCTCTGTCAGCACTCAAAACTGGGAATTGCCCTGACCCAGTTATATTTAAAGAAGTGTGACATGCAAACTAAGAACAAGCAAAATCAATTGAAGTCCTTTCTTTTAATTCTGCAACAATTTCACTTTTAGTATGATACCAATAAAATTGATGGGTTTTTTATCCTACTTAGGATAAAATTTTAGTAGAAGTGATATCAGATTGTCAGAAAGTATGTGATTTTTTTTGGTACTTTTAGTGAGCCAAATTTCAGAAGGGGTCTTTGGATTGATCAGATAATTCCTCCTTTCTCAACGAGATTTTGAAAAAATAAAACTGCTGCCCCTCAGATCTTTTTCCAAAGTGGCTCCCTATTCTTTCTGTCTTCCTAACAAATTTTAATCTCTTTCAAGGTATTCATCTCATTTGGTCTCCCTTAGGATACAGGAACATTCCATCTCAATTTGATGTGAGGAAGCACCTAAATCATTGGTATTGCAAGCCTGCCAAGTCTAATTAAATTTTTGTTCTGTTTAATTTATTAATTCCCAAGATGAAAACCATAATACAAAGAACCAGCCAGGACTGCAGTTAAGTAATAGAGAACTAAAACTGAAAGAAAAACATTATGAGCTATTCTTTTATTGTGATGAGATAAATAATTTCATCTATTTTCTGACATAAAAGACAAGAAAGGAAAAGGAGAGTCTAACAAATAACACAGACAGGAGAAGGAGCAGAATGGAGTGAAAATTTTCCAAATGTCAGAGGAAATGAAATAATGAACTCTAAAAGAAGCAGCACCCATTTTGCTCAGTAAAGTCTTTTCTCTCAAAGCTGTCATGTTGGGAAAAATGGAAAAGCTCTGAAATGAATTTCAAACCTGTTTGTGTTACAATTTGGATTCCTTAGACCTGTTGGCAGCAGGTGTCTTTTCTTAATATTCATTATTCATGTAGCCTCACAATGCATTTCAATTTTTAAATGAAGAGGTATACAAGCCTTTCTCCACTGCATTAAATAGATGAAATATATTACAGCCTTTGAGCTCATAATGCCATTGCTGGAGCTTGAAAGTTATTTGCCTGCTGCAGCTGATAGATGTACGAGTTGCAAATAAGTTTTATTTTGATGAATATGTGGATTAACAGAGTTCTTCCATGTGTCTTTATATTTTACTGGATTATAATGTACTTTCTAATATGATTTTGAGGTAGTCTCTTCCTCATATCTCAGAAAAATGAGTCAAATAGAAATAGGTTTCATTTTCTGTCATAATTTTCCATTTAAAGTAGTGTGTATGTGCCTGATCCTGTTAAGTGCCCAGGGATTCAGCTCACAGTAGGCTGGATCTTGAGATCCTTAATCTTTGTTCAAGCCACGTCCCACGGACTTTAGTGTAAAACTTGCATGAGCCAGGCCTGAAGTGAAACTGAACTCCCAATCCTGTTTGACTGAAAGCAGTACAAAGTTTTTGTCTATTCATCTCAGCAGGAGCTGAAGCGCAGCTAAATCGTAACCTTAGAATTTTACCCATTAACACCAATGGGATTGGAAGGTATTGCAGCTTGCAATGTCTCTCATTTAAAAATAGAGCCAAAACCAGTAAGTCATTTCTCAGAGTGAAGTGTTGCATTTTAAAGGGGAAAACCTTGTCCTGGACCTGAGCTGCTTTAACTCCCATGCTGAGAGATCCCTGCGTGAAGAAGGATAGTTCTAAAGATGAAAGGTTGAAGGATTAAATTCCTAAACCATTACCAGAGTTTTATTTATGTACTTAGGTCCCATTTTGTAACAGTTTGACAATGAATAATAATAGGGGAAAAAAGTGGATGCGGACTTTAAAATATGTTCAGTTCTTGGCAGTTCCTGTTGCCTTTGAGCAAGGAGACACAGAGCATTTTCCAGAACCCTGAGTTTTGCATAGTTAGAAGATAACCTTCTGCATGAGGCATATTCTGAAAGCTGCTGAAGTCATTCTGAGGACTGGTCTAAGTTATATTTAGCCTTTTCTCCTACTAACTTGCGTAAGAGTTTGGTAACTTAAGGAACAGATTTCTTGTATTAACCCAAAGACTTAAGTGAAAATAATAGATTAAAAGAGAGCTGGGCCGAATTATCAGAATAGGTGTAAAAAGTTCTTGTGCTGTTTCGTGATGAGTTCATGCCAATATAAAGTTGTGCTGGTTATTTTTCTAGCTGTGTGTTCTTGTTGCCTGCATGAGCAATCGTAAGATTAGGTGTTGAGACAGATTGGCTCATGAGCCACATGGACAACGGCCCTACCAAAAATGTGATTAATTCACAGATTTTTTCCTCTTACTGAGAAAATTCATTGGTAAGAGAAAGGCATCAGAGACATGGTACACTGGTCCACTTTTTTTCTGCTACTTGAAAATGACCAAACATAGACAAGGGTTTCCAATCTGCCAGTTGAATTTTCACTGTTTGTTCCTTCCCTTCAAGAAACTCAGCATTACAGAAAATGATCTTTAACTCTCTCCAAACACAACCTTCAGAGTACACACTTAATTTCCCGCTATCTTTCCATGGCTGAATCCGTACAACACATGTATGTCCCTGGAAACACTGCAGAAAAGTTCAGAACTACTCTACCTTGCACTCACACTCACTCTGGATCCAGTGAGTGACCCTACATATGGGCATGACAGAGAGCTTGGTTTGTTCTAAAATGGAATTCCAGTTCTTCAGATCTGCTCAGTGTCCATGAAAAGACCCAGCAGGTACAGTCTGAGGGCGGCTTAGTTTCAGACTGGGAGGCCAGGGCACAATCAGAGACATTCAAGTATTGAAAAGGTGAAGATTCAGTGAACCCTTGAACACACAATAACACTGTGTTCATGTGTACTACTCTTCATCCTGTGGGTTTATTCCCATGAGCAAAATTGCCTCTGTTCAAGTGGTTGCGACATAAGAGTCTTTAAAAAGGACTGCTTCCTAAGAGAGTATGCAGTTGTGATTAAGGACTACTTAGAGGTCTTTTATGGTTCTTCTAAAGATGTCTGCTTGGCAGGGTTAGACTTGCCTATCATTTCAGTGCAACATATGAATTCTGAATGCTAAAAAGCTCCTGGAGGTGGCTGGAACAAAACCATACATCTTTTGCAAGAAGTAACGAAATAATTTAAAAAGTCTCTAACAAAGCAACTTTTTATTTTAAGCCCTGTGAATAAGAGATTTTGAGACTTTATATTGAGAAAACTGGAAAATATTAATCTACTGTAAATAGCCCTAAATCTCTCTGAGCTTGATAGGCCATGCTGCTTTTGTAGCCTGAGACTGCTAAGCATTTTTGCTGGTAGACTGGATATATCTGTACGCTTGGGCTGCTAAGTGAACTTTCCAGACAGGAGAAAGATTCTGTTGGAATTAATGAAAATAATTACATTCCTATAGACATGTCCATTGCATTAAAACAATGCTGATTTTCAGTTCCGATTTGCAGTTCTGATTTTGAGATTGCTGAAATGACACCACTGTTAGCTGCAGTCACTGTGGTATACACAAGCCTTGCTCCTGAGCCAGTTGGAGTCTGGTTTTAACACATTTTCTTTACATGGTGTGATTGCACCATTTCAACCACAGTACTACTTTTCTTGCCACTCAGAACAAGTTATGTGGTTTTCCTGAATTAGAACTGGAAGTGATACTGGCATCTCACAAGTTCATTTTGTTCAGTTATAATTAGGGGATTGTGAAGTAGGTGGTGGTATTCCAAGTGTAAGAGTTAGGTTTCAGTGGAAAGAGTTTCAACGCTGTTCAGTAACGTGCAATAGAGAGTGCATTATATAATAAATTTCTGCTTCTATTAGCTTTCATGAATGTATTTTGTAAATGTTAATGACTTTTTAATGTATCTTCCAAACAGTTTTACAAAAATATTATAAATATTTTAGTCTGTTTTTTTATTACCAAAACTACAGTTATAATAGTGTATCAAATGACAGCTTCTCTACCTTGTTGTGAAATACAGAAGCAATTGTTGTCACATCACATGATTCAGTTAGCAGTGGTTACAGCCAGAACTGTTACATTCCCTGTTTGTGCATGATATTTAGCCTCAAGGCAAATATTGAACAGAAATATGTTGGTTCTGATGTTGAATTTTTATGATTGAGAAAACAGTGTCAGAGTTGACTATAAGGACATTACAGTGCATCATGAGTGAAATCTGTTGAGCTGGAGTACAAGTGACATCTTTGATTCTATAAATCTTTTGCATCTCAAAAATAAGAGGCCAAGGGTGGAAGTGGAAAGTGTGCTAATTTATTCACGGTGATGAAGGGGAAGTTAAAGCATAAATAGATAAGAATGTGACGTTCCTTTGCAGTTCCATTGTGAATTGATGAGAGGAATTTAAGGATCTCAGTGTATTTTCTGTTTGGAGTTTTTTTAAAATTAATCTTTTGTCCAGTTTCTATAAATGAAAGAGGTGGAGCAATGAAGTAAACTACTAAACCTCGTTCGTAACACTGTGAAGAAAAAATAATTAGCTGTTGGTTCAAAGGCAGAGGAAGATTAATAAGTTAGTGAAGTCATGATTATGGAGAACAAATTACTATGGAGAGTGAATTTGAAACCATTCAGTTCAGGAACACAGCTTTTATATTGGTCTGTGAAAGCTCGTAATTGTGTCAGTTTAGGTGTCTCAAAACATGCAGAGAACTCCAAGACCCATAGTCAGCACAGAAATCATCTTTGTGCTGTGACATGGTTCTGCTTTTAAAGGCACAAAGCCTGGCTAAGAGCTTACGTTTGCATCAAAATTGTGTAGGTGGCCCTGCAGAGGGGGGATATCCTTGTCAGAGTTCATGGCTGGCATAGCACAGGCGTTTGCAGTGAGGCTCTAGATCAAGGCTAGGAATTTCTACTGCTATATGAAAGCCAACAAAAGTAGTACTTGTCCTTCACAAGAAAAATTATAAATTGTCTGATGTAACTTATTTCAGACTGAATGAATAGTAAAAATTAAGTTAGAATTTTATAGAAGACCTTTTATGAAATATTGTTTATCAGAAATAAAATAAACATGAACTAAGTGACTCCAATTGAAAAGAAAGAATTTAAGATGTAGAATTTTAGCTAGGCCATGTGTTATTAGTATTGTTGTTGTTACTGTTCTTTTTCTTACCTGATTGCAGTTTCCAGTAAATTTTTCTTATCCCCAACCCGTGATCTTCATCTTTTGTGCTTCCAGTTGGTGGTGAAGGGGGAGCAAGCAGTGTCATGGTTTTAGGGGACTGCTAAATTGGAGAAAATTATTCCTAAACCATGACATTTGGGAGGGAGGGAAAGAAGGAGATATTTCCTTTTACCTCCAAATACGAGTCCTTTGATGGCTACCTCTCAATTTGTTTTTTCAAAATGGTATTGATTTTTGTTTGTGTGCCAGGTTTCTTGCCAGTTTTCACTTCAGATACTGATGTCCCTTGGTAGAGAACATGCAGTAACGTCAGGAGCAGGAAGAGGTAAAGGCAGTAACAAAGGCATCCTGAAACAAGGGGTTCCTTTGATAGGACAAACTGAATTCCCTTAACAAAAATCTAACATCTCTTTATTTTTAACAAGTCTTTGATAAATAATGGAGAAGCTTAAGAGAGAAATCTCCTGCCATATTTGAACCCCAGCCAGCAACTCAGCCCCACACAGCCACTGACTCAATCCTGCTTGGGGGTTGGAGGAGAGAATCAAAGGGTAAAAGGGAGAAAATTCATGGGTCAAGATAAGGACACTTTAACAAGTAAAACAAAAGCCACGCACACGAGGAAATCAAACCAAGGAATTAATTCCTCACTTCCCCAGGGCAGGCAGGTGCTCAGCATCCCCAGGACAGCAGGGCTCCATCCCACACAATGGTGACAGGAAGACAAGCACCGTCACTGCCGAGTGTCTCACCTTCTTCCTTCTCCCCCATATTTATTGCTGAGCATGAGGCCATATGGTCTGGGATATCCCTCGGGTCAGTTGGGGTCAGCTGTCCTGGCTGTGTCCCCTCCCAGCTCCTTGTGCACCCCCAGCCTCTCGCTGCTGGGGTGGGGTGAGGAGCAGAGAAGGCCTTGGCTCTGGGTAAGCCCTGCTCAGCAGTAACAAAAACATTCCTGATGTTACCAACACGGTTTCCAGCATGAATCCCAAAGACAGCCCCATAACAACTACTAAGAAGAAAATTATCTCTTTCACAGCCAAAACCAGCACATCTCTGAAAACTTCATCACTTTTAAGAATAGAATAGTCTCGGCAGGCTATTAATAAATAAAATAAATGTCACCATCACCCATGGTTTTCCTTCTGAGAAGTAACGAACTCACCCAATTCAAGACAGGTACATCTTATACAGTATGTTTGCTAATTTAACCCATTAATGGCAATGTGTGGCCATCATCTATCAGAGCAGGACAGGTAATCCATAGTAACTGAGTCTTGATTCCCCAGCAGTGTTGACACTGCATTTATTTTCACATATGGAGGTTTTTCACTTCCTTCTTGATAAAAGTGACTGTAGTGTGCTCTGTTTAGAGGGGGAGATGGTCAGACAGGACTAGTAAAAAAGACTGTGGTAATAGAAAAAAAAACCCTATGGTTAAAGAGTGAAGAAAGAGATATGAGAATTTCAGATTACTTGGAAACTTTTTTTGTGATTCTTCTCAAAGAGATGAATAAACCCAGAGAAAAGAGCAAAAAAAGTAGTAGGGGTTAATTTCCTGTACTGTACATAGATCAGTCTTTTGAATTCTCTTGAAAATGTCATCTGGGACAAATGTGTGACGGAGCCTCATGTTCCAGTTCTTTTTCCCAGGATATAGTTAATGGGTTGTACATCAATGAATTAGAAGAGGAGGGATCATAACATGGCCTCTTTCTCTTTGTTCCCTTTTGGCAATATGAGTCTGGTATCCCTTTGGATTCAGTGTTACAGCCTTAACAGGAGTTGCAAGTAAACTGTGTGGTTTCCTGCAGTCCCAGAAAATCTTACAGGTCTAATCTTTAGGATACTCATGGGAAGGTAAAAGATAAGGATTTGAATCCCCTTGGGCGATGAGGAAGGATTTGAATGAAGGTCTCCAATTTTTGTGAATGTTTCAGTTATAAGGCTGTGAAAGGAAAAATGCTGTCGCTGTACTTTCTTGCAGGAGCCTGTTCTGGAGATGGATGAGCACGTGTACCTCAGTGTGGCTCAAGGATACTATTCTCAGCATGCAGGGTTTCCATGCCTTATCTCAGGGATATAACCCAGGAGAATATAATTTTGGTTTTTGGATTCTAAACCTGGGCTCAATAAACAAACATCCAAAGATTACAACATCCATTGTACTGGAGGCTATAACTTTTTTTCTTATTTCTGAGGTTTTTTGCTAACCTGTTTCAATAGTTAGTAAAAGGGTCTTGTAAAAGAGAAGTGTGGATCAAAGGCGTTGGTCTTTTCCAAAGAAACATTGGCTATTTTGCTTATAAACTCATTAGAAAGATGAAATTTGAAATCAGGAGAATATACCTGACAGAGGGGCTCTGTTGTTAGAAAGGGTGTGATTTTTCGGAGGCGACGAAAAAGTTTTAAGTAAGGGAAGATTCTTAGAATAAACTGAAAGTTGTGGGGATTATTATTATCTCACTGGGGCTTTATGAAGATGACAGCCACAGGAAGACATCTGTTAGAAACATGCACCAGAGACCCTTGTGAGCAAGGAACAGAAGTTTCTGTGCTAGGAAGGTAAGGAGCCACGCTGACTAAAATAAATACCAGGACAGATGTGCCTGAAAGAGCCTGTGATAAATTATGTTTTCATCTGTCAATTGTTATTTGATATGTTCTAGAAATTCTGGTAAAAGTTAACTATGAAAAACAGGCAAGTAAAGCCCCTTCTTGAGTTTAACTCTGATTCCTCCAGAAAGAAATAATTGACATGCAGACTACAAAAAAGCTAAGGTGCAGGTCAGATCCAAGGGACTTGTAGAAATGTGGATATGCAAGCCAGGAAGGCAGGAAAATCATTTCAAGTCTAGACTGTGAGCAGGGAAGGGGACCACAAAGGAGTACTGGTACCAGCTGTGAAGGACACGAGTCACAAAGAAAACAGTGGCATCTACTTGTCTACTCTTAAGTCTGTGTAGGCCCAGCTCCTTGTCCAAAGGGGCACACATCACTAACTAACCTGGTGCTGGCTTTTTTTGGTGTAGTAGGTAGGGAACTTTGCATCTGGTTCCTCTTATCTTGCTGTGTGGCCAAGCAGCAGCTGGAACTTATCCCATATTGTTGTCAGTGCTGATCCATAGAGTCTGAATCCTTTTTCTTGTGCCTGTTAGTGTCTGCAGCAAACAGACTGGGAAATCAAGTTCCTGCTCTCTCCCATCTTAAGGTGGGTTCTATAATCCTGTATTTATGTTTAAGTTTTGGGAATTTTATCTAAAAAATCCTTTTACTGAATTGTATTTACCTCATTTTGAAACTGTACTTGATCTATAATATAAAATATTAAACAATTATTCTCAAAGGAGGAAAGAAAATTGGCAGAGAAGCTCCAGAGATTAGAATGAAATAAATCACATTTTTGTCATTTGCACTGTCTTCATCCAATTATCATCTTAGTATTTTATATCTTGTTTTTAGTTTCATTATTTTTGTTCGTTTGTATTTTTAATAGAAAGCCAGAATGGAGAAGGTAGCTATGCTTGTTTGTTTGTATAGCCTCCAAAGATGTTTAATTTGTTTTATATGATAAATACATGACAAGTAAGAACTGCAATCATATTACATTATTTATTCTGATCTTTTTACAGAATACCATTGTACACTGTATCACTGAAATTTTGAGAGCTTCTTTAAGAAATTTAAAACTAAATTATAAAATTGCTCTTTGATAATATATCAGATTTATTTGCTCTTCCTTTTCCCTTTGGAAGTAGGTGAAGAAGGTGCTCTTTCATGGCAAAGTTTCTCAGATGAGCTCAGGGGCCTCTCCATCTTGGCATTGTGTGTAAATCTTTAAAGCTGATTATACGCACAGTGCTTTTAATGAAGTCAGTTCTTGGATCACTCACAATGTCTCATCTGCTTCTCTTGCCTTTTGATTCCTCTGGCTTTGCCTTTACATGGGAGAGCACACAGATCCTTCAGTGGGAATGTTTTAAACCCAGAAGACTGAAAATATTTTCTTTGATTGTCATTCCTGTCTAACTTCTGCAGGGAATATGCACTGACCATGGAGACCCACCCTCTTCAGCAGCGGGCCGGTCCACTCAATGTTTACCCTCTGTCTCTTCCAACATTACTCTTTTATGTCCTATTCCATTTCTCTAACATATTATTTTTTAATTAATTCAGTTTTGATCTGACTCTTCACAGGTGTCAGTGCTTCTATCTCATCTTTTCCTTTGTGACACCTGCATACCAGAGAAACTTAATTTTTTAACCACAATTTTGTTGTTCAGCAACCACTACAGCATGAGAGAGGTGTTCTCTTAGACCTCAACAAGCACACTCCAGTCTTGGAGGGCAGCATTTTGCAGTAATGGCCTTGTTAGAGAGGAAAAGGTGTTTCTGCATTTTCCTAATGAGGAAATAACATTTCAGCATGCTTAGTTTAATTCCCTATTGGTTTGATAGCAGTGGAGTGATCCACTCTTGCACTTGCCATCAGCAAATCCATGAAGTTGCTAATTAGGAGAAGATTTACAGGTAGGGGTAACATCTTTAATTAGACTAAGTATAGTTGGGAAATAAAAAGCAGATAAGCTCTCAGGCACAGAAGTAGTTCTTGAGGTCTGAAACAGAAGCAGGAAACTTCAAAGCAAAATTCAAGTTGGAAGCAACTGCTCTGACTTAATTAAAGAATGACCTACAAAACACTTTTGAAAGATAAGCCTGGAAACTCAAATTCATAACTTAGTAAATACCAAAAGCTATAGACTTGCTGCAGATACTGTTTTTCTTGTCCTTTACAACCTTGTCCAAGTCCTTGTCCACCCTCAGCCTCCCATGAATGTTACAGTGTTCCACAGTTTACAGACTACACATAGCTCTTCCTCCTGAGAGAGGGCAACCCCCTCTCACCCTAGCTCCTTACTGAGTGCCTTTGGCTCCTCAAGTAAACCTTCTTCTTCTCCTGAGCAGTGTAATTCATTTCTAATTAAATCCTAAGCAATTGCTCTTAATGTCTAATTGCAGTTCTTTTTACAGTTTTCTCCTTTTGTTTCAGATCTAAAAAAGGACTTGCCAGAACTTTCATCTACTTTTTCTGAACCTGCTGGTCTAACTAAAAAGTATCAATTAATTCTAAAAAATCTTGGTTTGACTGTGTTTTTAGACCATATATCTACAATGACCTTCCATGTTTACTCCACCCCACCACTCCTGCAAAAACAGATTAAGGAATTATAAGGTTAACTTTTTTTAGTATTCCTTACATAATTTTGTGCTCCTCATTTATTTATTTGTAAAGTGGTGCTCAAACATTTTGCACTTTAGTGTAATATGAACAACTACTGGATTAAACAGTTGCTTCACTTCTCTCCGAAATGTAATATGGTGAATCAAAGCACATTTCAAGGGTGGAATAAGGGTTTCAGTTTTACGGTATTACTGCATAAACCTATATACCTGTAAATGACAGGCTCAATATATTGAGGTCTTCTCCTTGTTTGTGATACTCGGTTTCTTTCTGCCATGAATTGATGGAAAAAGAAAGGCAGAATCATACTCATTATGAGACATCTGACAGCCCTGTGCATCTACAAGTAGCTTTTAAAATCCAGAGAAATTATTTCCCATTTCTTTGCGCAAACTGTTTTGATATGGGATTCAGAGCTCCTGATCTGTGTAACTGAGCATAGTACAAACCCAGACTGCAGAAGTGGATGGAGCAGAGGAAAACCCATCCCAACATTGTCCTACCTGGCAGAGTGCACTGATTTGCAATCATGAATCAAATCAAACTCTAATAGGAATGTGATGTGAAGATGCCTGTTAGAAACATGAAATTTCTACAAGTTAAAAAAACAAGAAGCCATGCCCTTGGAGGGGTTACCAGGAGTGTAAGGCATTTTATTTTAATGGGGTTTTCTATACCTGAAAACGTGCACTTAAAGAAAGTTAAACACTTTTCCTAAACCATTTGCTAGCAACAGCTAGAAAACAATACTGTACATTTAGAGTGTGATTTTTCAACAATGTTATTAAGTAACTTTCAGAGAACAGGTTCATTAGCCTATTTAGAATGAGACTCTTAACACATTCTTTCCAAGTGCAGTTGGTTCCGTTTTTCAGTATCAGTCACAAAAGTGATCCAATAGTTACAGTCATTGTGAGTAAAATTTACCATCAAGTCTTGAGGTATTATGTATCAGGGTGCAATTTATTAGTGTAAAAGAACCTGGTGTTTTCTTGGATTCCTTCATTCTGGCTCATGCCTTTTCTATCAAAGTCGTGGTTGCACAGTCAATGTGAATCAACTAAATGTAATGCCATTGTGGGAAATAGGTGTCTGAGTTAGTCCATCTAGCAGTAAGCTGAAGTGATGTCTCTCATTGTTTTGTGGTTTGGGGTTTTTTTTCCACCACTAACCTTTGATAACAATAGTCAGGAAAAAGTGTATTACCAAATACTTGGAAAATGCATATATATCCTTAAATTATTATTGTTTTCAGATTAGAAATTCAAATAAGATTTAAAAATACATAATTTGACAACTAATCTAGAGAATTTCAATTGAATAACTTTTGATATGCATCATGCTGCGTAATAGAAAGAGAAGTATAATAGTCTGCATATACATATACATTCCACTGTGAAAGTACAAGATGATGTTCCTAAAACAGTTTTTCAGCCAAGAATTTCTATACATTATTTGTACAATGATTATATGTGAAGTTCACCAGCACTCACTACAAAACTTAGAAAAATCTGAAATAAATAATGAATTCAAAACCCCCACAAACTGGCTGATCTTTAATACCTCGAACATAACTTAAAATCCAGCAGCCTGTCTGTCTCTCGTCTCCTCCCAAGCTCCCCAAATGATGCTTTCTGACACAACATTCTTACCAAGGTAAAAAATTCTGATAATAATGAACATCTCCTTGCTTTCAGAAACCTAGAGAAATAGTTCTCTGTAATTCTTTGTCAAAAGTAATAACTGTCTAGGAATCAGAAGCAGAGAAGAAAGTAGCTTGTGGTACTATGAATATTTTGATGCTTGCTCAATTCTCTAATCCTGATTCACTGCCTAAGGTCCACCATAAAAATGCATTCTCTGACCAATATCTAAAGGGGGAAAATCAATTGATTTATGGTTTTTATGAAATTCATTTGATTAACCAAAACCTAAACACAATTATAATTCAAACATAGCTATTTAGCTTCCAGGGATTTTTTTAACAATTCTGTGTCCTGGGATTATTGCCAGGTACAGAAAATACAAAGTAGAGAGTGTTCTGCATGCAAATAATAAGGTGTAGCCTATTCTTTTAAAAGTGTGTATAAATAGTTTCTAAAATATCACTTAATAGATAATGTATTGGTACTGAGGCAAGGTGATTCTTTAAATAAGTACTCAGCACTCTGTACCTGTTGGGTCTGGGCTTTTTTGAGGATTTATGTTTTCCATTTGGAGCTACAGATTAGATGTCAGTTTGGGACTATTGATTGGCTGCTGGATGAGCTATATTATTTTTTTCCCTATCCAAAGTTTTTCCTGACCCAGAGTTGCTTCAAGATGGGCAACTGAGTTGAGCTGTCCTTTAATTCATGTTTCTTCTCAATAAAATTACCAGGATAAATGTCTCCCAGGTTGGGGAGACTTAACTTTTAATTTCTGTAAAACAGAATGAACAAATGGACATGCTTAGGGAAATCTAGTATAAAATCTTTTAA
This sequence comes from Edolisoma coerulescens, assembly GCA_013397115.1. Taxonomy (NCBI): domain Eukaryota; kingdom Metazoa; phylum Chordata; class Aves; order Passeriformes; family Campephagidae; genus Edolisoma; species Edolisoma coerulescens. Next base: position 323,822 of record VWZW01004108.1, read on the forward strand.
TTGTGTGCATTTCAGCATATACTTTGTGAAATTCAGACTCCTGACTTCTGTAGTTTTGTGTTTCAGATGGCTTTTATCATCTAAATAGTTGTTAAAATGCCACAGAGGCTGGAAGTTTCTCAAGTACTGCAGCAAGTGGCAATGCAGCAGTAGTGGCAGAGTGGTGCAAACAGCCCCAGCTGTTCCTTCCACCAGCCTTGTCCCCCTGTTGGTGACATGTGAATCCTTCCCCTGCATGGTTGTAGGCACTTATTTCACCTGTAATGACTTCTCTGCACATTCCCATGAGTCTGTTGTTGGCATCCTTTCTTTCCATACACTGCTGACTTCTGTGGGATGAAAAGTCTAAGGAAATACTGGTTTCAGTGTGAGGACTTGTGAAGCAGTATCATGCTGTCTTCATGGACACTGGTCATGTGTATGTTCATTTGTTAAGAGAAAATATGTGACAAGGGTTGTGAATGTTTTGCTGGAAAATATTTAATAACCTGTCTTATCTTCAGTATTATTTATGCAGCTGATGAAGTACTTTTTTTTCTTGCTATGAAAGGAAATAAGATTTTTTATTTTTATCACTGCTTCCCCCAAAAAAAGGCTTTTCAATCTCACTGTATATATTTGGTTCTTTGACTGATTGACCAATATTTTATGTCTGACAAAGGCCTGGAAGAATCAAATTGTTAAGCTCTGAATACAGGTTTCTGAGTGGAGGAGAAAGACCCTATTAATATCCAAACTTATTAACCCCAAAGCTAATTAGCTCTCCTTTTAGTAAGTATCAGAAGCTTCCCATGGAGATTTGTAAACCAGGCTTCATTAGTTCTGCTGCTCACACATCTACTTGTTTACCTCTGGTAACAAGGAAAGGAACCTTCTTCAGGATAGGAAAACAATAATTTGCAGACAAAACAGGCAGAAAATTATTTGAACTAATGATGAGAGATGAGAGATTGTCTCTTGATCAGAGTACTGTTATGTTTAATTATGAAATTGGTAGGCTAGTCATGATGTTGGTTTGGGTATCTTCATATTATTAGGCTAAGTAAATAACTGGAGCACAGAAATAATCTCAAGACCAAGGAAATCTAAGTCTGGAGTTCAAAGGTAAACTCTTTTATGTCATTTAATATAAATGGGAAATCTATTCCACCAAATTTAATCTAAAGGTCAGTCACATCATAGAGTTAAGTAGAAAAGCAATCCAGATGTATCCCTGCATATTTTGAATTAGAAGTGTCATTTATATATTAAATTATCTAGAATGCTTGAAATTCCTCTGACAACTCTGTCCTTTTCTAAATAACCACTATTTATGAAGAAATTTGAAAAATGTTTCACTTGTTAATGATATCCGTTTTATCAACTTAATCTGAGTTCAGTTTTCTTTTCTTGCAGCAAATCTCCTATAGCCTGAAGCCTCCCTTCATAGCCCTAGTTTCTCTTGTCAGTCACTATAAATGTGAGTATCCTTTCTTAAGCCTCGAGATTTTCAGGTTATCCCTATTTTAGATTATTTTGGAGGCTTATAAATATATCTCAGATAATGCAGAACAAACATTGAATAATCTTTTCTACTTGGAACCATTTCATTTCAAGTTCCTGATTTAATAAACACCAAATTTTTCAAAATATTACAATTAAGTGTTCATCAGCACACAATATGTTTGATCCTATTCTGCGCTAGCCCGTTTGAGTTGTTTACTGGGCAAAAGGGATGTGAAATGCTTCCAGAAACATGAGAATACATTAAATTTCCGTGGGCCAGATAAAATTATCACACATTATACAAAAGTGTCTTGCGAAGAATCCAAAGCAGACTGATATGTTTGAGATGAAGAAGAAATGGAGTTTGTTCAAGGATACTTGAAAGCTTGAATCCTTTTTGAACATTAGGTGTAAAAAATTACTGGTGAATTTAGGTTGAAGCATGGTCCAAGTATTAAATCAAAAGATTTGCTGCAATTCCCATTGAACCCACAGCCATTCTGTGGCTTGTCACTTAAGAAACACTGTTATAGCAAATAAAGCACAGCTTGTACCTTCTGAGTGATGAGGATAAGGATGATTCAGCTAGCAGGGATATTGTCTCCTTGGGCTTTATACAGCATCTGGCACACTGAGTGCCCTGAGAAACCACACGGGCACATTAAGCCTGACCTGCTTTTCCTTTCTTTGCAGCAAGCTTATTACTTCGGTGAGGGGTTTTTATCCATGGCACTTTTGCTTTCCTTGTTAGAGTGACACTGAGGTAGACACTACTTTATGGGTGTATATGTGTGAGAAGAGTGATCTATCTGACTGCATTTGGGCTCTAGGTACTTAGTGTTATAAAATGTTTCTGCTTCATTTTTTCACTGGCTTGTGAGACTACCACTTCTGAAAAGTTTCTTGGTTTAGTTTCATAGTTCTGTGTTAGGATGGACTTTAACTATTGATAGTTTAGAATTTAGCACAAAAATAGTTGTAGACCCATAGCTCAAAGAGATGAAGCAGTCTGCATCTCAAATTGTCACTTCAGTCAAACCACTCCTTTGTCTGAAATACTGTAATACCTATAATTTTCCTTTCTTCCTCCTAGGAAATATTAAGATTTTATTTTATTCTGTAAGAAACATTTGTTGCACTAATTCATTGTTATGAGGAGATATAAACACTTTCAGAAGGTGAAAAATGTATATTTTGCTCCCATAGAAAATAGTACATCAGCAAATGTGAATGTCTGACCATACAGATATTCTGTAAGAGAAATTTTATCTGCATTGCTCCTCTGGCAGAGTGAAAAATGTTTAATATAGGTTTTTCAAGACATGAAAACAGTTTGGGATTTGCTTTCCTGTGTAGATGTCTTTGAAGACAGCATTTAATAAAACAGTGAAATACTTGATTTGTCCTGAAAGCTTTTCTACTTTTTCTTACCAGTGAAAATGAAACTTTAACGTTGTGACTTGTATTTTACTACTGAACCTGTGTTTAGGGAATGCAGCACTTTTGCAGGTTGGAGACAAAGGAGCTTTTTGTTCTCAGCAGTTCTGATTTTACTTAGACTTTCCTAAGTGCACACTACAGTAATCAGAAACAGCTTGTTGGAATTGGTCTTGGATAATAATTTTAGTGTGTGTATGAATATTTCATTTTCTTATGATTTATGAAGACTTTATTTACCTAGGCAATTTCAGTAATTTGGGGGTTGTGTCTTTGATGACTCTTATAGTTAAATCAAATTCCTGACAGAGGGTAGGGAGGGAAGCCCTTATTTGTGCTTTGTCATGTATAAAAATCCATTAGTGATTTGCAGTGAAAATGTTGATCAAATATTTTGTTAGTGGAAAACAGGCTCTAGCAAGATGTATTTTGTGGGTTGAACTCTTACATTTTGCAGTGCTCAAATTTGTAGAACTTCTCATAATTACCTGTTATTTTGTTGCTATTAGCCTATGCTCAGCCAGGAGAAGTTGGAAAACATGACATTTTTTGTCTATTTGCTGCATGAAATTGTTTTCTGGTAGCATCTTAGGATTTACACTGATAAGCTTAATTATTTGCAGTTAGTATAGGATTCATTTTCTGTTCTTATTTGCCTTAGTCTCTCATCATTTTTTGTGTTATACACATTGATGAGGTTGTACTCCCCTCCCCCTCCCCCTGCCCCCTTACCTTGTAAATACATTTGCATCCTCATTACTCAAAGGATTCTTGTTCCCATCTCTGAGTATAGAGGTTAAGTGTAATTTAAACACATAAGACAGCAACTTTTACAAGTTGTTTTTGTGATATCTCTTCTTTTGCAGAGATCACCTCATTTTGTTGTTGTAAAATGGTCTGCTGTCCTGTTGATGGTATCAAAGACCATTGAACAGTGTTACAGCTGGGAACTAATGTAGCATTGATTCAATCTTTTTAGAATCATCTGAGGTATTTTCTTTTTCTAATCCCATAATCCTATCCCCTATTTGCCACTGTTAGGCATTACATCATATCATATCATATCATATCATATCATATCATATCATATCATTAAATGGTGCTTGAACATTTATCAAATTAACATATTTAAGACATAATTGAATTACTGTACATTTTGTCTTATTGGACATTTTTGATCTCTGGAAGGTTCATCTTGTATCCCTCATGCCTCTGAACAGTCCTATGCCCTTTTATAGCTCATGGAATGCAGACAGGGACCATGGTGAAGTGAGTGGCCCTGAGACAAAGTTGTGATTGTTGAAATCAGTAGAAGTTTTTCACTGCATTCACTAAACCTAGAATTTCATCCAATGTGATGCAAGGGTTTGTTCTTGAAGAAATCATGGAGTCAAGACACACATTTGAAGCTGCTTTGGATTTGTTTTTTAAGGCAGGTATTTTGTGGATATTTTGCTCATTCCAAACTCATGTTGTTTGCTACTGTGAAGAGATTATGACTTTTTAAAGTTTTCTCTCATTTCATTGCATTCACAGTCCCTCAAAACTCCTGCATGTTTCCTGTTACAGCAGGCACCTGGCACATCGTTATCATTTTGGATCTGGCTGTACACTCTGTAATGAAAACTAGGACCCGCCCTGGCCACAAGTGCATAACAGATAGGACTGATGGCAACTGTGTAGGCAGGGCTTGAGTCTGAAAATATGTGAAACAAGAGTGCCAATGGAATCACAAGTCATTTCACTGGATATAGAATTCTGCATCTTATTTTTAACGCTTTAAATGCTCGCAGTTTGGATTATCTTTATTGGAAATGTCCCACTAATGTGGCAATGTAGTGAGGGGGTTTGCAGCTGTCTGCTTCTGATCTTGCGTTAACTTCAAACGTATTATATAGCTATTCGTTTTTTACTTGATGATACAAAAGCTTCTGCCATTTATATTTTGCTCAGGAATTGAGAATTGCCTTAAATATGATTTTTTTTAATGTCCTAATAAAGGAACTGTGGTGACTAAAGGTGTAATTGGTCACTGTGAGTGATAGATTTCTTTTCTCTCCTGTGTTGATAGATGTGGAGCAACCGACAGATAAAAATATTAAATCATGTAAAACTTTAGAAGGCAAATTAGGTTTTTTCCCCCAGTACAATTATTATAATATATGTGTGTTAACAGTCAATTAACTCTTGGGTCTTCCATCCCAGAGAACAATGGATACTTTAGTGTTTGTTTTCTCCCAGATCAGTATGGGAGTTCAAAATAGTAAAAGCTTAATAGTAAATGCCGGGTTTCAAATACCATTTATAAAAAACTTAAACACTTGATCTTCTTCTAAAATATGGTATTTAAATGCCTTTCTACCAGTGGCTTAACACTTTATTCATCTAAATTACTCAATAATGACACTTTTAATTATATCTAGTATTTCACAAAGTTCAAACACATAAATCTAGATATTGGCATTCATGAAAACAGAGAATGAATAAAACTGTTGATTTCCTTTGGCCTGTCAGATACATGCATTTAGCAGGATTGCTGCACAGCTCACTGTGCTCATGACATCTTGTCAGTGTTGGATTTCCCCCTCCCTCCTTTCACAGCAACCTCTGCTTCAGATGTGGCTGTAAACCTCATCACTACTCTCTGCTGGGGCCTTTTGAAGAGCAGTCTATTCACCATGACATCTCCTCTCCCATCTCTGGCTGTGTCCCACCATGTAATGCCCAAGTGTACCTGCCCCTCTTACACGGCCTCGCTTTAAAGGGGGTGGGAAGTATATTCTGAGGATTTTTTCATTCCTAACCCCAATCATTGTAACACTGAGCAAATCGAACCTTGATACATCTTCTCATCTGGTCTTGCTACAGGAAAGGAGAAAGAACTGAACTTGCAAATGGCAGACGGTGTGAGATGCACGGCTCCCAAGGAGTGGCACTGATTGTGTTGGCCTGTTCATGTGTATCGTGTTTATACCAATAGGCTGATGCTTTTACGTATTTCTGGGTGTTTAATGAATATTAGACGCAATATTAGAGAAGTTTCCTACTTGATAACATTTCAGAGCTATGTTCAAAATAAAAGAACAAGATCCCTCTTTTTCACGGCTCTAACATCTAAAACAAACATGTTGAGAAGTCCACTACTTGAGTCTGCTTCTTGAATTTGTTCCACACCAGCTGCCTGAGCACACACCCTTGTCTGTAACTTCCCTGGTGCTGTGACATGGCCTCCCAGCTGCTGAATTCTCTGCCTGCCACTTCCCAAGTGGAAAGAAATCCTCCTGAGCCTTTGCTCCATCTCACCTTCCCTAAGTTCCTGTTCCATGCGAAAGAAAGTACCTGTGTATTAGGCACACTTTGCTGTCAGGGGTACCAGGAAGGAAACAACAACAAAAGGAGTGGAAAATTCACTCTTCTAAAAAAAAAAAAAAATCTGTATAATATGTAGAGTAATGCTCAAGATAGATATATCCTCAAGATTACTGCCATGAAAATTATTCAATGCAAGTTTTCACAGCCCCTTACAGTGATTCAGAGGGAGAAGGTAATATAAGAACTGTGGTGATGTTTAGCATCCAGGGAAAAAGGCTGAGCTACCTACTGATCAAACTAGAGGGAGCAGTCATGAAATTGAGGGATGGCAGCAGGGAAACCTGCAACACCAACAAATATTTCAAAATATTTGCCTTGGAATTTGGGATGCTTTCATCTGGCTGCATATTTTTTGAGCAGCCACTTCCTATGCTGTGGTTAAATTAGGGTTGCTTCTTATGTACTACCAAGAAATTATGGGTTTTATTGAAATTAGTGGTAAATTTCCCATGTATAAGATAGGATTTTAGTCATTATCTTTGAAGAAAGTTAGCTAGAACCTTCAGCTATACATTATATTGCACAAGTGACAGTTTCTTATAATTGATCCATGGGTAGTTTTCTAGATCAAGAATTCTGTGAAAAGGCAGTTTATGTGGAGATGGTTGAAGCAGGTCAAATTGCTTCACTTAGTCTTGTTTTCTTCGTGTATTCAGCAACTAGTACATATTGACAGACTTAATTGCGGTTGCTTCAAAAGCTAGAGGCTACTTATTTTGCCAAAGATTTTCCATATAAACATGACATTAATAATGTGTGTTTTAATTAAGTTGCAGATAGCTTTTTAGTAGGCTATTTGCTAAAACTGACAAGAGGAAAAGCAATAATGGTTGAGCTGACAGAAATAGAATTTGTGAAAAGAATGAAGTGTTTACCACTGTGTTTTATTTAACACAAACAATAACAGTGAAGAACATTTCAGACTTTGATAATAGCAATGTGTCAGTGAAGCACAGTGAAGTAAGACTTCCAAAGGCAATTCTTTTTGATGGCCAAAGTTAATGAGTGGCAGATTCCAGATCCTTCTTGGAAGAGGTGTGGGGTTTTTTGTATGTGAAGTGGGCCCATGGTCATGCTTGTTAATACGTGGCTATTGATTTTCCTATCATGTCATGCAGTGTGCACAGTCATAGTAGTCTTGATGTAAGAATGAATTTCATTTCCTAATTCTATCTGGCTCATGCTTGCAATAATCAATGTCAGCCCATGCTAGGGCACTGCTCATCCTGCCCTATCTGCTGCTGAAGGATGGCTGGGCTTATTACACTGTGGGTTATTTTCTTTATGGAAAAATACACAGTGTTTGTTATACTGTGGATTGCTCTGCACTCTTTGTGACAGGCTGTATTTGTGGGTTTTGGCCTCCCCTGTAAGTTCTAAGTTGATTATATCTGTGTTGGAAATGTTTTAAGGAGACATATGGACCTTTCTGATCTAAAAATCTATTGCAAGATTGCTAGTGTGCAGATCCCCTCTCCGGGGACAGGCAGTAGTTAAAGCACACAATGCCTAGGCTTAATGAGTGGTTCCAGGACTAAGCACCCTTCACATTAGGTAGATAGAGGAAAAAAATACACCTCCATGCTTTTGTTACTCTGTAGTATCCTTCAGGCTCTGGCTCAGCGTCCTGCCAGGGTTTGAAGCTCCTTCACTTAAGAGTTTTTCCCACAAATCATGACCTATCGAGTCCAGTCTGGTTTCTTGAGCTTAATTAATGTCAGTTGAAAAATCAACAGAAAACAGAAGAAAAACACTCTGCATTTAGAAATCATTATGTTTATATTTTTAAAGCTCTTTCTAATCTGCTTTAGGATTTGGACCTCACAAAATGAGTAATGCTGCGAGAGCCCGCCCACAGTCTTTGTTATCAGAAGCAATTGCAAGGCTTTTCTTTCTTTTCTTTTTTCCTTTTTTTTTTTCACTTGTGAGAGATAAAGCAACATTTGGAGGAGGGGGTAGGGATTATCTCTACACTTCTTAAGGACTTGAAAAGCATTTAGGAAAGAATGGTCAAGGACTTGGAAGTCTTGTTTTACCATGACATTCTGTTGATTCATTTAGGTAATAAAGAATGAATGAGTTTGTAATTAAATATATTCAAAGGTTTGAAGAACTTTTGTGTGTTCATTAAGCTTCTTCTGTCTTTCAATAGGGATTATGTATGCAATTCTGTACATTACTAAAGTTAAATAAAACATAATAGGCCAAAGACAGGAATTAAAGAAGTCCTCTATTTTTTCTTTCCTTTGGTGAGGTAATTAACATAATGAGTTGACACTGGGCATTTTTCCATATTGTATTCTAGTGAAATTGAGAGTGCTTTATAGTGGGGGGAAAAAAGGTATTCTCAAAGACTCTAGTATGGAAGGCCTAAATAATAAAACAGAGAACCTAAACTTACAATTTTTAAAAAAAATTAAACATAAAGGGTAATATATTTCCATTAGAAGATGTTACCTATCCTTCAAGGCTGAGTGGATATAATTACCATAATATAAATCTCTTGACAAATAGTGCCCTTAGGCAGCATGACACTAATAATTGTTCAATTACAGACTTTTAGCTTTTCAAATGGCCAGAGTCATCATTATGCACCTCGTTAATAGAAATAAAGGCACAGTTTAAATGCATAGGAAAAATATTATTCTTTTGAAGATGAGTTCCTCTTTACATTTAATGTCTTTTGTAATTACCTCTAATAATTTCTAGTAATCATTATTTAATTCTCTTTAGTGATGATTGCACTCTAATCTGATTGTTTACTGAAAAGAAGGAATTTAATGTTAGTGCATTATATTTCAAATAATATGTTGGTGCTATATTTACCCTTTTGAAAAATTTTGTTCGTTCTACCTCGATAGCTTCAGGGTATTTTAAATGTTTCTAACAGATCAAATTTATTCTCTGAGCCAACTCAATCATCAAATGGTTAAGTATTATACTGCTGATCTCAACCTCAATTCTTGATTCTCAGTCATGCAATTTAAAGGTACTGAAAATAGGCTGAAATTGATGATCTGATAACTCCTACAGGTTAGGAAAATTCTTGGAAGACGCAGACAATTGTTGAAGGTGAAATGGAAAATCACAGCTATTCTTTACAGTGTTGATCCTCTTCTAGTATAACATGAGGGTGTGAGAGGGAAGAGAGCTGGAACTCTCATGCTCTAAGAATATTTGCTCACAGGAGCCAGGAGGCTCATTGTTATCAAAATTGCCAGCCACAGTCAAATGGTAAATAAACATTTCACTCCTTGCAAACACCAGTCAGCCTCAGCGTTACTCATCCTATTCTACTCCACTTATCAGAATGTGTTACTGTGCTTAGCTCACCATAAATATATATAATATTATGTATTGTCAAATTAATTAAAATGCCCTACCCCCAGAGAGTTTGGAGTCTGATGATTTCATCTGGAAGTGCAAACTTCTTGTCCTGCTGCATGCCCTGCCTTTTGAGTGTTCTCATATTTATTAGCACGTAGTCACAAGGGAAAACAGCAGAGATTTTTTGTGAAAATACCAGAGACAAAATGTTCTGTTTGACATTATCACTACTGTGGTAGGTTTATCTGAGAGAAGTTTGAGTAATTATTTCCTTAAATTGTCTGCTGTTAATGTATTTAAAAACAAAGTAGGCTTGATTTCTGAGCAACCTGACATGGATGATTGGGAACAAGGTCAGATAAATTTTATCTTACAATTAAGCTAGATACACATTTTTCTTTTGATGATAATTGCATTTTTGTGTATTTGTTTGTTTAATGTATCTATGACTTTTGACTTGCTACAGTTCTTTGCTCTTTAGGTAAATTTTGGAAGATTTAAATGCTTGCAATTGAATATCTTTGATAACTGTGAAAGATTGAGGGCTCAGGGTACATTTTTCAGTGTACAGAAAATCTCTGCAATGTCAGTATGTATTAACAATATTGAGGCTGCGCTTCTTAATGAACTGGTGTAGAAGGCTTCCAAAAGAGCATGGCCATAACCGGGGCTGACATTAGTAACACAGGACCTCATTCTCACTTTCAGAAGACAGCAATCTACAGACTGGTTAAGGGTTAAGACTATGTCTGCTCAGAACTGGAAATGCAGCACTGGAAGCCATTTATAATATTAGACCTTGCTTTAAAAGCTTAGAGATCCACTTTGAAACAGGGTGATATTTCTGTGTAAAGTCAAAATCAATACGGCCATCTCAAATTCATCTAACTTTCAAATTTTTGCATTTCAGACATATTTTCAAAATTATCTCCTAACTCTTTTGTAATAATTCACATTGATTGCATGCACTTGACCAGAGTCAAAGCAATAAAATGCAGACTTCAGTGCTGCTACAGTCAGCATATACAGTAATTACAGCTTCATCTGGTTTGGTTTTTCTTTGTTTGCTTTTTCAACACATGTTACTTTCAAAATTAGAATTTTTCTGAGCTATCTTAAGCTTTGAGAACTGTTAAAAATTAGAAAGAGGGACATTCTGTTCCACATGAGCAAAATTACCTGAGATACTAAAAAACTGTGGTACATGGATGTGTGCTTATTTTGTGCCTTGCAAAAGCACAAAATAAAGGTAGGCTTGCTGGTTATACTTTTGAAAGTAGGACTCAATTCCAGTGTGTGCATATGTAAGGTGTATTTAGAGAGAGGGTAGTTTTGGTTTTTGCACTCTGGTCATTCTGCAAGTTTTAGTGCGAATTATTTGGGGTGGAAAATTGATACGAACAAAGGTTGAGTCAGCGTCGTGTCCAGAACCTTCGAATGTGTCTATGACTTTGCAGAGCCCGGGGATTAAAACTGTGGCCAGCTCTTCTATGGGAATACAGGAAAATGAGGAGAGGTGTTCAGAGGCTCTTACACATCCACCATTGCCAAAATTTTCCCTGCAAATTTGTGTGCATATGTGCTTTGTTAGCAACAACAAAAACATTCATTTAGTTTGTTTAAATATAAAAGAGTACTCTCAGGTTCTTCTGTATCTGTCTCAAATGTCTCACTGATACTACATGAGTTTTACTTCTGTTTATAAAATTTGAGCCTCAACCTTATCCATTTCTATTTCTTTCAAGTCCCATTGATATTTACAATGATTTTCATGTAAATACCTGATTACATTTCAGAAAAGGAGTCAGTTAATATTTCTAGCTTATATTTCTCCCCATGAACATCAACAGGAAGGTCAATAACCATGGGTACACACAGAGCATGACTACTCTGTGGTAGAACTCAGTCAGTGGCATCCTTTTTGCCTCGCAGATCCTAGTGGGAGTTGTACTGATGCTGGTGTAGCTGACTTTAAGTCCTTTGCTCAGTAAAATCTGCAGTGAACTGAAACCGCCTGATTATTTGAATACTTTGTCTTTGGCATATCTTTTTGTTATGAGAAATTTGTACACCTGTGTGCATCTTCTGTATCTGAGAATCACTCCAGCATGGTATTCACGTTCCTCAGGAGATCTAAGCCTTGATGCCCACATAGAAATTGTTGCCACTACAAAAGAAATGTCCTTTCATGCCACCTGATCCTCCTTGTCAGTCACTTGTGCCCTGAGGGTGTTTTTGTACATTGTGGTGTTGGGACTGACTTCATAGTATCTTCCCTTATAAAGCAACTTTAACATTAGAGGAACAACTGTCCCACATGAGATTTTAGGGCAGAAGGCAGTATAAGAAAACGATTTAAAACGGTAGCAATGTTCTGACATTATTGGGATACTGGAGTATATAAGAGTGAAAGGTTAGGCACTTATTCTGCAATCAACACAGATTAAAAAGAACAAAAGAAGGTAAATACAGCTGTTCACTGTAAGCTGCTGACTTGAAAAAATAATGGGAAGCATTAATAGTTAACAGCTCGTTGAAGAGTTCTAAGAATACTAAAGGAAACCAAGTTTCCACAGACAAAAAAATATGAATGGCATTGAGAAATAACATCATATGGCATTTAGCTGTTCCTTTAGCTAAATTTCACAGTCTGCCAATGTGCTTTCAAACATCACAGTTCTGTGTTTGCTGAAACTGAAACTTTATTGGTTCAGAAACTTGCCTCTAAATACTTTTATTACTTCCATTTTAAACATCTCATTTAATATGTGCTAATAATGGTCAGCATGTGAAATCATGCATTCAGTGGTTATTATGGATAAATCATATATCAAGTATTGTCATCAAAATCACTTTAAAATATGATTATTGTATTCTGCTACAAACTTCCCAGTGGTCCTCAGGACTTGCCTGAAGGCAACTTGGCAGAACAAGTTAAGTGTTTTGGTAAAAAACATTCCTTTTGAGAATAGCTCCAGAGAAACACTGCTGAGTCACCACATCCCAGTTCTGTGTAAGTGGGTTATTAATGCCATCAGACCTCACAGAAGAGACACTCAGCAAAGGGTGCCCAACCCTCATTATGTTGGATGTGATAGCACCTGAAAACAGATTCTCCGTCACAGAATCACAGAATGGTTTGGGGTGGAAAAGATCTTAAGGATCATCTTTCTCCAACCCCCCTGCCATGTGCAGGGACACCTTCTGCTGGACCAGGCTGTTCAAAGCCCCAGCCAACCTGGCCTTCATAGAACAAGAGCACTTGGTGCTGGTTGAAGTTAACACTGTCTGTCGCTGCGTTAGGGTGACATCAGCATCTCTTTTCTATGCGTTCAGTCGTGGTTAATCCTCCAATATGAGGATGGTGCTGTGCACATGTAAACATGCTGCCACTGAGAAAGCTTTGGGATCACTTTAGGCTCGATATCTCACAGTAGCTTGCTCAGGCAAGAAGCAACTTGCAGTCCTCTGTGCTGGATACTCTTCAAAGCCTGCTGTATTAAGGACTGAGTTAATGGCTCTTTGCACTTCTTTTAGAAGCAATGTAGGGGCAAGTCCCTCAATTACCAACTTGAGAGCTTGAATAAAGATGAATCTGAGAAATGTCCCACAGTATGCATCGACATATATTGCAGCAGATAAATGTTTTATTTAATCTCTCTCTATTGCCTCATATGAGGATTTATACTGTTGAGTCTATCCCTTGTGATATTTGAAGCATGTATCTACACAAAAATCACTGTCTCACTGTCCTTCCTGCAACAGATTCTACAACATCTCTTTAAGAAGTCAGAGAATTCTGTTCCAAAAGATGAAAAATTTTATGGTACAATGAAAAACCTCTTGTTTGAGCAGATATTGGTGCTTCATTCTGAAGCACACTTCTCATTGAAAAGTCTCAGCACTTACTTCCTCCTCTCCTGCACAGTGATATTTTGCAGCACTAATTATATCATCCTAGAATGTTTGTTTTCTTTCCAATATGCTGTTGCATTGCTCTGTGTCATGCATCTCATTTGTAGTTTTCCCCACAAAATGCTCTGTTTTACATGCATTTGCTGCAGTTCTCTTTAGACGTTCATTGTGTAATCAGAACTGCAAAGAAACCCAGGTTTGCTTCACACTCCTCCTTGTTGCCCTGTTCAGAACTATGTGCAAGTAAGGGAAGCAGAATTTGGCCATAGATTCAAGTAGCCAGTCTGATACACACACCATTAGGGTTTATATAAAGCTATGTTCCACATGGCAGGTTTCCATACGTAGTATATACATTTTAAAGCCAGTGTGCAGAGGATGAAGACAGATAAAGAATTGGATTTTAAAATAGAAGGAACAGAGTACTTGCGAATGGACTCATTCAGGATGTTTAAGTGCAGAGAGAATTGTGTTCTCCTAGGAGATGCTTGTTATTCCCATTTCTAACCTATATAAATGGCCCAGGGGGCAGAATACAAACATGAAGCAAGAAATCCGCTGATTATTCCAGGTTTGAGGGAGTAATGAATGCAAAGTTTACCAAAGGTGAGATGAAAAAGAACTGTTAATCGCTTTTTAATTAGGCTTGTGAAGTTTCAGAAAAGCTACCATTGGTTAATGAGAAGTAATACATAGCGTGTGAAAATAATAAACATGTGCTCTTGGAATGGTAAAAGAAGTCAGAAAGGGTTTTGCAGGATAAGGAAAACCTTTTGCTTTATGTGCATGTAATGGGATATTTTGGCATATGCTAGATTTTCAGTGGGTGATTTTATAATACTTTAATTCCATGTATAATTTTTTTCATGTGATTAGTTTAAGAAGTGCATTCTATTCTATTCATTCTGTTCTATTCTACCTTCACAGTAATTACTGTCTGTGAAAGTATTTCGATGAAACTGAATGCAATTTCTGTACTATTGCATGGATTTGTGATGGAACTGTGCATGGAACTGTGTCTATGAATAGCAGTTAATAGTTGTTGCATATTTGTGCTGTCATGCTGGAATCTGTTCTTGTATGCATTGGGTACCACCTGCACGTGGAGGATGATCTTGTGTGAATGTGAGGGAGGACACAATGGATAGCTGTGAGCCCAGGATGAGGAACACTGAGGTTGTGGTCAAAAGTTCACAGTCTGAGACTTTCCCTGTCTTATTATACTAGGATTTTTTTATCTGTTGACTGCGATGGCAGAAAAATTAATTAGCTCAATATTTGGAATATTTCATCATCAGGTTTAAACATTGAGGAGGCATATGAAAAATTTAATTTTGTCTTTATGCTTAATGTTTTCATAGTAAAAAAACCCCTAGATATAACTTCATGCTCTGAGAGTTTAATCGGACAAATATTCAACAACAGTTTCATATGCTCACCAGTCCTTTGGCTTTTGATGAATGAGACCAAAAGTGATGTCCTTTTCAGAAAATACCTTTCAAACCAGTTATATTGGTATATGCATTTTCATTCCTTAATATCTCCCAAATCCATGCTCACTTATCTGGTAATATATACTTAGGAAACCTCATTCTGTTAGTTAGCACTACATTCACATTATGTGGGCATTAATAGCAGCATAAAGCTATATACATCATTTTAAGTATTTAATCTTAGCAACACCTTAAAAACCCTACCTCTAACACTGAGTGACTCCACAAATGTCTTACAACATTTGATGTTCAAATATCCTCATTGCCTCATTACAAACACTTCAAGTTAGCAAATTAATGCTCTACCTTATTAATTACTTTAAACGTGCCATTAAAAAACACATGCTACCATTTTGCTAAAAGTTGAACCATTCCAACTTTATACGCATTCATGTCTGTTATAGAAATGGTGGATTTTTTAGCCAGACCTATCAAGATTTATGAACACATGTGCAAAAATAAAACAAAATAAAAGTCATTCTGAACTCTATAAAAATAGCAAAATCAGAAACAGATTGAAAAGCTCGATCTTTTTTCTGTAACACAGTCCAGAATTCAAATATGCTAGAATAACTGGATTGTGCTTAGTTCCAGAATGTGCAAAATCTCTTTGCTATGATAAGGCTAAGGTTAGGGATGTGTTAAAGATTAGTGTTGGAGACTATAGAGTGACAATGGACACATTTGTTTCTGGATCTTGTAGGATTTAATGTGAAGAAGACGGTTTAGGTGGGGATAAAAGGCTTATGATGAGGGTGTGTAAGAAAGAGAAAATTCATTTTCAGAGTACATCTGGAGTTAATTATGAAATAGGGACAGGTATTTGACAAAGTGGTGCTTGAGCAGCTAAGATTATTCCTGGATTTCAGAAGGCTTACAGGTGTAGAAGCCTGCAGTAAATTGAGATCCTCAATCTCTGTTTCCCAAATCACCTCTAATTCTAGATGTAACCACAGTCCAGTGAATATATGTTTGCTTGAAGGTAAGTGCAAACTGTCTGGCCCACCCACACCAGCATCCATTCTAGTTCTGACTGCCTTTTGAGATACAGCAATAAATGT
Organism: Edolisoma coerulescens; assembly: GCA_013397115.1. Lineage (NCBI taxonomy): Eukaryota > Metazoa > Chordata > Aves > Passeriformes > Campephagidae > Edolisoma > Edolisoma coerulescens. Next base: position 339,912 of record VWZW01004108.1, read on the forward strand.
TTGTCCTCAGTGAATTCCAACCTATTTCACACTCTAGCCATGAGCATTGCTCAGTCTTCTGAGAAATAACAATAACGTATTTTTTACTGCTGCCACACTCCATGTTAGTCCTGCAGCCTTGCAAGATCAAGGAATATATCAAGATCTTGTGTTTCTTTCCTGAGTCCTAGATAAATGTGTAGTCCTAAGAATAACTTGAAGAACCCTTTGAAAGGAAAGATCAGGTAATCCTTGTTATGGTCTACATTTTAGGACAGAAATAAGATAAAATCCAGTGGTGATAATAATGGAAAACTTATGGTTCACGGTTGGGTAAAGATCCCCAAGGTTAAATAAAACTCAGGATTCTTCAGACTCATTTTAGGATTAATGCTTGTAGTGTGTGTCTGCTGGGTTTACAGCTGGTTGCAGTGGAGCTGAATAGACCCTTGTGCCCCTGGGGCATGCGAGAAAGCCTTCTGTTATATTTGCAGTGACAATTAGGGGTTGGGGTAGAAAAGGTGAAAGTAGTGGTGACGGACCTTGGGGCTGAGATGAAAACTTCTCTGTGCTCTCTAGTGTTTCTAGACAAGTTCTGGTGACCAAAAGGGATCTCTGGGCTTAGGCCTTTGAATTGCAGAGCAAAAGTTTTATCAGTTCATCCTTCAAGGTCCACAAGTCTGGGATAATGCCCGTGGCTGGAATCCATTGCCTTGGTGTGAAACTAGAGGTGGGATTGAGAGCAAAGAACCAGATGTCCGTGGGGTACGTTCAAGTCCAGTGTAAGTCTCAGGTATGCATCCAATGTGGTCATCCAGGATTGCAGAGCCTGGCCAGAAAGTTTTGAAGGGGGAAGGAGTAACTGATGCTGTCAGCTTCAGATCTATGCTCATCCTTTTGTAGTGTGCCCTGAGCTGATTTAGCTGTTGGGCTGGTGTTGTCCTGTAAGATATTGTGTGTGCTGAATATGCTTTGGTTATAAAAATGCAAAATTTGTATTTGAGATTCTAGAAGTCTTGCTGGGGTGAAACGCCAGCAGGGAAGAAGAGTTTATCAGTAGTTTCAGAGTAGGCTAGGATTAGATTTAGAATAAATCTCAGGTAATCTCAGGGCTCAGACAGGCTTACTGGTTTTCAGTGAGGGAGAATATTATTAACAGTGAAGGTTTATGGTAAATTCAGGCTAAGTATGGTTTTCTGGGCTTGCCTAGGGGTGAAGGATTTTGTATTGTTAGGGCTAAAGATGAAAGCTTATCACTAAGTCATACAAGTCTTATGCAGTTAAGAAAAAGGGTAAGTGGCTCAGGCTTTGTTAAATTATAAGTTCCTGATTCCATTTAGAATGTGACTGGCTCTTGGGTTAGAATCTGGGACTCCAGGGACAGGGAAACTAAGTATAGTGTTACATGCCTGCAACATCCAGCAGACTGGGGTGATGAGGAGCACTGCTGAGAGGCAGAGATTATGTTGTGTAGACAAAATGGTCATCACCGTTTCTGAGCTGGCAGAAAAGACACCTGGATTTAGATATGTATATGAAATTGAAGGTGTAAACTGTCACACGCCAAAATCAAACTTCATTTTAGGACCTGTAATAGTCACATCCTTTGTCGATGAGGCAAACAAAATGCCAATGCAATAAATTACTGCCTATATAAAAATCATCAGTGAATTAATATTTAGCACTGTAGCAGATAATGCCCCTGCAGTTACTTTGACTAGAAAACTGGTAGCATTCATAGAAAATTAGAAACGGACAGCAGAAGGAGTAAAGTTTCTATTTTATGTGATAAACTGGTAGATGGAGGTCTTTAGAGCTTCAAATGGAAGGTTATGGTAAGGGGAACTGATTTTTCATCTCTGGTTTTTGTCCTTTTTTAAATAACAGTGCCCTTGATGTATCCATTCCACACCTCTCACAAATAGATGTGTATTACTTGTCCAGCTGGATTAATATTGCTGACTGAACTATTCATAATGTTGCAGTGGTTGAATCAAGTTTTATTGTGTAATTCCAAACACGTGAAAACTAAATTCACCTTTTATTGAACTGTCACTCTTTATTCAGTACTGCTAACTCATCAAATTAAGGTGCTGTCATCAACAAGTTTATCACCTTGGCTTTTTTGGTAACAAAGGTAATAAAAGAGGCAAACAAATTATTTTTAATGCTAAATTTTGTGTCCTAACTTAACTATTTTGTGTGATAATTTGACATCCTTCAGCTTTGGGACTTAAAATCTGATAATTTTAATTGTTTAATTAACCTCTGTGTTTGGTGTTCTAAACTTTGTATGTTAATACCCGATTTCACAGTTTTCTGGCAGGTGTTGCTCTGGTGGAAAATTCTACCACTCAGTCATAACGCTAAAGAGAAATTTTAGAGCTAGACAGAACATTTCATAGAAGAACCCCTGTGAAGAAGCATTTCAAAATGAGAGTTACCACATTCAATATTAGTAATTTTAATTTATTTTTAATTAATGGTTGAGGGATTTTGCAAACACAGTTTTTTATAAATGTCTTCAATTAGATTTTGTACTCCAGTTCAGGTTTATTCATTTTATGCTTGCATATATATTATAAAATTAAGATTTCATCAACTAACATACTGCTATGACACTCTTTTTATTGCTAGAGAAATATATTTTACTACTTTAGAGAAATAAATTGAGAAATGTGGCTACTGTAAAATAAGCCATAATGATAAACTATTTATTATGCTTTGTACTGATAAACAAATACTTCGTGGTAACTGAAAAAATAGAGTATATTAAAGAAAATGTTGTTGTTTCTGTTATCTTAACACAAAGCTCTGTGGAGTGACTATGCAGTTCTTATTTACAGGAGTTTGTAACAATAGTAATAATACTACTACTGATAATTTAAGGCTGTCTGTATTCTTTAGCAAAGTATTTAATCACGACCTTACATCTCGGCTGAAGACTGTGGAGAATCCTATACCCATTTAGCAGCATATTTCTATCTGATGTTTTAAATCAGAGTCTTTATGCATTGCTCTATTTAAGCTGTTGAAAGTATATCTGTAGTAACTGCATGGCCATGTAAGAATCTGACAGTCTAATATTAAGCAATGGAAGATTTTTCAAGCTGTTTTAAAACTCAGCATTTCTGAAAAATTAGTCTGTGATTTAGGAGCTATGTATTAGTGTGGTCTGCAGGTCACACTGGAAGTGCAGAAAGAATAAATAACAATTACAAGAATATGCAAGTAAGCATGAACTACAGGTAATGGGCTAATAACTGCTGGCATATTCAGCTGTGAATCCTACTCAGCTGAGAGAGACTGACTGTAAATGATATCAAACAGATGTAATTTTTAAAATGTTAGAGAAGTAGCATTAATCCCAAAACAGTGTAGTGAGGATTCCCATATGACTACTTTGCATGTAACTCATCAAGTGAAAGCCATATCTACTCATAAAATGATAGTTTGCTCAGGCTTATATGTGATTTTCCTTTCAGCTGTGTCCAACAAGCTATTACTAAATGCATTTAACTTGTAATGATTTGTCAAAGGGAGTGGGAATGATTTTCCAATCAGTTGAGGAAAAAAGTTTTTGAAAACTAAAGTATTTTGAAAAGAGAAAAGATTTTTTATTCAGCCCTTGATGCAGCCATCGTTGTCAGCAGATACAGCTGTCCTGTGATCACACTGCCTAAGCTCTTCTACTGAAAGCAACACCCAGAGATTTTCCATATAAAACAAAGTAGCTTCTTTTGCTTATTTCTATAAATGGAGAAAGGGACATATTTGGCTTTCGAAGTTAAAAATGCTTATTTTCAATGGAGCATTTTCTTCTAACAACATACTTTGAATTTACTGTGCAATTTATAGATGAATTAATCGAGACACAGAGAGCTTGAGTGATGGCTGGGGTTCAAGCAGCATGAGGTACAAGAGTTACAACCTGAGCCTGGCAGTTTTTTTGAAGCAAATACTGAGTGATAAGGTCTCCTGTACAACAGCAATGTGCTGTCCTAAAAATGATGGTGTTCCTATTTCATTGCTCCATTTGTTGTTGTTTGAGCTTGGATGTGCACACTTTACAAGTGGCATTTTCAAAAATAGAGGTGAAGGTCCCATACTTTAATGTCTCACCTTTAATAGCTGAAGACACTAAATTATTCATTTCTGATGTGGTGTGACTGAGAGGTACTGAACTGGAGTTCAGGACGGTGGGCTCACTTTCTTGCTCACCTGAAGGTCTGCAGATTAGCCTTTGGCAAGTGTCTTCCCCACTTTAGGTTTCATATTTTTGATCTCTTTCTTTCTTTCTAAGAAAGCACACAACTGTCCATCTTTCTGCCTGTCTTGTTTGCTCTTGTTCTCTCCCTGTCCACTGCAGGTGCAGGGATTTGTAACTGTACAACTACTTCTACACTTTACTAAAAGAAAGTGCAGGGTTTCATGCTCTCAAGATATACAAAACGTCAGAAACACTTCTCATGTTTATGAGATCAATGGCAGTGAACCATTTGCTTTTCATAGCTGTTAATTTTATTTGGATTTTCATTGTTTCTCCCTTCTTTTGCATGTTTAAGTAGTCACAATGTAGCAATATTTTCTCTTCCTTTTTCTTTCTCTTTCTGATTTATTGAACCAATCTAGCTATCAGATAATTACAAAGCCATAAAGAACTTTGCCATATATCATTATATAGGTTTTTGGGGGTTTCTTAATTGCAACTTGTTCATCTTGCCTGTCTGGTTTATTTTATCTTTTTATCTTCGTCATATTTAGATGAACCATAATTTTAATTACTGCAGTTTATTATATTTTGGACAGCAGCAGTATTATCTGAAAAAGGTAGAACAGTACACAGATACAACTTATTGTCAAAGTAACACTGCTGTTAAAATAACACTCAACAGCTCCATTCAGTATTGTTGTCCAGTACTGGATCCAATGAACTCACTATTTCCATCTACTGTTTAATTATTTTTCCAGACAAATACTTGTGAAAAACAAACAACAGAAGGAATGAAACAGTTGACCACCAAGGGGCATTCATAGTGTCTGTCCTGAGAGGAGGATGTAGTTTGTAAAACTCTCATAAAAAAATCAGAAAACTGATTTCTCTGAAGCGGAATAATTTTGTTCTGCTGCTCATCATTAACCCCCTGCCAGGTGTTCAGGTGAACGTGATCACGAGCCAACCCCACAGCTGATTTCACTTTAAGTGATGACCCAGCAGCCAGTCTTTATATGTCTGTGCAAACTCAGGGTAGTGGTGGGGATGGTCTCTTAAGAGTAGCTGAGGTAGCAGACCAAAGCACAGATGAGAAGTAAGGCTGCAACAGAGACTGGAATCCCTTGTACTTCATAGCCACAAAATGGGTGAGTTAGTTTACTGTAAAATTATGTTATATCAGTAAAATCTGATATATTGTGATTAACTAGAATTATTCTAATCTCTGGTTTAACCATTGTATGGTTTACCCATCATTTTATTTAGGATTTTGCTGAGTTATTAGTTGTACATTTATGTTTATACAAATTAGGCCCTGCATAAACCTATTATCTAGAAAAAAAGAACTGACAACACACGTTTTGGGTCACAAAGTTGAAAGTGAAGAATGAGGAGTATTGTGGAATGACTTCTGTTTTCTTCAGCAGATTTGTCTGTGCTGCAATGGTAGGTGTGTGTTTGAGAAGTGTTCAGATTCACCTGACAGAACATAGCTCACTGCTTATCATAAAAAAGTTTGTCAGATCAGAAAAAAAAAAAAAGATAAAAATTAAGTCACTCAAGGAAAAAGAATATTAAGCACATTAATACAACAGTTAGGAAAAAGACCTTTTTACGTCATACTTTTTACTTATTAGGTATGGATTTTTAATGCAGAGAAGGAAATGTAGTAGTTCCCCCTTGGTATCAAATGTCATTCAATAAATTGATAGTTATTGTGGGCTGGGGAGGGAAAATAGAACAGAATAAAAGAGCCTTTAGGAACATGTTTTTGCAATGTGTGCTCAGGACTGCCTTGCTTTTCATCATGGAGTTCAGAATGTGCATTGCAACACAGCTGAAGAAACTGCTAAAGATGTTTTTCAACCATGCAAACTCATGCTGGGAAAAAGTGTGCGCAGAGGGTCAGGTGAAGGTCAGTTACCTCTTCCCACCCCTCCACAATCTCTCATCTAATTTGGTTTCACTGAAAGGAACTGGTTATTCTATTTAAACATATAATGAGTTTTAAACTGTTAGAATTTTAGATTGTAGGAGCTTTCCTGGATCCTGTTTTAGTCTGAATAAAATTTGGACATTCTTAGGGGTCTGTCACTCATAGCAGTGAGCTTCTGTGTTGTTTGCACTGCCCGCACTATCGCTACATCTGCCTGACCCCCCCAATACCGAGGGCTCCTGACAGATTACAACCAACCAAGCCAGTGCTCCAGTGGCTGGAGGCAGTGAGTTCCACCTGCTCCAGGTCCTATTTGAGAGTCAGAAACAGCACTTTGAATAACTCCAGCAAAGACCATTCACAGTGATAATCCCTCACAGGCTTTTTTCCTTTGTTTGGGATTCTTTTGCTGTTAAGGTTCAACTTCTAGATTTTAATCTGGCACCTAGTTTTATCTATGAAACCAGTTAAAAGTGGATGCACTTAGTCATGCAAATACATGATGCACTCTTGCAATTAGGTCAATATGACCTAAAAGAAGTAGTTGTGCTTATAATTAATGGCCTTCGTGATTGATCACAGTCAGCGCGGAGAAGAAATTTTATAAAAGTTTTAGTGTGGTGTCAGCCTAATAACAGAACTTCAGACTTTAATCAAAGAAGGCAGTAAGAGTAAATGGCTTGATAACTATGAAGGAGAATAAGCAAGGAAACATGTTATATTTTTATTTTCTGCAGGGTTTTCAGTGGTAAGGGATATTATGCACTGTTGTTTTAGTGAAAACTAGTGGTGTTTAAAAGGAAAACTTAATATAAAGTGCCAACACAATCTTTTCATACTTTTCCTGCACAGTTCAGTGGAGTATGAAAAGACATATTTCATCCTTTCCTGTAGGAAGTCAGTCTTCCTTATGTGGTTTGTATTCATCCTTAACCGTCACCGCGTATCTCACAGGAGGGTTGTGGCTGGGTCCAGACAGATGTGCTGTACATCTCAAACTAGTTTTCAATTTCCAAGCCGTGCTGAATTTGCAGCCATCCCATGCAGCTTATCATACATTCATCCCATCACCATGAAAAGCTATTTTCTAGTGCTAAAAGGCTGGATTTAGTACCGCACTGGACTCATCAGTTAGGTATAAAATTCCTATCTGCACTGCTTTTGCCAAAATACAGGAAAAAAATGTTTCCATGGCTGTTCTGTCTCAGCAGCTTTCCTAACAATTCTAAGCACCTAGACATGATGTGTTTTGATTATATTTCTGTAATTTGTTTCCCCCATACATTCATCATTGCAGGCATTAGGGGTTTTTTCTGCTATGTGCTGGGGGCTTCCTGGTCATGTTCTAATATCATAGTGCCTAATCAGCTAGAGTAGCCCTGCTGGAATTTATGAAGACCGAAGACTTCTATCTCTGCACTGTGGTTTTATGTGCTACTGTAACACAAAATAACACACACATGCTGGTCATTAGCACTCTTCTTTGGTAGGCAGAAGAAATCAAAGAATTGTTCAGTGGTGTGAACTTGGTAAGAGGCTGACAAACGGGCAGATCTCTAAAATCTTCTGGAACAAAGCTGAGCTTCTGGATCACAAATACCACTGCATTGCAGTCCTGAGAAAGACAAAGCAGGTGGGAAAGATCATGATCTACTCTTAAGGCAGAGTGGATAAAATATTTGTTTACACAAAAGTAGTTTTCAGGTGACTGAATGTTCGATGGGCTGGCTTTGTTAAGGGTTCAAGTTTTGTCTCCTCTGAGCATTTATGAATCATCACGTTATATGTTAGGAATTTTAAGATTCCCATTAATCGGTGGTCATGTTTCAATATCAATTTTTTTAAATGAAACATGGTCTTATAGTTTTTGATCAAAAATAGATGAAGGAATTTCAACAAGTGGAGTGGTTAAGCTGTCCATTTTTATGTAGTAGGTGTATGTTTGGTATTTCCTTTGTTAGTTCTAACTCAAAAGTTTTTGGCATTTGGTTAGAAGCTCTCCACATAATATTAAACTGTGCATAGAGTAAGCTGGTGGTTTTGTTCTCATTTCATTGATTTAGTTACAATAACTGGCTGTCGTCTGCTTGACTCATAATTCCTCTATATGGACACTAAACTGTTACAATAACTATTGTATTGTCTGCTTCAGCATAGTAGTATAATCTGATTCTATCCAGAACCTGGAGTATATTCCGAAGTAATAAAATCCTGGAGTCATTTGGAATGTAAAAGGCTTCCATAACTTCTATATAATATTTTTAATGATGGTTACCAATTGCTAAAGCACTCTGATTCTAATCTATCTTTGCTTCCCTTGGTTGGAAATACAAACACCTGAAATGATAAACAGGTTTTTGAAAAAAGGAGATCCAGAGTATATGGGGTTAGCAGTTATTTCTGCTCTGTATGTTGAAATGAGTATTGGGCCTGTATTCTGTAATAGCAAAACAAGAAAACATGCCATACAAGTAATTTGTATTTCAGATTAACACTGAATACTTTATTTCATTGTACCATACTTGCTAATAGTATTGTATAAATAATACCTAAATATATAAATATTACATTCATTTCAAATATATAAATAATATATTCATATTCACCTGTTATTTAACTACGATGGGTAGCTTTCTTTATGAAATTATTAAATTTATGTTAGTACTCGGACTGTAGAGCATCTCTACACCAAACTTCCAGTGGATTTTCTGTATGTTTCGTAGCATCAGTGAGTGCATATTTATAAAACAAGGTTGGAGAATTGCTTGTTTCAACTGTGTGCACACACACCCCCTCTTACCCCTCCAATAATACTGACTTCCTAGAACCAAATTCTCATGGCTTTCATGCCACAAAGAGACTGAAAGAATTGGTAGGTAATGGATATCCTCCTTCATAGCCAGTATATGGACCACACAGAATTAACATTGTTTTAGGCAAAAGCATTTTCCCAGGAGCAAAGCTTGCTGGAATAAGAATGAATGGAATGTATTGTGTCTGAAAGCTAAACGGTGCTCTAACAGGTTAGAAAAATTAGGATAAATATCTTTATTTTGTTATCCTCTTGTAAGGAAGAGAATTTTCTTTTGATTTCCTGTTCTGTAGAGATGGAGAGTGCCTGTGGTCAGACTTGGGGATGCAGTTGGGGCTTGGCTGAAGAGCAGCTGAGCTGCAGCCTGGAGCAGGAGAGTGTTTGTAACTGTGTAGTCTGATTATTCACTCATCTGAAACTGGCTACCAGTTTTGGCTGCACTGGCCTACAGACTGTAGAGACAAAGCCTCTGTCTTTTTGTATCTCTATTTTAATGTGTATTTCTTAAGGCTTAAAAATTCGTTCAGCTGTGAGGATATTTTTATTCTCTTGGAAGTGCTTCATTTATTTTATTGGACCTTGGTGTACAGCCCCACTGAACATGGTAGATTCTGAGTGTTTTACTCTGGCTTGAAAAAGTGTTCTTAGCAGAACCAAAATGGAAAATCCATGAAAAATGCTGTCTGATGGAAATAAATATACTATGGGATATAGCCACTCCAAATAACAGCCTGGAAGGTGACACTGAAGGACCTCATTACTTTCTTCAGCTCTTAGCCAGCAGCCAACGGAACCAGCTGCTCTGGGAGTTGTCAGTTTGAGCAAAATGGGAGCAGTAGGTGGAGAGGGACAGGGATACAGCTTATGCAAGGGTATGTCTTAAAGGATTGTGTGGGTCTGGTCCCAGCTGACAGGGTGGGAAAGGCCACCTGCTTTGAAGAAGGGGCAACATTTTGTTTTGGTGGGTTTTGGCATGGAGGCTGAAATAGATGCTGTAGCTCCCTGGAGGAAGGACCAAGGACAGGGGGAGGTAGCAAGGAGCAGAAGGGAATTTGAATGTTCCTGTTGTGAAACTCACAGTCTGCAGCCAGAGTGGGATCAGCTCAGCAATTTGGTTCAAAAAGTACATGGAAAAAATGAGCAAAAAGTCTATTGAAAGGGTGATTTGGAATGCCTTGAAATTTCTCATGCCTCCATTTCAGGGTAAGAAATAATTTATTTTTCACTCTTTTTGTATGTGATGGGAGAACTTTGAATTTATGGATTCAAAAAAAGAAAACAAAGCTAACTAGGTCAATCAAAAATACTGTATATACATTTTCTGAGTAACTTCTGTTTTGCTGAACTCCACAAGAGCTCTATACAGATGTATGCAACCTTGTCCTTGCCCGGCTGACTGTTGAAGTTGTGGAAGACTTTAAAAAGTCATCTCCCTTCTGCTGCTGTTCCTAAACATTGTATTGTCTTTCACTGTCACCAGGACTGGGCAGTCACTGAATGTCATCTAGCACTTAATAATATTTATATTGTCATTTGTTATCTCAGTCACCACTGTCACTTTGTCATTTCAGTTTGAGTTATACTGGCTCATGGCATTGCTGCCTCTCTGTCCTTCATCTCACATGTAGATTCATGAATTCTCTAAGTTAGCATACCTAAAGATTCGTTCAAAGGGAACATCCATGTCGAAGATTTACCTTCACTCTATGTACACCCTATTGTAAGTGGTGTATGTTTTTTAGAAAAGGACAGTACCTATTTTATCTTAGACCATGGAGTGTGCTGTATTTTTTTCCTTTATATTCCTTCCATAAGAGAAGAAAAGTTGCACAATGTCATTGCTGTAGCAAGAAAAAGCCTTTGGTCTTCATGTTTGATTGGGTTATTTTGCTGTAGTCAGGAGAATATGATCTTTCTGAAACATCAGATATAAATTTTTACTTCTACCTTCAGAAAGCTAAAGGGCAATACTAACAACCAAAGTAATCTCCTGCTACCATTATCTAGAAAGAAGGTAAATTAGGTTCAGAAAAAGCAGGGATTTATTCCACATCTGAAAAGAACTGGAATATCTGTTTGAATAAGAGAGAGGGCTGGAGAGAGCATAAAACATCACTGTCATGAGAAGTGTGTGTGTATATATACACATACACAAATATATATATATTGTACATACACACACACACATATATATATATATATATATATATCAGCTCTCTAGAATAGTGTTGGTTTTCACAGATTTTTTTGTACCGGTTGGCATTGTTTTAGAATGGAGACACCCATCCATTGGTTGAAATAGTTAATTTTTTAATCAAACATTAGATAATACCTGTCAAAACTTGATATTTTTTTGCGTATGTGCCTGATCTATATCTAGTCAGGAGTAACAGCAGGATGTTCCAGACGCTTCCATCCTGCTTGCACAGTGACACCTGGCTCCGTACAAGAGTCTTCAATTGTCATGGGCTGCTCTTCTGGGATTTGACTTTTACTTACAGTGAAGGAACCTGCTCTATGTGCTTAGTGTGTTCCCCAGCTTGCTCAGAGATTCCAAAGAGAGCCAAACCCTCCAACATATGTGGTAGGCAAAGCAAATTGCTGATGTCTTAATTAAGGAAGAGAAATTAGTTTGTTAATTAGGTAGATTACAGAGTGAGCTTTACAGGGAACACCTACTGGCTTCTTCAGGAGTTTCCCAAAGCCAATGTGTGCCCAGAGAGCGACCCCATTCTCGAGCTGGAAACCTTGGGTTCTAATGCAAAAGAATAACTGTGACTGGTGAAGAAATGACAAGGGACTGAAATTGAGACAGAGCCAGTGTGAGGTGCATAAGCTCAGGAAAAGCATCATGACTCAGAGCACTGTAGCAGCATAGTTTTTCCAAGTAATAGGAAATCCAGGAAAGCTGCCTTGCAAAATCCAGTGTTAGTATTACAGATATGGAGCACATTATAAAAGGGAATGTGAAGCTGAAAAATCTGCTCACCTTGGCATGAATGGAAGGCTGTATAAATGTTATGCACGTGTTAATACTTGTAGACCATATGGGGTTATGTTTATTGGGTTTCAGGGTTTTTTCATCGTTATCATCATTTGCAGATTTTGTGAATGTCTCTCTTGGAGAATAAAGACTTGAAGAAACACTGATCTTCCCAGAACTGCCTTATGATATGCATTAATCCATATTCATTCTGTTGAGGAAAAGTGCTATTGGCTTTTTCTTTCAATATTCTTTCCTCTTTTTTACGTCAGATGAAGAAATTACTAGAATGCTTTCCTAATGTGTCATACAGGAAAGAACAACCTTTCCTGTTTTTGTTGAGTAAACTGTCTTGCTTTAGTATCTTCAAAACCATCTTCCCATAACTTAATTAAAATTCAGCCTTTTTGTTAAGTTACCTCCTGTACTTCTGTATTGCTGTACTTCTATAGTTTGCCACTTTGTTTACTAAATAATGCAATAAGGAGGTGGAATTTCACTTTAGTATCCAATAAATAATAAGTTAAAGTGTAAAATGCAGCAATAAAAATGATCAATATAAAAATAATTAAATTATTATGACTAGCATGTACATGTAACTGTTTAAAGTTAATTTTCGTTTGAAATTATGCATTGTACTTGAAAAAGTTTTTGGGAGTATAAATTCATGTTTTTCACTGTAGATGTGTATATAAATCCAGAGAAAAGAGAAAATAAGAGGTGTCAAAAAATAATCTGATTTACTCTCCATTTAAAAAATGGAAAAAAAAATCTGTCTTTTTCAGTGTTGCCTTTGATTTCTTTGACACCTTGGAATGGTTTGTTGTTTTCCATCTGATTCTGGGCAGTGAGGGAAATATGCAGTGTGAAATGCCTCTTATCAAAAATATTTTAAAAAACTCACATGGCATTTAAATAAATTCCATCAAACATTGTCAAAGTCCTTGCTACACCAGGGCTTTGATCAGTGTTTGCAGCATAACAGCCACCCCTAATCCATGAAACCTGCACTGAGAAGGTGGCACTGCTGGTGTTCAGCAAGGCACGGACTTGGAACAGTTCTCTTGTATCAGTGTTATTTCTCTGACTCCTTGTTAAAGAAGTACTGATGTTGCAGATGTATTGCAATTCATTCCACAAATCAGTCTGCAATTAGATATGAATCGAGGTAACACATAGAATTTCCTCCTGCCTGTGGCATTCATGCAACTATTTGTAGAATTGTAGTGTGTCCTCAGTGAGGTGTGATAATGGGATTACTGGTGCTTTAAATGTTCATCTCTGTCTCCTCAATCTGTTGTGCAGGGGATGTTATGGGCCAGGGTTCACAAGAGTTTGTGTAGCCAGAGGTGCCCAAGGTGGTTCTAATAAAGCTCTCATTAGTGGCATGACAGATGTTACAATCACACATGGACTTTTGACACATAAAGTTGTTTTGTTTAGGTGAATAAACCTCCTAAGAAGGCATAAAAGAATTGTGGGCCTCAGGCAAGACAGGACTACCAGATCTGGTTTTGGTATACACAGGGTCAGTTTGGGATTTTGTGCCACACTTCCAGAATCAGGGTGACTGGGAAGCCAAGTGCGGGTACTTGGCAGTAGTGAGAAGAGTCAGTCAGATCTAGATGATATCATTAGATCAGTCTGCTGATGGATCTTCTCTAGGTTCAGTTTAGCTCCTGAAATGAAGAGCAGTGGCAGCAGCTCAGATACAGCTTCAGGAAAGGCAATCTTGAGAATAACAAAGAGGGCAAAATGCAAAACTCAAAGAATTAAGCATTTCTGACATTTTTTTCGAGTAAACATTGAGTGGAAAAGAGTGGGAATAGATAATCCAGAATGACTGTTTTGAGACATACTATAAAACTGCATAAACCTGCTTACAAATCCCCAAAACAGAAGGGTTGAGAACTTCCCTTCTAAAAAAAAAAAAAAAATTATCATTAGTCCATTTAGAGAAATTGGAGATTTAAAGGTCATGTGCTGAATTACATGTAATTTGCTGTCTCACCTCTATTTCTTTTTAAGATAGGACAACATAGCTGGATTGTACTTGGCAACTTGCTTTTTGTTTTGTTTTTTTTTTTTTTTTAAGCCTTTTGTAGACCTAGTTCAATCTTTCTCCAGCTACAGGGTTGGGTTGGTTTGTTTACTTGGGATGTTTTGGGCAGGATGTGGGGGATTTTTGTTTGTTTGGGCTTCTCTTTTTTCCATGAACTCCGTATATTCATATACCTACAAATTATTAAAACAGAAATAGATACATATAGGTGTGTATTTTGTCAATTTTCTCAACCAGATTCTCTGGCAGCCCATAATACTTATTAAAGTGTACAAAATCTAAAATACTCAACACATACTGACATGGACTTCAGTTGTCATTTGTTTCAGTACACAGACATAAACACCTCTTTTAGATGACCACAGTATGCAGGAAACTTTTACTGAGGAAAAGAAACTTAGAAAGCTGTAGAGCTTTAATATTAGCTCTCTCCTTTGGGCAGGGAAGCAAATTCATTGCTAAAATGCATTAGATAACTTTCTTTCCTTGCCTCTCAGAGATATCAGAAACCTAAAAAAGGCAATTTAGAAACCCCAGCTGTGTTAATCTTGGCTGGGGAAGTAACTTGCTTGTTTTAACTTTCAGAGAAGCATAAGGAGGAGAAGTACTGATCATTCTTATTTATATGTATTTTTTTATTCTTTGTCTGAAAATCTTATTGTGGTTTTGGCTTAGATTTTAATTCCTGTTAGCCTGAGCATAATATATATATTATTCAAGAGAGATGATGCTTTAAGTAAAAAAAAAAATTGGCAGTACTGTTGTGTATATAAAAGTCAGTTTCAATTAGATGATAATACTGTTTTAATATGACAGACCATCAGCAGTTTTGAGTTATTTGAAATTCAATAGCAAACATTTTAAGATAATTAAGTTTGTATGTTTGCTTTGTTTGATCAAGTCCTATTTTCATGCTTCCATCTGCTCAGAAGGGGGTGTTATGGATGGTCCCCGGGGGCCTTAGTTTAGATCTGGGCTCAGTGGATGGTGTCAGCAGCAAGGACAGTTCCATTGTCAGCAGTTACAGTGCTATGAGTGTCGCTCTGAAATTTGATTTTGTTCAGCCAAAAGTGAACAGTGAGATAGTATCATATGCTTAAAAGTGAAGAGTTTTAAGAAAACATAATATGCTTGCAAAATTTGTCAAATGCTAGATGATATTTGTGGAGTAGAATGATGATAAGCTGTTTTAAACAGTACCTTTCAAAAGCAGTGGTGTAACACTATCTGTGTGTTAGGGTCACTTAGTACCAGAAACCCAAGACAGAATTAAGAAACTCACTAAACTGTGCTTGAATTTGAATAAACTGAATGTTTGGAAGGGATGAATATCTTCCCTGGCAACTGTAACTCCACACTGATGATGGAGGATTTTTTTAAAGGAAAAGGTATTTTTTCCACAGAAACGCCTCAGTTTATTGTTAAGATTTGAAGGTGAAAGATGATGTGAGAGTCTTTCTTCTTCTCATATCATGAAATGCATTGTTATGGTTTGGAGTCTTCAGAGCTGCTAACAGGGCTGCTGAGAGGAATCGCCATTCTGGGACTTTGTGTCCCAGTAACTGAGCAGTTTGATACCCAGTGGTTCCAGTAACCTTTGAGCACATGAGAGGAGACTGATGTACATTGCACTGGGTGTCTCAGTCATGCAGCTGGAAAATATGGGTCCCTTTCCTTACATCCAGTTCTCCCGTTTCACTTAATTGAGCTATTAACATTTTAGAAATCATTAGTGCCTAACAGGTCTTGAGCTTTTTGCTCAAAATAGTATTGAGTGCATTTGAACAAAAGGGATGTTTCTTTCAGGAAAACTTCCCTAAAAACATATCTGCTCATGGATTTGAGTCTGAGAGCTGTTTCCTCATGCAGAAAAGAGAATTCTCTCCAAATTATTGCTCTCTGGTGATAGCAGGGAGAAACTCGCTTGTACTGCTGCAGAGAAGTTCCTTGTTTCTGTGCAGTGGTGTTTGCTTGTATTTACAGCTTTTAGTTCCTTATTCAATAACTCGTTGAATGTTCATCTATAAATGGAATTTTTATTGCTCAAACTTGATCAGGCAAAGGTTTTTGACTAAACCCCTTTTGAGCTTAGTAATAACTATGTTGGACTTTAAGTTTGATGTCTTGTGCCCCCAGTATATCCCTCTCCTAAAATATATTTTGTTTTGAAAAATGGAGTTTTACTATCTCAGGAATTAGAAGCTTACATACCTCTGATATTAAAACCCAATCCTCGTACAGTATGTCAAATAACAAGAAACTCTGAGCAATGGTCTGAATTTCAGGTTATTTGGAAGACATTTCAAGAATAGCATCTTCATCTCAATGATCGGGTCTTAGCTGAAGGAAACAAATGAGTTTAAGTGAAAGATGTTTTAAATGAAATGAACTGTTCCATTTAGCTGTGGGTGTATTCTCCAAATCCCTCACGTCCTGTCAGGGTATAGGATTATTCAACACTTGGTCTTGCTCCCTAACTCTTCTTTTGGCTCTTCTAAGTCATCATCTCCTGGGAAGTATTCTGAGTGCATTTTGTTTTTCACAGTTTGAGCGCTTTATTTTTTTCTTGCAACTCCTAAAAATAAAACCTTAATGGAATCTTTCCACTCTGGTCAAGTATTTATGCTATATATGATCAATATAGAGGGAGTAAAATTCTGCTTGTGCATATTTTTTCACATCCCAAGTGAAAGAAAAGTTTTAAAATCACAGAGGATTTATAACTAGACTATAACTTTAACTGATAAAAATCACAGAGATTATAACTTCAGAAATACAAGTAAGGGTGAAGGGTTCTCCATGGCACTTTATCTTACAACACTGAATGCCTATTGTGATTCCTGAAAATCAAAAATCAAGTTCCTTAAAGGAATTTTGGACTCTTATTTGTGAATGTATTAATAACTCTAATTTTAAATGTTATTTTACTTTTTCTGGGATGTAATTTGCTCAAACAAAGAGAAAGGAATCTTTTTCATTCAATGAATTAAATGCTAAAAATGGCAAGAAATTTGAACATAAAACCAATATTGAAAACTGAGGGCAACCTGAAAGCAGCAATCTCATTTTATAAAAAAAAAAAATCAGTTTGTGTTCTGTGAACAATGTTTTTTCTCCCAATGCAAGTTGATTAAATTGTGAGTTGTGTGTTAAAGATCTGCAAGGGATACAAGTGAGAGAAAAGATCCTGAGAACGTAAGAAAACTTGCTTGATGCTACAGCTGCCTCCTTTGTCATGATTCTCCAGGGTCCACTTAGGAGAAATCAAGATTTACATTGAGGCATGAGAAGGGACATGTTTTCTGCTTTGTCACTCCTCAGGATAAAACTCCAGTGTGTTTCCAGTCCTTATCGAATGTGACCTATTCCTCATTAGCTATTTGTGCTTTCATAAATCAAATGTGAAGCGTGTAGTTGGAATGTTGAGAACAAAAAGACTGAGAGTGGTTATGGCTGAAAAACAAAAGTGCTGATAATACTACCTTTAAATCTCTTATCTCTGGACTTGAGAGTTTTATCATTTTGACAAATTTGGCAAGCTCAAAGAAAAAATTAAAACCATTTTTAAAAATCTGAATGCAAGATTTCAAGCCTTGAACTATACCAAACATCTACAGTTTATTTTTTAAATACATGAAGCTAGAGGAGATGCTTAAGAGCTAATTATCAAAAAGTTGTTAGAAGATGGGGATTAAAGCCAACAACTTTTGGATATTTTTCTACTTCCTGTGGATTGAAGCAATTAGTAAAAATGTTGCCATCAGCAAACAGTTTCCATCGTTATTTCCCACATGTATCCTTTGCAACTGTACGAGTTCTTTCAATGATAAATAAAAATGAGTCTTCTTTCTCATTTGAAAAAAAAAAAACCAAACCCAAGATTAAAAGTGTCCTACTGATACTAATATGAGCAATATCATTTTTCATTAAAGGTAGAAGTTGTTTATATCCTAATATCTTGACAAAAATATTCAAGGTTATTTTGAGCCCTGTGGGACAGCAATAAAGGCTTCTGCTTTAATAAATGAAATAAAGAGCTTTTAGAAACTCTCGAGCTTCTGCAATGAAATTGAGCATTGGTCTGTTGAATGAGTTTGTTGTCTCTGACGGGGTTGACTCTAAAATGGTCCGTCAAATAATCTGGCTATATAAAGAACTGCATAAATTCATCAGCAAAATGCCTATCTGTACCAAGAAAAATGTGGATTTATGTTCTTAGCATTTCAATTATTTAATTTTTATTATGGGGATCATCTCATTGTAAAATGGTTGCTGTATTTTAAATCAAGCTGTTAGTTAATGTGCTCTGTTAGTGTACAGAAATTCAGCTCAGATAAAGTCAGCTCCTCTTGTCCTGCAAACTCCATACACAGTAACAAATCAACCCACAGTCCCCTCTCATCCACTCTGGTTCAAATCACCAAATTTTGGTTAGATTTTTCCCAAATCTGGCAAATACTTTAATTTTCTTTCCTTAAGAGCATTTTGATGTACTTTAAGAGAAGCCCAGGTTTCTTTTAGAGAAAACTGGACAAAGCTTTTCTTACACATCTAAGCATTTTATGCTGAAAGATGTGAACCTGTTTTGGGATGTGTCAGAATAATGTCTTAATCAGGATGACTAAAGTCTGTGAAAAGGGGGATTCCTTAGAGCCTGGAGCTGACGCCAATAATGTGGCAGTTTTACCTCCTTCCTGGCTCTTTGCATTCCTACTCACATCTATGAGTAAAAATGAAATTTTCCTATTGAAGTTCACATTGGTGCTTATGTTACACTTTTGCTCACCTACAATTACATAGTAGTTGTTTTGTGTGTGGAAAATAGGTATTTTGACTACTCAAGTATTTTTTGAAGGCAAACAGTACATAGATTAGGCTGTGCATAGTTATTTAATATAAGTGTCCTTACTTGGACACTTCCTTGCCATCTAGAAAAATATTTTGAAAGCATTTTATGCGTTTCAGTTGAAAATATAATTTTCAATATTTTTATTGTTATACTTAATTATTTTTGAACAGAAAGGCTGTATTTCTGTTGGAATCCAAATTTTAAAAACTGGAATAGAATCTGACTGCTTCTTAAAAATTACTGCTAAGAAAGGAAAAAAATAGTTTTTATAGATGAATATGCTCTCTCGCTGGCCTTCTTATCTTAAAAATTACTGTTATTTTAGCTGGTTATTCACATGAGTAATCCACGGAACTCTGTAAAGGTTTCAATATTCTCAGTTTTATGACTTTCACTGTTACAGAAATGATTTTTAGTGTTTTATTATTACATGAGGCAAATAATACGGGATTGCAGAATCTACTTTGTTTCTCTCTGGTTTCTGTCACTTCCATCCAACTTAATGACCCATTTTCTAAGGTGCTCATACCTGACACACATCTGTATTTGTATTTACATACATAAATATTATTTAGTGATATTTCTGAAAATAGTTCCTGGAGCCTAGGGACTGTTGTTTTGTGCCAGCAATATAGGAAGGGCGAGCCAATACTTGTGCGCTTCAGGAGAACTGACACAAGGACTCTGACAAAAAAGATGACAGAAGCCAGACAGTTAGGAATATAAAAAATGTCGTGCATAAACTTTATAGTACACATTTTGCCCTGAATTTCCTTTCTTCCATATAATTTTGGATTAGAAGAGGGAGGTGGGGGACATCCCTCCATTCTCATAATAGTTTCTATATTATTGACCATTTTCTGTGTTAAGGAGGTATATGGATTGTATTAAATACTTCCTGTTCCGTCTGCTCCCAAACCATTTCAAAGATTATATGTTCTATCATGCTAATAATATGGATTTTCTAACTGCATGAAGAAGTTTATGCAATAGACCTTGATAACTTCTAGAAAATTATCAGCAATTGCACAGACAATTAGTCACAGTCAAACGTTGGCAGGTTTAAAGACTCAGTTAAACTTTGAATAGATATTATAAAAATGATATCTGCATGTGACTACTCTGAAGAATCCAAATCTGAGATTATAATTAACATCTATTTTCTCTCTTCTTGGAACTTCCAAATTTAAAGCAATGATTTCTCTTAGTATTTTGGATTTCTGGTTGTATACAACATGAAGGATATGAACATGTACACACATGAGGATAGACACTACTGAAGTATAAAATACAGTGAAATAATATCTTCTCTCAAACCCTAGTCCAATTCTTAGCTGTCTTATTCATCAGGGACAACAATCCTGGCTCAAATAGGATGTTTTTGGAAATTTAAATGTAGTGGAAATATTTTAATTTCCACTGCTGAACCCCTGACAACACTTATCTCTTAAGGGAATAGTTTGAGCATAAAATAAGCAAATCTCTTCTGATGGAGATTCTTCTGTTTGGCTTTAGAATTTTACTGAGAAAATTAGCACAGAAAAAAACATGGCAGAAAACATAGAAAAAAATCTGTAGACCTAGAAGGTGTCTGGATAACCCTTGTGTTTTCTGTGAATATAAACAGTTTCTTGGAAACAATTCCAGATATAGCTGAATGATTGCAGGGTCATGTGATAGCCTGGATCACTGTTCCATGCTTTGCTTCTGCAGTGCTACAAGTTTGTAATAATTTCATTGATTAATACCTGAAACAGAGCAGGTTCTATTATATGTCATCATTAATCACATTCAACAGTGGAATTCTGGATATGCCTTTCTTAATTTACCAGTTTGGATTTATTTTGGTGTGAAGATGCATCGGCGTTGTAGTGTGATGTGGGGGTGATGGATTTTATTGTGTGTTTGTGTGGTGGCATTGCAGGGGTAAATCTTGCTTGCATCTCCTCTGAAATGTTCCACATGACATTACCCCAGCTTCTCTTGGTGTGATATTACATTTTGGTGCATGTGTCACGATCTTCTCAATGAAAAACAGTTTGAATAAGCTATGTTTTAAGTGCATGAGATGGAATTTCAAGTGAGTTTTTGCTGATACCCTCAATGGTTTTCTAGCTTGGCTGCTCATGAAAACTGTGAAATTAAAGCTAGATACACATCCACCAGGATATGAGAAGAATAATGTATTCAAAATATAAAACTGTTTTTCTGAATGTGTTAATCAGCTTAATATACCTTCCAATTATGCTTATAATATCTGTTAAAGAATCTTCCTATATTTATTTATTTTTAATTTTGGGCCTGATGCAATATTTAGAATACAATTATGTTTTGGTTTGCTGTGCTCTTCTTGCCACTTTCTTGTGTTTTGAAGTCTCCCACTGATTGCTTCTTATTTTTCATTAGTGATGGCCCCTTCAGACAGTCAGGCTCTGAGCTAATTAGCAAAGCTTTGTTCATGAATGCTTGTTTCCTCCAAAAACTCTGCAGGAAGGAAACTCATGAACAATACTACACAATCTGCAGTTGCAGAGACTATAGTGTTAAAAGTAATGTGCTGCAATGTTCAAATTAAAGTCCACCACTTTAGAAATTATTAATTCATGCTCTACGAGGGGGAAGTTTATAGTCCAAAGGACAGTGGAGTAGGATGATGCACTGCTGCAGGTCTGAGAATCAAAAGCTGGCATGCAAGAATGGTGTCTGTCTAAACCACTGTTTGAAACTCCTCTGGAATTTTGTGGTTAGACCTGCAAACCAGGCTTTTTTTAGCCATCATTTGGCAAGCTCCAAGCCTTCTTTGTTTTCTTTTGTCCTGCATTGTTGATCTTTTGATTCTGTGGGTGTCTAGTTGCTGCTTAAACAAATTGTGCGTCACAGTGATGAAAGACTGCACTGACTTTTGTCAAGGTTGGAAGAAGCAGTGAGCAAGATGAGGAATAGATCTAAGTATGGCAGGAGGAGGAGCTGGGTTTTCTGAGATGGTAAAGCAACAAAATCTTGTACCTTTGGGATGTAAGAAACTATGACATGAAGAGCTTCTGGTCATCACTGTGTGCTTCTGATTAAGGGCACTAATTTGGGAGCAGGGATAGGCATTTGTCTCCTGTCCCCTCATGTTACATTCATGGCTTCATCTCTTTATTATTTGAGGCATCACAGTCCTTGTTCAGTGAGACCACCCCTGCTTATTTCTTGTGGGATAGTTTTCAACACTACGTTTGCTTATTGCATGTGATCCAGAATTTGTGCTTTTGCAATGAGGCAGAATCTTTCTCTTTCTGGATAATTTTAAAGTTTTTCATATTAAATGAGCAATACAAATTAGTATTGCTCATCTGCAGTGGGAAGTGCTGCCAGCACCACTGAAGGGGTGCAATTGCCTCCTGGCAGACACTGCTCAGTAGATATTTTCTGAAGCCAGGATGTGTTCCTTGGGTCCCATGCTCTTATTGTGTGATGTGTGCATGAAATATTGTGGTGCCAGATACTGTGCTGTGTTTCTTTCTCCTCTTACTGAAGTTCACATGATCTCCTGCCTTCCCCCGCCCCTAGTCCTAACCACTCCCTCGGGTTTCTCTCGTTGGTCCTATTACCCCAACTCTGCCCATGTACCGCCCCTATACCCTGAGACCATTTGTCCATGTGCTCTCCCTGCCCTCCTGGTACGCGGATAACCTGGAGCTCCAGGCCATGTGATGGCCTCTCTGCCTCTGGGACCAGCCTGCCAGCACCTCCTCTCCTCTGCCTTTGGGAGCCAGCACATGTGCTGGCTTCTAGGCTCAGGAGAGACAGCATGGAATGAAGACCTTTGCAGCCCATGCAGAGAGCCTTCTCACCTCCCTTGCTATCACTGAGTTGCAAGCTGACAGCCAGCCAGAGCAGAAATGTGGGGCTGTCCAGGATGGACTACGGGAGGGCGGAGAATCTCTGCCCTGCCCTGAGAAGCCTCCGCTGTGCTCCCAAGGTTGCAGCTGCCAAGCAAGACCAGCATGCAACAAAATATAACATGAATCTAGTCAAAGTCATTCTGTAAATAAGCAATCCTTAATGACTGCATGAAGATTTGCATGTGTGAAGATTTGCATTCAAGCTTCCCTGGAGTTTGCCAGATGAGGGTTCTGGAAGGGGCTGTAGCTTGTTACCTGTTGTACAGTACATGAAGAATAAGAGTTCCTGCTGCTTCAGAGAAAGACAGCCAGAATATTGATTAAAAGCTGGCTCCTGAAAAGATGTATGTTAATCCTTTTGAAGTGAATGTTTATTCAAGGAAGTTTCTGCAGAGATTGCCCATAAATTTGATGTTGTTTTAAGCAATGGGTAGAATACATATTTCCTTGAAAGGAAATGTAGCATATTGGCTCCATTAAAAGTGAGTGTACATTTTGTTAGCGTGTTGTGTCATAGCTTAAACTTAAACTCATGACTAGGCAATTCAGTGTGCATTGCAGTTGCAAATAGTTCTTAACATAGATTAAAATTTGGGCATGTGATGGCTTTGATTAAAATCAACATATGGAATGAGTGTTACTAAAATGCAGACGAAAAATAGTACAAAGAATTAATAAGGGACACTGATAATGGAATGGCGGTCACTTAATATTTTATGTAGATTCATAAAACATCTTTCAAATTTTGAATCAACAGCTGGTTAAAAATGCAATAGTAATGAGCTCATTTGTATGTAAATGACTGTCATTCTATTCTAGGCTACCCATGCTTTATGGTATCCTGCTAGATATCACTAAGTATGGTCATGAAAATAGGCCTTTTCGGGAAACCCTTCAAAAAATCAATTTAAATGCAAAGTCTTTGCCTGGCTTTTAAGTTTTCAAAAGTAATTCATAAGGTTCTATCAGTCTGGAAATTCTGTATACTTGTATTTAAAATAGCAATCCAGTACGTTATTGGGAGCTGAATATCATACAAATGAGGAGCTCTAGGGTAATTCTGGCAACACCAGAAGGTAAATTCTTTGCATGTTCAAACTCTCTTGGAAGAACTGGGCAAAGTAGGTGGCAATGTCTGTGTACCCAGAGGTGTGAAGTAAATGTGCAGAAGAGTCCACATGGTGTGCATTCCTTTATATTGCTTAGGCTCAATATCCACTAGAGCTCCATATTTTCTGTAAATACCTGGACTTAAAGGGCAAAAAAGCAAATTTATAATGAGGAATTTTCACACAGACACCTTGCCATAGCAAGGTTTTGTACTATACCTGGTGCAGAAGTGAACCATGTGCCTGTTCTCACTTTTAAAGGATGGTCATAAAGATGAACACTTTGACCTTGGCATGAAGGGCTCATGGATGTACAGCTCAAGCTTTATGGGTTAAAAAATTATTTTAGGGAAATGAAATAACTGAGGGGTTTTTTGATAGTATACAGCAATACACAGAATATTAGAATTTCAATATTAGTCCTTTTACTGAAAAAGTAAATTTTACAATGTTTGGAGCAACTTTGATCTTCATAAAGCTTCAAATTAGTTAAATTCTAAAGGAAGGAATTGACTTTCAGTCATACTTACTAAAATGTTTAGTTCTTTTGTGTTTTTAATAATACATTTTTAAATGTAAGTGGCTTACACACACTTAAAGTGAAAGTCTTAAATACAGATTGGAGATTAGAAGTGTGTGTTAAGATGAAAACCAGAAAGAAATGTTTTG
Organism: Edolisoma coerulescens; assembly: GCA_013397115.1. NCBI lineage: Eukaryota > Metazoa > Chordata > Aves > Passeriformes > Campephagidae > Edolisoma > Edolisoma coerulescens. The sequence goes on from VWZW01004108.1 coordinate 364,414, forward strand.
ATTGATAGCTCAGAAGGAAATGCCAAGGATAAATATAAATACAGTTGATTGCAATTGATGTGGGCAAGTGGTAATCAGCTGCTAATCTAAACAAACAAGACTCCAGCAGATATTTCAACTCTTCACCTTTCCACTTGTCTTTGAGTTGCCTTTCCCAATCCCATTTGCAAACAATTTTTCTACTTGTAATATTGCTATTACGTTTCTTATGCTGTGGGCAGTTAATGAAAAATACTTTTTAAAAAGAAAGAAGTGTATGGATGAAGTGAATGTTTATGATTCAGGAAAAGCGTCCTCTTTCTCAACTTTAGAGAAAACTAGGATAATGGGGTTTTTTTTTCCTGAAAGAAAAAGTACACTGCCTTATTTATTATACTATATACATATAATATGGAAATATTAAAATAATATCTACATGCACACCTTCAGTGTGAATTGTAATTTTCTTTAGAGTGGCAGGAAATACGAAGAGGTTTGCTTTTAGTTTCTGCTCCATTTTTTATCTCACCAAGGAAAGGTTTTGCTGAGATAGCAGTTTGCATTCTTTCTTGTGATATGAATTATCAGGGTGAAACCAGTTCTCCAACAGTGCTTTACCGTGGGCAGGGTTCCTGTAAACAGTTGTAACCTTCAGGCTGGTGAAGGTGACACAGACTGACTGAAGTGGGTTGTGGAATTCAAGGGTCACGTAATGAATTCTGATGAAGCCTAAATGCTCTAAATGAGGTGGTGGGACTGACCATTTTTTATAGGATTATGTGTTAGCACAGAGCAGTTTTGAGCTGTTTGTTAATGTGTCAGCCTCGTTGTGAAGTGATTAAGTATTAAAGGTACTTTAAAATACAGTTGCCTTTTTCAATCTTCTGAAAAAGAAGTTTTTTAGTTTCCTGGAGAATTGCCTAGACTACTCCATATAAATAAAAAAGCCTGAAACATATAATAATTGCTTTGTGACATCTTTTTATGAAACGTATTTGTGAAAGTGCAAATAACAGAAATGAGTTCATTGCTATTTTTACCACCAGTTTTAATCTGTGTAGATTTTTTACACTGTAAAACAATAAAAAAAGAAAGACCTTTTCTTCTGCATAAGACCACATGTGTGGAAAACGAATAGCAAACACAAATAAACTGAAGCAAATTTTAGCAAATATTAAAAAAAGATTTGAAATTGCCTATGGAAATGTAGGTGTTTGGACATTGAATTCAAGAATTACATTAATTTAGAGAAGAAATAATAGCATGTGAACTGAATTTCCAGTTAGAATGAATTATCTTACTATGGATTTTGAGTAGTTAAACTAAAAGCTTTTTGCACTTAAGTTATTAGCTGAGCAGTAAGATGAGATATGAATACTTTCAAAATTCAGCTCATGAATTGCTTGCTTGGGAAATTGTTGTTTATGGATTGAAGCAAAAATTGTAAAAATTAGTTATGCATAATTATTGAGGAGTGTGATTAGAGCATTGTGTTGTTTTCTGGCTTGTTTATTGTATATCCTGAAAGATGATACAACTGGAACTTCAACTGAAACTGAGGTGATAGGAACTAATGCAATGTAAGAAGTTTCAAAGCTGCCCACGAAGGGTCCCACCTCTCCCTGTTCACACAGCTTTTTGATAACGCTGAAGTTTAGACAGGTTTAGCAAAGTGAAACAATAGTCTGATGGAGTTTCAGACTACTGCAAAAAATTTTCAGCAGACTCTATTAAAGCCTACAATACTACATTGGGAAGTCTCTCAAGGCTCCTTTATCAAGGATAGTTTATTGCCCACATCATTTGTTAAAAGGCTTTTAGAGCCATCATGGTCGATTGGATTTGTGTGGCTGTTGTAAATGTGCAGTAAGTCAACATTAAAGTTCTTATGAAATTTTAATGCCAAAAAATTAAAAGCACAAGTGCTGTAATCAGTTCATAAAACAAAATATTTGAGTCTCTGACCCTGTGCTGCCAGGTGGGGATCAACAAATGCTACAGTGTGTTGTTTTCTTTCTCTCCAGTAGATGCTGGAGAGATTTGTAACTGTTCCTCTGTACAAGTGGTCTGGTGCTCTGTGTTAACGAAGTATTTCTGCATTACAGACAAGCTTAATATCCAGTCCTAATATTCTGTACTGGTGAGCATGTGTTCTGTGTGAAAAACACTGTGCAGTAGTCAGCTCTATAGCTGGACATGTTGCTGTTTACTGCACTTTCCTGAAAGCTTTTGTGTTTGTACTCAGTCAGATATATTTTCCAGATATTTTTATTTTTTCAGTTTTATGATCAGAAGTGAAGGAAGGGTGACATGTTTATTCTAAACAAGTGGGTTACTGAGTTTTGGTAAAAGTAACATATTAAGTGCGGGCCTGGAGTGAGAGTGTTTCTCATGGACTGGACCTTTAGCAAACCAAGTTATGTGAATTTCAGTTTTATTTTGTTGTTTTTTTGTTTATTTTTTCCCTTGAGCTTCTCACATTCACTTTTTCTGTTCCCCCCACCCCGAGAGTTATAATCTTTATTTTTCAGTGTAGTACATATTCTTTTATTTTTCCCTTAATCGATCTCAGTCTCTGCCAATTCTCCATCAAATTAGGGACCATTTTGAACTTGATTCTTTAAGATGGTCATTTGTTTTTACCGGCACATTTCAGGGTTTGGCACCAAGTTTTACAAACTCAAAACCTTTTGAAGTAACAATATAAATCAAAACTGAAAGTGGTGGAATATATGGCCACAACTTAAAATCCAATTTTGGGTTTTGTCTTTGCACAATGCTGAAATTATGTAAAAGGCTTAAAAGATGATCCATGTGTTTACTCAGTGTACAGATGGATGACAAATCAAATGTCAAGACCCCCTTAGGACTATAACAGAAAAGAAGTTTTTTGCCTCCTTTTAAAACATAGAGGGGAAACAGCTTTAAAATGTAAACAGTTTCTAAACTGCATTGCTTGCATGCAGAATGCAATTAATTAGCTAAAAGGAAAAGTTAATTTAGAAATATAATTATATATATTGAAAATAGAATCAGGCATATGGACAGGGGTCCAAAAAACTGATATGGAAAATCTGTTTCCAAGCAGTAATTTTTTCCATGCTGGGAGGAATTATTAGGAAACTTGTAAATATTAGATAATTTGAAGAAAAAAAATGGACTAGTATGATTTATATCATCCTGAAGTAACAGTGGCAAATAATGTTGTTAGCTTCAGAGAGGAAATTATTGTATAATATATGAAAGTCATCTGCAGTGGAGGCTTGTCATGGTGTAACTAAGAAGTAATGACTAGACCAATTTTAGGAAGAATGAAGTGTGCAGATTATATATAATGACGGAGAATGCAAACAAAAACCCCTGACTAACCAACCACCTACCTCTTGAATAATCTATTTTGGGAGGAAGAGTAAAACAGCCACAAAGTCAGAATGTGTCTGATTTTGTACATTTTTCTTACCACCTGTTGCAAGAAAAATCAAATTGTTATTGCTATTAATCAGATTGTGTGAGTGAAAAAAAGTTGTTTTCATTAAAAACAATGACCTAAATCGTCTTTACTTCAGTTATAGCGGGACTGGACATTGCACTTAGGGGGAATATGCTGTGGTTTCTAATTCACAGTAAACTGTTGCAACAGTTGCTGTCTCTGGGATGGATCTCATTAGGATTTGCTCATATCTGGTGAATTTTTAAATTTTTTTTTCAAATAAACATAGTAATTGCTGAAATCCTCTAGAGAAGTTCTTTGCAAACTATGGACTAGTGAGTTTTATCCAGGTATTTCCCTCTCTGTCCTAAAGTGTCTTTCTTAATTGTGTTTTAGGATTTACTTCGTGCTATGAAAAAGAGATGAAGCTTCATGTCAGCAGTGCATGGACCAATGATGCAATTTTGTTAATCTCTACATGAACACTGTTGTGTCACGTTGCTGGCTTTCACTTCTCCATCAGAGAGAACAAACATTTATCACTGGCAGTTTACTTTACTTAGCATTTTGTGCAAAACATTGATTCAGATAATGGTAAAGTAGATAGAAACCAATTTTCTACTGTCATATATTTTATTTGTCTGCTATCTGTTTAATCTAGTCTGTATCTTTATCTAAATTAACTGTCATTTGGAAAAACTTTTTTTCTCAACAATATAGACTACATTTAAAGTTCTAACATAGTGCAATTTAAAAAAATAAGATTAAAGGAAGGATCCAATGCATTAGGTTTTTTTCTAATTTGAACCAGAGTGGAGCCCTGAGCTTCTTTTGTAAAACACATATAAAGCAGAGTATGAGAAGTTTACCAGAAGAAGGTAGAAGCATTTGCCTATGAATGGCCATGTAGAAAGCTGAAATGATGGGAAAGTTTTTCTAGTGAGGAGCTAATGCATTTTTCTTTCTCAGTGGAAATTTTTTCTCTTGGATAAGATGCACAAAAGTGTTCAAGGACAACAGATTGATGAGGCCATATTTTTATTTTTACAGAAATTAAATTGCTCTTGAATTATAACAAGAATATTCTAGATATAAACTCAACACAATGCTTTTATTTCAAAGTGCTTGGTCTTCAACAGATGTTTACTTTAGCAATTACAAGAAAAAGTTAGTTTCAGTTACCGTTTTCTCGGTAGTTTGTAATCTTTGTCCCAGCTGGACCTGAGCATGTAGTTTTCTTGCAGAGATGCTATGGAGCTGCAGGCAGCTTTCTCAGAAAGTGGTAATAAGGTACTGGAGGAAAATTCTACTTTATCAGAGGTCAGCTTCAAAATCCCATTGGTATAATAGTGCTAAAAATTAATTTGCCACATATACAATATACATTTCATTACTGCACAGGTTGATACACTAGATGAGCCTTTTATTAGATCTAGATGAACAAGGGGTGCTTTGTGCCTGTCTTTGGTAGGGGAAGTTTGCTGTGAGAGGAAACACAGTGTGTACATTTAACAGGAGTGACTGAATGCCAAAACAGAAAAAACTTTCTCAAACAAGGACCTATTACATTTAGGTTTTAAGTTCAATTTATTTACACTCTAAAAATAGCCAAAGTGCAAGGACAGCATAGGCTTGATGGAAGTGGTACAAAGAAACCCTGTCTAAATTAAAAATCTCATAATTTAAAATACAAAAGAGTTAAATAATGCCAAGCCAAAACCTGTGCAAATGGTTCTGGTTTGTTATTCATCTCTTGCTAAATGTTTTCTTGGTGTCCTTTTGTTCACTCTTGTTGTTTCAGCCCTCTCCATGACCAAAGCCAGTGTAAACATGGAGTGACACTGCCCTAGGAGGGCACCTCCTCTGTGTGGAACCCCTGGTTGCAGTCACTCACTATGACACGAGAAAAATACTGAAAAACTGTCAGTCATGTTCCAAATAAAAACCAGCCAATCATCCCTGTGTTTTTCATTAAGTTTAATCTTAGCAAGATGGCTGGTAATACTTCATTTTCTGTTATCCATCACTTTGAAATGACTTCTGAAAGGTTTAATATGGTAGCTGAGAGATGAATAAGAAATAACTGTTCAGTAATGCAGCTTCCTTGGATGTTTTGAGTGGCAAATATTTGTATTTGCAAGAAATAATAATCTAACTATGATTCTCAACAGGGTGTCATAAGATTTTCAGCCAGAATGGTTTGGGAGTACATCGTTTCAGGCTATTTATTCCAGAAGTGGGAATAGATGAAATTCTCCAATGGGATTGAAAAAGTTCCATAATGATACCATAAGACATTAACTTAGCAGTTGGAAATAACACTTATGAACCACTGGAAGTTAAGTTCTCATGGGCTTAATATTTTCTATAGCCTCATAAATCTGATAGAGACATAATCTCTTTATTAAGTCAGAAATTCTATTTGTTTTTAGAAGATATCGACAATTCTTCCCTGAAATAAATGAGCTCCTCATGGTAAACAAATTTACACACAGGGGTTACTAAGAGAATCCTCCGCATGTAAATGATCAAATATTAAGTCTCTCCTTGAAATTCAGCATGGAAAGAAACAAATACAACTTCAGGAGGTGGACAAATGTCTCTGTTAAGGTTAAATGTATGCGTTAATTTTCTAGGTCCTTGGGGGGTCTGGATCTTCATGCAGGTGTTTTTGGTGTTGCAAAACTCTAATCACTATAACGGAGTTTGGCTCTGGTCCTGCAGAGAGGCCAGCACCCTCTGTCCTTTGTGCTTGTGTAAATGCTGAATGGAAACAGGGAGTTTACGTGGGAATCTGTGAGCTGAGCAAAACCACTGTCCTGGTTAATTCAGACAATGGTGTTTCTTCCATTTTCTAGCTCTAGTTTATAGGAAGATTTTACTTAATTCATGTTCTCTGGGTTTGCTTTGGTGGAACTATGTTCTAAGAAACAGAGTGGACATAGTATTATAATAATTGCCTTTGCAGATTACATATATTTTCCATTTTTCTGTGTTCAATTTAAGATGTAGCTAAGTTTTCCCCAAGGAGGTTCTAGAGAAACGCAGTTTATAGAACTACATATTGGAAAGCTCATCTGGTGAAGGGGAAGCTTCTGTGGAGATGATTTGCTGGCAAGAAATAAGAAATTGAGTAGGGATCGAGAGGTAATATAGGACTGACACTTGAGAGTAAAGACAGAGGATGGGACAGTGAAGGAGGCAGAGTATTTGAGAGGGAAAGGAGTGTGGGGTTCAGGAGGGATCATAAGGAAAAAGGACAGGTGTAATGCTTTTTGGTCTGGGCTAGAAAAATCTTAGATAAACTTTCTCATGGCTGGGAGGTCTTTCCTATTCTTTTAATTACTTTTCCTATGCAGCGTTGTTGCTGGGTCTCACCTCAAAAGTCACTGCCTTTCCAGTGCATTTTGCACTGCATGTGAAGTGACTTTGACCTCCGTGAAGTTAGTATTTATTTAAAAGTGCTTGCACTTTGTGTGTCAGTATACTCAGTGTATTACGGGTTCATTAACATGTTATGGATTTGAGATATTGTTTAACATGGAAAAAGTTCAGTGGTTTTGAAAAAGCAGATACAAAGCTAAATCTTTTTTTGCCTTCAGTAGCTTCAAAACCATTCTGTAGCCCAAGTCATGACCTTGATGCCTCCGGGGTCTGGAACAGGTAGCAAATAGCTATAGATTTCCTGGTAATTTCCCATGGCTAAGGTGAATACCTGTAATCTGTGGCTTATGAGCTCATTCAGGGCTTCTCTTCAGAGAAGCCAAGGGGTTGCTTAGAAGCACTGTATATTATAAATAAGATGCTTGTAATACTGTTGAATGTTTAGCAGGCCTTTAGAGGGGATAAATTATCAGAAATAACATAGTTCAGTGTTATTATGTATGATAGTTTCCTTTATCTAGATGATTGTATTCAAAGCTATCCTTAGTATTTTACATTTGATCAAGTGGAACATTTCATATCAAATGTATTTTTTCCCATGTCTCTTATGAGGATAAACTGAAACCTTATGGACTTGGGTTGTTCCAGATAAAATATTGTGTTGCTTATAGTTGATGACAAACAAGCGAATGGCAAAGAGCAATCATGAATGTAGCTTTAGTTAATTGAAAATTTCGTAATGAAACCTATGGGCGTTGAGAGTTAGCAAATGAGATCCAATTGGATTTCACCCAGGGAAATGTTCTTGATTTGCGGGCTGGAAACTGATGTTTAGTCTGTAATCTAGCAAACCTCGCAGTAGCCTTTGGTCTTTATTTTGAGAATTTCAGTGGTCTGAGTTTCTGACAATAACATGGAGTAGCTTTTGCAATCTAAATGCACTGTGTCACACTGAAGTCTCCCTGCACCCCTACAGATCCTTGAGGAGAGGAATGCCCTCCCGGCACTATATGGTAGCTAACACGTGCTTTTGTTCTAGTGATGATCTTTTTTTGTCTCCAGACTATATGCATTGTTACCTGGGTTTACATAGTTTAGAAATCTTTTAGTTGATGAATTTTGCTTACACCAGAATACAAATGAAAATGTGTTTGTACCATAAAATTAGTTTGTCCCTAAAGTGAAACTGGGTTTTATGATGCAAATTGATAAAGGTGATTCATTACTAATGTATTTAGGCACTGTTAGCTGCAAATTGGTGACAGGTTAGATAACAAAAAAGCCTAAATGAGTTGAAGGCGTAAATACCATTGTATTTAAATAGTGTTTGTAAACCTCTTACATGCTGTAGACATCTGTATCTTCTGAAGTGCTGAGCTAGAGCTACAGAATCATAAGTACCAGCAGTGCCTTGAAAACATTTTAATCACGAATTGCTACAGACTTTTTTAATGCCCACTGAGATTTACAGCCATGGGCTGGTATTTGAACCTCTGTGTTCTCAGCAGCTCTGGCAATGAGGACCCTGTGCACACCAACCATCCCATCAAGGAAATCACCCTGGTAAATCTCATCAAATGAGTTGTTAGGCAATAACTACATGTGAAACATCAGCATCAGCTTTTCAGTTTGAGTAAATCAGCCAGGTACTCATGGCCACAGACTAAGTTGCAGAATGTGATTGCTAAATTGAAAAGCTTTGGAATAAATGGACATGGAAGCCAGTTGTAATGTAAAGGTTGTTAAGGGAATTAGTCTCTCTTATGTAGCTGTAGAAAATTCTGCACAAGGTTACAATTGCAAAAGTAAAACATGGATTAAAGGCTCACATAGATCTGCCAACACGCAATAGTTAAAAACTAGGCAGACACCAAGCCTTGATTCGTATATCTAATGGACTCTTTGATCTAATCATTGTGCTTACATAGCAACTGATTTCTTGCATTTTTGGAAGCATGCATGAAAAATTTACATCCAGCTGTTTTGTCTGGGGCAAATGTGTCTTTTTTTTTTTTTTAGCTGGATAGGAAATAACAGGAAGGGATTTAGCTAATTCTTCAGAATTTGTGTGGATTAAGGAATCAAGTCTGTTAGTACTGTGTATATACTTGATTATTACAGAAGTATCTAGAAATAAAGGGAACAAATAGAAAATTGGGGAAATGGTTGTCAAAACATTTGGATTTTATATTCCTTTTAATAATCCATATTTACTATTTTATAGGAAAAATCAAAGGACTTTGTAAAATTGAAATTCCATGAACTGGAAGTAATGCTTTCTATTAGGGTATTTTCATGAGGAATATTGTCTTTTATTGCTGTCATGTTGAGTTCTATTTTTAAAAGCAGGGAATTAAAATATGTGTAGAGATGAGATAATGGTGGATTCCATTCCTGGAGTGAGTAAGCAGCTTATAGGAGAGTAGCTGAGACCTTCATCTTCCTTTAGCTGCAATACCAAGTCGGTCTGATTTGCTTCTGTATGTTGCAGAACTGCATCATTGTAATGACTTTTCCAATATTCTGCTGCTGAAACTTTCTAGTTCATGCATAGGTGTATTTTGGAGGAAGGAAAGGAAAAGGGAGGGAATGACTTTACCTGTGTTCACTGGTAGTGACATTTCTTCTGTTATAAATGCTGCAAACAATCCATTACCCTAATTTTGTAACTACAGAAAGTTGACATGAGTTCCTTGGCCATTTGACAGAGTCACCTCTAATAGTACTGATTTTCATCGAGCTGTTTATGTAGCACTGTGGAGGACCTGAGCACAGTTGTAAGGGTGACACACAGAAGTCACATCTTGCATGGGTGACTCATATAATGAAAAATGACAGCTGACCACAGGGATGAAGGGAGAAGGCCTAAACAGAGCAAGAGGAAAGATGAATAGAAATGAGTACATCTCCACACCACTGAGCAATCATTGAAGAAAGAAGCAAACTGCTGTGTGTTCTCCCCTCAGCCATTTAATGCTCTGACTATATATATTTGTATATATGTATTTATTTATTTATAATTTTTACACCCCCACCCCTCTTATTTTTGAGACTCTCTGGCAGATGGTGACTTTCCTACATCAAAGACAAATGCTCAACACGTTAAGATTACCAATTTGATTGCTATTTCTATGTCACCATGTAAATACAGTCAGAAGGCATCTGTACCACTGTGTTGGCAGTTGAAGGGAATTTTTTCTGCCCTTTACTCCCTGTTTTGCTGGTAGCATTTGTACTCTCATTTGTCTTCTCCCTCCCTAGGGGATTTCATGGTTGGGAGTAGCACCTGTGGCCACTCTGTGCTCTGACAGCTGCAAGACTCAGATGCCAAGCTCTTGAATGTATTTTTTCTATTGCTGTCATCTGGGTTAAAAGAGAGCTTCCAGGCAGACATCTCAGCTGTGTCGGTGTTCATTGCTCGTAGCTGGACAACAAGGTGTCATTAACTTTTCACAATTTCGTTTATAGTACACTCGTAGGTGCAAAGAGCTATTAGCTTTTTAGCATGTGCAGTGCTAGAGAGTAAGTCCTGTTCTACTGTTTAATATGTTTAAAACTCTTTTTAGATAATCATGTGCTCTGGCCAAAGCTGATAGCTTCTTTTGTGCTCTGCATGTGGTCATGAACAGGCTGGGTCTGTAGCATATTAGGGATGCTCATAGAAACACCTCATCAGCATTTCTTACTTGACTGCTGCTGGAAGTGTTTGAAATCTAATTCAGTGTTTGGAAACTGGGAGTACCTGGAAGCAAGCATGGCTGGCTCAGCTAACACATCACCAGAAAAGAGACTGTTAATCAATGCTCCAAGCATTGCTGTAGGTTTGTGGTTTTTAGGATGTACATATGCTCTCTGATACAGCAGCCTCTGCATAAAATGAGGCGAGGTGCCTTTGGGTTAGGATTAGGGTCAGCAAAGGATGCTAAAGTCGACTCTAAGTTTACTTTGGATCATGGAAGAGGACAAGATTCTATTGCATTTATCTGAAGGAGATGATTTTTTTTTTCTTAATTTCTTTGTAGCTTTGTTGTTTCTTTTAACATTCTGAAGTGGTATTTTGAAGTATAACATGGCTAACATAGGCTCATTCCTGAATGACACTGGTTAAGAAGTCGTAACCAATAAATTCTTGATTTTGTGACCTTATTGCTGTCTAATGTGTGCGCTGGTACATGGCAATATATTGGGCAGCTTTGTGACTGTTCTGGACAGGAAAAGCTCTCGAAAGCAGTGAGGATTCCTATATCCTAGAAGTGGTGTTTGAGTATCACTGGAAGTAGATATTCAAACAGACCTAAAACTCTCTCTCTCCAAGACTGCTTGTGAATTTAAAAAGCAGAATTAGAATTAGAAATTTCAATTCAAGTTAGATCAGAGAAAGTTAGAAATACCACTAATTTCTTCCCTGCCACAAGTCCAGTGAGCAACATCTGGTAACTCCATTTCTGTTCAACTGTAAGTTGAACAGAAGACTCTAAGTTGGAGATGTGGTAAATGCAACTTTTCTGCATGAGATGTAAAGACATTTGTAGAAAATCATATTTCCACCGGTGGGCTTATGCTCTGCATTCTGTTCAGCTCTTTAATGCTGAAGTTTTCATACTGAGTTCCCAGTTTCAATATTCGCATGATTTCTTGCTGAAGACGATTAATTTATACATACTCTCTTGTACAGAGCTCTGGGCTTCAGAAAACTTTTTGTGGAAAATGGATGCACAAATTAATTTGACTCATACAATTTAGTGAGGCAACATCATGGAAAATATAGTCTCTTTTCTGTTGTAAGCAAAATGTGTTTGGGGGGGAGAGATGACCTTGGGAGATAAGGCTGAAATCAAGCAAAAATGCATTCTCTTCCTATTTCAAATTGAGCCTGATTTTTATCAGAACACTTGGATGCATTTAGAAATGGAGTCTAAGAACAGGGACGGACCTTCAAATGTACCTGTGTACCTCTAAACATTACCTGACTAATTATTTTTCCCCTGCTTGTCATATACTACTCTTTCAGGTGAAATCTCAGAGTAATCAAGGTAGTTAAATGCCTTGTGTGCAGTCTGGGAGAGATATTTCTTTCTGTGAGTAAATATGAAAACTTTTTTGAAAACAGGATGCTTTAATATAAATGAATCTTTTTTTTTTAGAAATTTATTTTCGTGCAAATATGAAAAAATATTTCAGTCTATTTTATTTCCGCAGCAAATGAACTCAAAAGATTATTTTTATCCATTGCTTATATATGGTCAAGTTCCCACTGAACCACAAAGCTGCTTAAGGACTTGCACACAGTCATTTGTATACAGGGCAAAAGTCTTGTCAGCTGTTTTGCTGTAAACAGAACAAAGATCTCTTTAACTCAAACAATCCTCTCCCCTCCCTGCAAATCACAGGGCATATGAGCTTACGGGTTTACCGGCAAATCCAGCCTGCAGCTGAGGATCCAGGGCTGAGCAGAGAGTGCTGTGGGGCTGGGCACTGGGAATCACTGGGTCTGTGTGTGCTTTGAACGTGTCCTGCATTTCTCTGTGTGACTGTGTTTGCTGCACGTGTGGCTTTATCTTCCTACAGCCCCTGTGCAAGGCATGTTTTCTCTACCCCACTTCATGGCTGCTGCTATATTGTTCTGTTAGTTCATGATGTTCAGAACTGTTGGACAACTGGAAAAAAAAGAAAAAAAAAAGAAAAACATGAAAAATAAGCCTGAATTTCCTCAGAATTACATTGGATGTAGTTCCTGCTGCTTCTAATGCATTTAATTAATAGAGTTTAATTTACCTGGCTATGCTTTACTCTTGTTTCCCATACACTAGGTAGTGTCAAACTCAGAAGTGCTGAGTCTTATTACTTAAAAAAAAAAGAAAATCAATACATAATAATAAGCGATAAGTATTACGTGTTATTACATGCCTAAGTATGGCAGCTGATGGCTGATTATGTTTGACTATGTGTGATTTATTTTTTGACAGCAGGATGACATTATTCAATTCTTATAATTAGGTAGGTGTCAGCCCATTGAAATGTTTGGTAACTCCAGTTTCTAATGTTGGTAGTACAAAGGACTTGAACACACCTCATGTAATTTGAGCAGAGAGGCAAAGATGGAAGATGAGGAGCCACTGATTCATCTCGTTGCTCAAGATGCGTCTCTGCCAATTCACGTTGAGTGTTCTGTGTTGGAAAGAGCAGTGTGGCAGCTCATAGAGCTTTCCTGAGAATTTGGCAATGAGAATTCTCTAACTGGCCAGAGGAATAAAAAAATATTGTAGGAAGCTAAAAGGATAAGTGGCCCTGAAGTACTTGTTGCTACTCATAATTTTTGTGCCTTAATTTCACATGGGATTTTAGAAAGTGATCTGCTTTGAAAGAGGCTGATTTTTTTTGCTGCGTACCATATGAAAGTCTAACTGGTCTAGCTGCTTTCCAGGCTTTGATTTGTTTTGGATTCTCATGACTGCTTAGTTTTTGAGGGTTAGGGAGGATGTATCCATGGCAAATAATGTGCTGGTTTCTGTAATATTGGCATTGCTGAAGACAGCTTAAATTTTGTTTGGGAGCTTACATTAGTACTGAAAGACTGAGGCTTTTGAAAAGTCTGGTACCGGAGGCTTTCCTGGCCCCTGCTCTGCAGCCTGGGCACGCTCGGATCCTAATCCCCTGTTAATCTCCTTTGGTGGTCCTGAGTCAGTGCCAAAAGAATCAGATGGACACAAGAAGAGTTCTTAGAAATTTGTTAGTGACTGGCATGTTAATAGTGCTAAAATACTTAATCGTAAAGCAGTAACCAGAAGCCTTTAAGGTCCACCAAATTTTTAGTTTTTCAGAAGTTTTGAAGCATTAAACTGCTTTGTTTTCTAGCTGTGTTCACATATATGAAATTAATAAGAGAGCCTTCTTCTAGAAGTGTCAAAGGGGTGTCCATGAAGGTGTTCAAATAAGCAGGACTTCCTTACATGCAAACCCCTTTGAGTTCCATCCTGCAGGTTTCATGATTTTCCTTTAAAAAGATACGCATCTGCACAGCTGACTGAAGAGATATCTTCAGCCTCACTATTTTAGCCCCTAAAATAAGAAAAGATTTTCAATCAATTTTGGTTTTGAAAGGAAGCACAGGAACAGGTTTCTTTAAATTCATTTTCTATTGGTATGAAATTTTTGTGATTTTTCTTTTTCCTCTTGCCCCCAAATCCATCTCATATTTCACAGACGAGGAAACAGAGTGATGGTGTGTCACATCCAGTTATATCAGTCACTTTGGCAGTCATTACTGACACAGCTTAATGCAGTCTGACTGATGTAATCAGACACAATGTCTCTCACAGTACACTGTGTCACCCTGAGAAATATAAAGAGACACAGGTTTCAGAAAAACACAGCTAAGGATTGTTTTACAATACAAATAGTAACCCATGGCATTGTGTCTGGAGACAGGCACCCAAAACAAGTAGGTCCTTCTGGACAGAGCAAGACCAGTGTGCTAAATTCATTTCCTTAGGGAATACAAGGGTTATGTTCAGCCCACTTGAATGAACCTCATTTACAAAGGAGTTAATGCAAGTTTCTGCAATAGTAATTTCTCTTTCTGTTCCTCACCTAAAGCAAAATGATGTCAATTTCAGAACGGTATTTTGAGTGCTTCCCATTTTGGGATACCCAGCTTGTGACCTCCTCAGTGCTTCTGGTTTCAGTGAGCTGATCTATCTCACATTTGGCTTTCAAAGTTGAGAATGTCCAAACAACTAGCCACAAAGAAGGACATTTTAACTTTGGAAGGCACTGTGTAGCATAAATGTTATAATTGGTTTCAATGTTGGGGTATTCATTGATGGCATTTTGGATGTATTTTACTATTCTCACAGTTTAGCTGCTGCAGCTGAAGCACCCAGATGCAAACAAAGCTTGTATTCATACTTCTTGATGTGTAATTGGAGCAGTGTGTAATTTCTCTGATCATTAGGGGCAGGTGCTCAACCAGACCTGATGATTTCACAAGTTTGTTTGAATTTATTGATCCAAATCTCAGCTTTAGTTTTCCTGACCTCTAGAACAATGTGTGAAATCTTAGGTCCACTGAAGTCTGTCCCAAGTTTCTCATTCACTTCAGCAGGGCAGGCTCAGACTTGTGGAGCTCACTTCAGGGACTCGCTAAACTTGAAGTTATTTGAAAAAAGTTGTCCAGCTGGTTAAAGTGACAACTGGATAAGAAATACCACTTGAAGTGTGTCTGAAGGATGTTGAACCTGTTAAAAACCACCTATTATTATCACCTAAACAAGTGAGAACTGAAAATTCCATTGAAACAGAAAAGATATTGATCAGTATCAATGAGAGAAATGCTTGTCTATACTTAAAAAAAATAAAAAGTGGTCGTAAGCCTTGATTTGGGATCCATCCATATGACTAAAATGAAAGTAATAAACATTAATGTGATTCTGGACTCATAAATTCTGCAGGAGACATCATCAAGCTGTAATTATAACAGACATTTAAATTAATGAGTTGGACATAAATGTAGCTATCAAAACTGTTTTAAAAATATGGAACTTAATCTATACTTCTGTCTCCATCTCCAGAAGTATCTTTTAATGCCTGTTCTTAAAACAGCATTTTTAACTTGATTGGTTTTTTTTCCCCTAAAAGTGAAAATGAATGCAAATAATTTGTCCTTTAAAATAGAAAAAAAAAAGAAAAGAACTATGCAGGAAAACAAATGTGTCTCTGTCTGCCTCTGTCACCAGCATTTTAATGATCACTTTAAAACTTTCCTATCTCTGAACTTAGATCCGTTTCAGCTTCCTCAGCTTAATTTGCATTCAGCACTATTTTGCTATTTTGGGAAGTATTGGTTGAGAAAGCAATAGAAGAGTTTTTATACAATGTCTGTGGAAAATGTCTGTGGAAAAGTAGGAATGTAGAGTTGCTCCGTACCTGTTGATACCTCCACAAAAATATTAAGTCCCTATAAAGGCATCATTGTCTGGTGTGTCCAATATATGCTGCTGTTTAATCTTTCTGGAGGGGGTAGCAGTTGAAATGTTTTATGTGCTACATAATTTTAGATGAAAATTAATTAGCATGAACAGGCAAAGCACCCTATGGTGTCACTGTTTAGTCAGTTTTCCATGGAGAATCACACTTTAATAGGAAAAACAGTTTTGTTTTGGGGGTTTTTTTGTGTTCTAAAAACATAATAAAAACAAGCAAATTAAAATTAGTAACTGATGTGTCATCTTATCATATGTTTTCTTTCTTTCTATGCTACCCATTCCGCTGCCATTAGTGAAGGGAACTATGTGGGAGAAAAGATTAACAAAACCTAAGTGAAAAACCTTAGACAAATGTTATTTTCTTTTCCAGTGCAGGCACTGCCAACTCCTGCCTGGAAAAACTGCTTCTGAACCTTTCATCCATGCTTTTGGATGGTAGTAATGGAGAAATTTGTCTCAGTAACATAATTGGAATCACCTGGATGGAAGTGAGAGCTGTCAGGGGTGTTTTAAATGCTCCCAGTTTAGTGCTGTGTGGCAACATGATGGCCATATAAAGCATTTTGAGTCTCTAAATTACTGAGATAACTGACCTAGAGGAAAGAGAGAAAAAAGAGACTGCTTAAAAAAAATTAATAAAAGCAACTCTTTGATAAATAAAGTGACTGGAACAAATAGAGCAATGAAGCGTGTTCATATCTTAAATCCATTAAGATGTAGTTGATCAGAAAGTTTAAAAGAATGATCACAGTGTGGCCAATCCGAAATGTGTTCAGAGTTAAAATGTCTTGGTGATTCATGTAGATATTTGACAGAAGTGTTGATTGGAAGGACCTTATTATTGTGGTCATTTGGGGGAGGAGGGGTTGGTTGGTTTGTCAATAAAGAAATCAGTTTACATAGCTGTGGGTTATGTGACCATTGTTTCACCTGGAGTGTCTTAGCTCTCCGTCTTCTCTAGAGTCCGTTCTGATCCATTTGTCATTTGGGAGGTTTTATGAAGTGTGGCAGGGAAGAGCTGACTCTCTTGTATCACATCTGTTAGGGGTCAGAGGCAAATAAAACCACCACCCAGGAACATGCTGCTAATGGGGAGGTAATATATAATACAATAAAAGACTTAGCTTTTTTTCTCCATTCTGGGATAAATCTACACCAATTTCTAATGCTAATATTGGTTTAAGAGGCTGTAAAGTTTTTCTTCAGTCATATCCACTGCAGCTATGATTATGGGCTGTTCCATCTGCAAGGATATTTTCAGGTGTGTTTAGCTTTAAGCATGTGTGTAGATTTTGCTGAATAACCAGATTGCTTGCACATAAAGATGAATGAACAGACTTAAAGTTGTGAAGCCTATCCTCCCCAATGCCAAAAAATGGCATTTCAGGATGGTTACTCTGTAAATTAATTGGATTATTCATAAAAGACTGATAGGTTCTTTTCTCGGTTTTTGGGTTTGTTTTTTTTTTAATTACGGTGTTGTATTTTAATTATATACTGAATTTGCTTTTTTTTTTCTTGGAAAAGGATTTGACTCTTCTCTTTCCAAAAGAGTACACCTTAGCACATAGGCTAAGGAACTATTCAAGGTCTTTGTTTGCAATCTTAAAAATGTCTTTTCTTTCCATGCAGGAAACTATGGATATCTATCTATGGTAGATATTTGGTGTCAGAAATCTGTGACAGAATAACATATTCTAAAAAGAGAATATAAGGGTATTTTGCAGTGTAAATCACATTATTGATTTTTTGTAGGAATATGCTTTTGATTTCTCTTTGTTGTATTCAGGGGCAAGTATTTGTTTGATAAACACTTCCTGAGAATATCCAGCTTCCTATTACCAAAAGTGCTACATAGAATTACTGCAAACGAGGCAGGTGAGAGGTGCCAACTTTGCTTTGTTTACTTTCCCCGCTGACAAGTGTTTCTGTGTACAGATAATGTAGAACATTGAGACGGTGTTTCCCTTAAGGGCACGACTTTTCAAACACAAACAGGGTAAAGAAAACATTCCAAGAAACAGAAAATGGCTTGGCTTTGCCTCCCTAAATTGGTAGGGGAGACTCCAGGCAGTTTGTGGTACCTGAAATAGCTTTTATTCTTTCTCCTTCTACTTGACAATGTTTGAAGCTGATGATGTCTCTTTAAATCTGCTGTTGCTTGTGCTGCCTGGGAACAGATGTGCTTATTATTTCTTGTGTTTGCCCTGCTATCAACTGGGATGAAGAAGATAGGCAGGCAAAAGTAATTAATTTGTAATATTTCATATTTTTCTTACAGATGGAGAAGGGATAATTTCAAATTAAAGCAGCTTTTCTTTTGCAAGAAAAACAGATATTTTCTTGTATGACTTCAAATTTGTATTAGACCATGTTTTATTGTTGAGAAGTGTCACGTTGCTGCACTGAATAGTGCAACATGGGCTGACCTACTTCAGAGTTGAAACACTGATTAACCTGTCAACATTTTTGAGCAAATGGAAATATTTGTTCTTGTCTTCAAATGGAAGTACAAAACAGAGCAGTTGTTTGCAGGCATGAGTAAATATCAGTGGACCAAAGTTATTATATATATTGTAAACTCCTAAATTCATCGAGATTATTCTTTATTTAAAGATAGTAGACCAGAAAGCTATGATCAATAACATAAAAATTCATGACCATGTTGGAGTATGTCACATTAGTAGTTAATATCTACTGCCTGTATCTCATGAGAATATTTGAAACATTCTATTATAAAGGTTAATATTTAGGATAAACATATTCTGAAACTTCTGCATATAATCGTTAATAAAGGAAAAGGCAGTTCAGCTCCTGAGCTAGAGGGCACATCTTTAAGTAGCCTATAAAAGGAGACAACATGTCCAAGCATTTGTTATGTAGGTGTCTTTTCAGAGTATTCAATTTCTGTACTGAAAGAGCTCCCCAAATTTTTATTAGCCATCTGTTTATAGTAGGTGTGTACTTGAGTTTTTTTTTCCATTTCACTGTAATTATTACTCTGGCAAACAAGAACAAGTTGAAACTGTGGCTTGTCTCCTGCAAGTTCTGCTTTCATTACATATGGTTCTCTCCATTAAAATACAGACCAGTTGCTCAAGCCACCTTAAGGGGAAAGCACTTGGCATGCTGCTCCTGAAATTAGGCATGCAGTCACATTAACAGGAGCAATAATTGCGTGCATTATTTGCTGGCTGGAGCACTGACTGTGTATATAAATTTTCAAATTATTGTACTGGCTGCAACTCATTGCTAGTGAGCATCCGCTGCCAGCTCCTTTCCTACAAAATGAAATATCCTTTGTAGGTAACTATTTATGTTTATACTTAGGGTTTATAATGACTAATGACAAATGTTTTCATGTTTGCTGTTCTGAATTGCATGACATATGTGTTGACCTGACCTTTGAATGAACAATGTGATTGGTGCTGCTTAGAAAATATGGAACAGAGTGGATTATGTATAGATTTTATACAGCTAAGGAATAATGGAGGAGGGGAATCCACTTGGTTCCTGAGGAGTGGGATCAGTTCTAGACACAAAGCCATTCTAAGAAATGCTTTGATCATGGCAGGTTTTTTCCTCTTTCTGCTGTCCTTTTTTTCTGGGACCCATTTGCTCGTGAATGGAGGGATGGGGGCTGCTTTCCTCTTCTGATTAAGGAATGAAGAGGCAGCTCTGCCAGAGCTACCCTTGCAGCTGGCTGGTACTCAAAGGGCCCTTCTAACATGTTGCTATTCAAAGGGTGTTCTGTGCAGGAAATGAAACTGTGCTCTCTGCTGTGCGTAGAACCTTGACTACAAATGGAGAAGAATATCCATGTTGCACAAAGGTACTGAGATATGAATGATCTCAGCCATGTAAGGCACCTCTGGGATTGTGTCCTTTTGAGAGAAAACTTTTAGTAATTCCTCTCTTCAGTTTTATCCCATCTTAATGAATGTTGATCTACTCAAGGTCATGAATAAGTACAAGACAGTCCTCAATTTTTTCATGTGTATGTACAGAGTTCCCTCAGCTTTTTAAAGTGAATAGAAGTTGGTTCTTCAACAAAGAATGGAAGAAGGAAACTCAGAAGTAATTGCTGAAAAAGTGTTTCTTCTATTTCAGCTCTATTTTTAGATACTGCTCGAGAAAGCTTTTGAGATTTTTCTGTCGCTCATCTCAGCTACTCAGCACCAAGTTAATTATTACCCATTTAAAATTCTGTGTAGTTCAAATAATTTCCATCTCCATTCCTCTCCCTTTCTTTCTTTTTCACTAACATTTAGAACATTTATATTTCTATGGCTTTCAGATACTTAAGTTGTGGTATCAAGCATGTACTCTCAATTATCTGTCAGAATTAATGAACACGTTTACCCACAAGTGTCTCATTTTTCACTGTGTACAAAATAAGCAGGAAGGGCATATTTTAGTATCTATAGGCTGCTGTAGGTATAACATTATTTTGATGTATGCCACAGCATCCTTAATGAGATCATTGCAGGAGTGTTTTGCATGTGGTAGATGCGTAAGATGCAGATGATTTTTGTAGCTGACAGCAGCCATCACACTGACTCATACCACGTTTGTGCTGTAAATTTTCTCTGAGCAGCAGACACATCAGCAGTATCTCTTGCATATCTAAATATTGTGCACATTTTCACCTGTATTCAAGCAGTGCTGTGGCCTAGTTTGTCTTATCCTTTGGAAGCAATATTTTAATGCTAGTGTTTTCCTGTTTTCCATACAGTAACATTGAGAAAAATGTATTATTTCCTTGCAAATAAAAGATTGTTGCCAAAGATGAAACATTAGCAGTCTTGCTGATATAAACCTGCAGGTCTATTCCTGATTTATAGTTTAGATCAGGCCTGGGCTGGGCAAATGCCCTGGACCCCTGCTGTATTCAAAGCAGCAGCGTGGGCTGAAATTAACTTGAAGAACTTGGGCTTTTTTCACCTAGCCCTTGGTGCTTTTTGAAAATCAGTCGTTTTAAGAAGTTACAACTTGAGCATTCAGCATCTCATTATTATTATTATATAAAATCTTGGGCTTGAGCTTGATGGACCCGTTATGACTCTGTGCTCAGACAGACTTCAATTTGAATAGTGTCACCTCCAAAGTATCATTATGGGATTTTAGTTTTTTACATTGATCCTCTCTGTTGTTTGCTTTTATTTCTCTTAAAATAGGTGAATTGAACTGAAACATGACTTTTTGAACAAAAGATAAACCGATTTCTTTTTGCTGTTAAACAAAATTACTGTGTTCAGCTTTAGGGTGTGTATCATACAGTCAGAGGAGCACCAAAAGATAGTAACAGGTATTTGCTGTGCAATGCAGTTACATATCTCTTCTATAAGGTCCCACAAAATTTATTTCATGGGACTTTCAGGGGAATTTCAACTTGTCTCAGAAAACTCATAACCTTCAAACAACCATGAAAGCAGTGGGATACTGTTCAATGCTCTCTGACATGGCTATCAGCTCCAAAAAAAGCTTGAAAATTTTTTTGGGTTTCTGGTTTGCTCCTTCCTCATCCCCACTTTGCCCATCCTTGTAAAGCTGATATATGGTCAGTCTTTGGTGTCGAAATATACCTGAGGTTTGAATGCTACTCGTGATTTAGAAGCTTTGTACACAGGAAAAAGAGGTGTGACTCTAATTGTAGACTGTCAATAATTCCATTTGAATGTATTTGAGAATTCCTTGAAACACAATGCTTTTTAAGCCTAATAATATATTGCAAGGTATAGTTCCTAAGTTTCTGTTGGGATGATGTTTCCACCAATCTCTTCCGTTAGGAGTCATGTAGAGCACTTTTTTTCTCAGAAATCAAGCTCTATGTTTAATGTTTTCTTTAATAGACTACCCCAATCTCACAGCTTTTTGGTGTCTAATGAAATATAACTGTGTAGTGAAACTGATTAAGTTGAAAATAGCAGTTTTTGTAATGAGGCAGGAGCGTAAAAATGATTTGGGACAAAGATACTGATTGTATTTTAAAGGCAAAATCTAAATAATGAGATCTGCCAAATTGATAAGTGATGTCTTGATGCAATTTTAATGAACACAAACCGTTTTCTGAGCTAAAGGAATGTCAGATTAATAGTAAGTTATTTTCAGGATTTTATTTACCTGGGAGAGTTCATTAGTTACTGAGGTGACACCTGCATATTTTGCAGACTGGTCTTACTTTTTCCAGCAATTAAATCATGGCCTTAGGAAGCTGAGTGATAAAACACTTATTAACTTCTGGGAGGTGAGGATTTTGCCCTGAAGCTTCATATTAATATAAGTTGTTGGGCAATATATAGAAAATGAAGGTAATATGATGAAGGAAGGACTCTGAGAGTTGTTAAAGAAAAACCTGCAAACAGAAAGAAAAGTGAACTTCTCTCCTGACATGGCACAGGTTGAACAATGAGCCTAAATTGGAGGCTATTTTCCATATTTCTCCTTAAGTATAATTCTTGTATTTTTGTGTTCTTTATCAAACCATGTATATGATTAAACAGTCAGGTTAACCTGAAAGTTGCTCTGTTTGGGGAATTCAGTGTTATCATGACGGCTTCCTCCTTCAAGGAGGATGCTAATCCTGCTGCAGTGTCAGCAAACACAGCTCTGGAGTCATCCTGGAACTCAGTTACCACAGCAACGTGGTCCCTACTTACTACAAATAAAGGAAGCAAAACATATGGGAGAAATATTGTGCTACTCCAAGAAATCTCAAGATTTCCAGAACAATAGCACTTCAAATTCCAATTTCCCACCTCAGAAATGTTAATCAAGCTGTTTACTGTATATATTGGGAAATCATGAAAGTTAATGTAAAAATAAGACCCCTTTCCTGGTGAACTACCAAAGATATAAATGAAGATTTACTAGCTTAAAGCTAGGAAGTTGAAAGGTGAATTGTTTACACTTCAGTCTGGATAGTTTTCTATCCTATGGACAAAGAATTTAAGAATACACTTGACATTTTCTGAATCAGAAGTTACTGAGAAGTCCTCCTTTGAGTTACTTGTGGACATAGGGCTCATTTTTTTCTCTCACTGCTGTGAACCTACATCTGTATCTGTAAAAAAGCATCCTCAGTAGTGCTAGCCAGATTATCCTTCTGCTCTGTTTTGAAAGATATTTTAACTTCGAAAAAACCAAAACTTGGTGTGAAAATAAGTATTTCCTATTGAAAATAAGTTCTTTTTATAATTTGCAAGAAATTTTCAACTGTTGGGATTTCAGGTTGTTTTGCTTCAATGAATTTCTTTTTTTCTGGAAAGAAACCTGGTAGTACCAAATAGACCTGATTTCTGATAAATTATAGACTTTTTTTTTTTTTAATAAGGCATTATTAAGCTTAAAAACAGAAAAGTGATTGGCCTTTAAGTGCACAGAGACTGTTGCTTTTACACATAAATACAGACAGACTGGAACCAGGAACTGGGTTTGCTAATGGCAGTCCAGGGCAGGAGCTCTTAGAGAGTCATGTTTGAATATCACTTTTTGACTGTGGATCCCTGAACTGCTGCCAGGGTGCTGCAACCATGGCATCAGGTCATTTCCAATTTGTACATAGGCCTCTACTGGGTATGAGACAGCCTTAGTATAATAAAAAATAGTTATTAATAAATACACCTATTTTAAAATATGTTATTAATAATACACGTATTTTAAAATAGGATATTGACACAAGGGGCGTGTTCTTGACAAGTACGGGACAAACTTTCATAGACTCTGATACCAGGGTACAAATCATGCAGGAGAAATGGTGATGCTGGTAGAAGGCTAAGGGAGACTTGGAGGCAAGCAGATGCTGTCCTTGGTTACTTCTCTAAGACTTGCTTTCATCTTTGCACAGTCAGCAGGTTTGATCTTCTCCTTTCGTAAAACGTAGTTTACTTCCTGACTGAAAGCAGGTGATGAAATTGAGGTATATAATTAAATTTAAGAAAAATTATATAACTGCTACCACTCTAATCAGAGAGAATCCATACTTGGCAAGTTTATAAAATATTTTGAAATAGGTTCTCTAATTGAAGTTTCTATTTTATAGCACAGCTCTTTAATTTAGCACAGCATTTCTAATGGTGGATATAAAAACAGTGTTGGTCATCTTTGTGGTGGAGTTAAGCTCATTGAATTGGGTTTCCTCCCGCATGACCTGTGAGAATGTTTCATAATAGGTGCAAAACCATCTTCTCTTACCACAAGTAAAAGTATTTCAAATTTTATGTTGAATGGCTTCCTAAATGTTCATGTTAAAACTGCCATTCCATTATTTTTTTAATGGAGAAGTAAGAGGCAACTCAGCAGTGATTAATTTAATTCCATCAATTTTTTATGTTGTTTTCAAAACTATAAATAGTCTATATAACTGATTATAGTGTAGCAAAGAATATACCACTTCTCAACAACATGGAATGTTATAATTTTTAAATTTGGTGAAAAATTCCAGAATATTTTCAAACTCGATTTGAAAAGAACAATGGTAAAAATTTGATCAAAACTGTAAAATGCATATAGAGTAGCTGAGTGAGAATAACTTTAGCTAGGTGATGAAACTGAAATATGAAATAGATGGAGCACTGAAAGGTCAATTGTAGAGACAAATTACTAGCTCCACCAGCAGTTTCATGTCTTATAGTTTGTTGCTCAGGTTAAAATGATATATATTCTATATATGTCTAAGCTGACCTCTAGGAAATTGCATTGGAAATAGGCCTGAGTGGAAAAGTTGATGGGGAGATGGTGGTTAAATAGAGTTGTTTGGTGATTTGAAACAGGAAAAAAATTGCAAATAATCTAATGTATCACTTCAGACTTAGAGAATTTGACCTACAAAATAAGTTTCAAATTTTTTAATTTGACCTTTTAGTTTCTATTGTTTTGTTATTTTTTAAAATAGTTTAGGCAATATATTATGAAAGTTCTTAGGAGAAGCCTTTCACTTAAGAAGTTATCACATTGTTCTTAAAAAGGTTAAAAAGGAATACCCTGGGAACTACTGGCCAGTCAGCCTCCCCTCAGTCCCTGGGAAGATCAGGGAACAGATCCCCCCAGATGCTGTGTAAGGCACAGGGAGGACGGGGAGGTGACTGAAGACAAGCCAGCATGGATTCACCAAGGGCAAGGCCCACTGACCTTCTCTGATCGAGTGGCTACGTCAGTGGACAAGGGAAGGGCTGTGGATGTCTACCTGCAGTTCTGTGAGGCCTTTGACATAGTCCCCCACAACATCCTTCTCTCTGAAGTGATGTGGATTTGATGGATGGACTGTTTGGTGGGTAAGGAATTGCTTCCATCCAGAGGGCAGGGGTCCACTGCTTCATGTCTGGATGGAGATCGATAACAAGTGGTGTCCCTGAGGGGTCCACACTGGTACCAGGACCCTTTAATATCTTCATCAGTGCTACAGTCAGTGGGACTGAGCACACCCTCAGCAAGTTTGCAGACAACGCTGAGCTGTGAGGTGTGGCTGACACACCTGAAGGACAGGCTGCCATCTAGAGGGACCCCGACAAGCTCAAGAAGTGGCCCATAGCGATCTCATGAAGATTAACAAGACCAAATGCAAGGTGCTGCACCTGGGCCGAGGCTACCCCGGTGTCAGTCCAGGCTGGGGGATGAACAGATGGAGAGCAGCCCTGCCCAGAAGGACGTGGGGATGCTGCTGGGTGAGAGGCTGGACATGAGCCGGCCACAGGAACTCGTGGTGCAGAGAGCCAAACGTGTCCTGGGCTGCATCAGAGCCCTGTGGGCAGCAGGGGAGGGAGGGGATTCTGCCCCTCTGCTCCACTCTGGTGAGACCCCAGCTGCAGCACTGCCTCCAGCTCGGGGGTCCCCAGCACAGGAAGGATGTGAACCTGTTGGTGCAGGTCCAGAGGAGGGTGACAAAAACTATCAGAGGGCTGGAGCACCTCTCTGATGAGGAAAGGCTGAGGGAGTTGGGGCTGCTGAGCCTGGAGAAGAGAAGGCCCTGGGGAAACCTTGTTATGGTCTTTCGGTATTCAAATAGGGCTTATAATAAATAATATTGTGCAAGAACAAGGGAATGATTTTAAACGGAGAGGGCAGATTCAGACTAGATATTAGGAAGAAATTTTTTGCAATGAGGGTGGTGAGGCCCTGGCACAGGTTGCCCAGAGGGGTGGTAGATGCCCCACGCCTATTCAAGGCCAGGTTAGATGAGGCCCTGAGTAATGTGATCTAGTTGAAGATGTCCATGCCCAAGGCAGGTTTGTTGGAATAAATGACCTTTAAAAGTCTCCTCTGACCAAAATCATTCTATGATTTTTGGCCACCTCTGTCCTAGCTTTTTGCAAGAGGTAATGCTGATGGATTTCCTTGACTGGGGCAAAAGCAATTTTAATTCCATATTTTGTGGACCTCTTAGCACCTGCAATGGAAGCAAGACCACAAGAACTACTCAAACAGGAGTCAGGTTTAGGTCACTAAAAGCAAATGTGGTGCAAGAGTCATTCAGTTTTTATTTTCTTTTAAAAATCCCTGGTATTATCTAAAGGTTTGCCCTACAGTCTCAGTAGGGAACAGTCTTGATCCAACACCTGCAGCTTTTTTTATAAGGCTTTATGAAAGTGCCTGCAGGAGCAGTCACACAAACATTATTTCTGTGAATAATTTTTTTATTATTTGATGGCGAGAAGACAGGTATCACTTGGTGAAACAAGCAAGCAATACTCTTGTCTTTCTGGGACTGACTGAAATTAAGGAGAGGAAAAGCCAATTCATACACCTGATGTTTTCTGGTTGTTACCAGGAGAACACATGGTACAATTTGACATCTTAGTGAAAGCCTTGATTTTTTTTTTTGCCTACCAAATAAGCTCATCTAAGTTATGATGACCGAAAGACACTTCTCACATTCTATTTATTGAATTCATTTTCCCTACATATCACTGTGGATGCTTTCTGGTGTAGATGAACCAATATTCTATTTTTTCACCAAAATGGGAAACTGAAATAAAGTAATGCATTCTGAATGCTTATCTGGTTGGTTTTTTTCCCTGATCCTTAGTATGCTGGTTGTTAGATGAAATAATGAACATTCTGTCTGCTTGAAATCAGTGCCAGCTTTAAGACAATAATTCTTTGCAATGTTTTGCAGCTGTTCTGAATATATTTATTTCTCACAGCATGAAAAATAGAGTATTCTAATGCATATGAAAAATAAAAAAAAAAAATGCAATGGTGCAAATGGAAACAAAGCTTCATTTTTTCCTGTGTAGAAGAGAATTGCAAAATAGCCTTATTTACAGTTCCCAGACAAGCAATATGTGTTAATAACTACCTTTATTCTTTTTTCAATATCTTGCAGCCTAGTTAATCTGTGTTGTATAAACACATTAATGCAAGAGAATCCCTTTTCAGACAATATCTTGACCTTCAAAATTTGTGTAAACTGATGTTTCTTAAGCCCAATTTCAAATCTAGTAATTAATGGACACAGTCCTTGTTATCACGAAGCAGAGGACTTTGATGTTGCAGCTGTTCTGATGCAAATCACATGGAGTTCTAGTAGGTTTAGCCTGGTAGAGCACAGAACTGATTATTTTTCTTATTGATATTTTCTTAATAAAAAAAATAATTCTGCAATAGAATTTTTCTTTATACTGTGTCTTGCTTTTACACATAGTTTCTCTGTTATTCCTAAATATTTGCTATATTTCAGTGTTTGTAAAAGCAAGTACTTTTAATGTGGAGGGCCATCCAGGAGTGGAGGCTACTGCAGAATCTGGGGGGTCACAAATATCATTAATGCTTTGATTAAGCAATACTATTTAATATTGAAGTCATTGCATTAAAACAGTGACTTGCATTTACTTTTAAATGACTGCTTTGAACACATCTGCTGTATTTTGGAGCTCTGTTGCAAGTCCAGTTTATTTTTCAGATTTGAATAAAATTGTCTTCCTCTGTCATCTTCTTTACAGCAGCAGAGCCCTGCCACAGTCTTCAGCTGAGCTTGCAGGACATGGAGAGAGGCTTCATTCAGTCTTCACAGAGGGAAGAATTTTTAAATTAATAATTAAGTGAGTTTGAAAGAAGCACCTGCAGCAAGATTTCGCTGTGAATCCCCTGGTCTCAGGTATGGTATCAGATTAAAGTCTGGGAAAAATGTAGTCAAAAAACAACAGTGAGTTATTAGAGCTAAGAATTTAATCAATAGTTTGTTCCTTGTAGACTGGTTTGTACTGACCTCACATTTTTAAAAGTTACTTCTGAATAAGATTTAATATGCAGATTATGTGTATGCATACAAGTCATTGTGAGCAAAGTCTACCTACTCAAAATATGTTGTGAGAAAACTGGTTTGGTCTCATAGGTCAACAAGTAAGTTTTTCTACACCAAAGGAATGACTTCTTTCAAAACCAAATTTATAATACCAGCAAAATGATTAACTGAAGATTCACTTTCCAGGTGTATTTTTCTTTCTTTTTTTTTTTTTCCTTTGTTTTTTTTTAAATTTTATTATTTTTACCAGTGCTTTAGACTTCCTCTTAACTGACTTCTGAGCTAGAAATGTGGTACAAATTAAGCTGAGCAGTGTGAAGACAAACTGATGATTAGATTCAGGAGTTTAGCTGAACATTCAAAGAAGCATTTCTTTGCTTATAGTGTTTGGAAGTTATCTCAAGATTCATTGCTGATAAAGTAAACTTATTTTGGTTTTATTCTAAATTCCAAATAGGAAAGGTGCCACAAAAGGACTGGTTTTTGAGTCAGTATAAGTTCCACAGCTGACCTTTGTTCCAGCCATTTTAGTAATATCATATGGATGTCTAGGCACTGCCCGTTGCTCCTTGGGAGAGAATTCTCCACAAGTTAGATGCTCTTCTCTCCTTTCTGTCTGTATTCCTCTGCAATGTATTTTGGACTGGGACAGCCCTCTGTCATGAGAACTATGGTTTGTGCTGGGTGAATGGACTGATGTTTCTGTTTTACAAGAAAAATAAACATACTGAAAACATATACATTACTTTCCCTGGAAAGGTCATTGATGCCACAGAATGCAGCTGGAAGTCTCTGTAAGTTGACTTAACGGTACAGACAAAATTTTGGATTGTCTCCCAGATCCAAGAGTTTTTCCGTGGATAAAATGAATATTTGCAGTCCTTTTCATATCTGGTTTGTGGGGGGTGGGGGGGGGGAAGTGTTTGAGTTTTAGTTAATTTTGGTTTAAAACAGATAAAATTTTACTGGGGAAAAAAAGACATAGCAAAATGAAAGAAGACATAATGAAATGAAACTAGTGCTGAAGAAGAGTGGGGATTTGGCTCTAGATTTAATTTTAGAAGTGAAGGGATTTGCTTCAGGGGAGAATTGAGTATGACCATAATTCCTGTAAATTCTGTAACTTCTTCAAGAGTGAGTATAGGGTTGCAATTACAGACCTCAAATTACAGGGAGTACTTCACTCAATAAAAAAAGTCAAATTATGGTGAAATTGCAGACAATTTTGCTTCATATTGACTATTGTTTTCTCTGTACAGTTCATCTTTCCCTCCTTTAGCTTCTTTTTCTACACTCTCTTTGCTTAAAGTGTGCTTAAAAGGGTGGATTTTGTGTTAATAGAGTGACAGAAATAAGAAGCTCTGGCTGCCTTGTCCCCTACCACTGAAACCAAAGCCATGCTGTACCTATGGTTTGATTTAGATGTTGCTTTTTCCTGTTTCCAGTGTGCATTAATGACAGTAGATGCATGAGCACACTGCACACGCCCGACGAGTGGGGCATCAGGACCAAAAAGAAAAATACATTGTCATTGCTTCAGAACCAATTCTAGGTAATGCTACTTGCATCACTACTTAATTTTCTGTGTCATCTTAATCAGTAATGTTGGCAAATATTAGCTAATTTTTATTCTTCTTTTCCTGTATTGCTTCTTTTCACTTAACAAGAAGATGGCTTTTCAATGTAAAATTAATTTTCTTAACCTTGGTGCCCAAAGTATCAAAAAAAGTGGAGGTTCCAAGAAAGATATCAGCCTAACACTGCTGATGGAGATGCTTTGTCCTATCTTCTGGCAGCATGTGATGTGGCAGACCTATCAGGATGTTCATGACTTTCTCAGTGAAGTCGTTCACAGTAGCAGAAAGGCAGACAAGTGTGTGTGTACATCAGTTTCAGAGAATTTTCAGAGAACTAAGTACAGAATGCACAAGGTGTAAAAGACAAAAGCAGCTGCTTTGGTGCTGACTACACAATGTAGAAACTATTCTGTTGTCTTGGCAAGCACCAGTTTAACTGTGGCCTTTTCTGTTCTCCCTTCCTTGCCAAATGTCCACTTTTTATTCAGTTACATGCTAATGTGCTAAGCTCCATCAGGCAAAGACTGATTTTATTTAGAGAAAAGATTGTGTGTTTGCATAGAATGTGTCAACAGGAAAGCTGAATTCTAAAGAGCAATAAAGGCCTCCCAGTTGTCACAGTGAAGATCAAGGGCAAGCATAAATATAGGACCTGGAACACAGCCTGATAGAAAAGGAGGTAAGACTTGAAATAACAGAAGGTGGCATTGAACACTGGGGTGATAAATATGACAGCTGCTATACTCCTAGGGCCAGGATGAAAACATGTATAAAATCTGTGTGATTCAATGGAGAATTGTATATACTGATAGGTTTATCAAGCAATATTTTTATGTGCAGTGCTATTTAAATAATCTGCTTTGCAGTAAAACCAGTAGATGTAAAGAAGTTGGACTCTGTTTTATAAAATTTCATATGTTTAGTAACTTAGGCTCAAGCATGCTGTCCCGTTATCTTCCTCATAAATGGTATCTAGACTTTTAGTTTATGAGCATATTGGAAATAGTACGCACAAGAAGGATCAATCACAGTGTTTTGCTGTGATCAATAGAAGACCTCTGTGACAATAAGCTGGGAAATGGCTTTTCAGAACAGCTTATTTGTCTAAAGAGTAACATACTTCCCTACCCATGGCTGCACTACCTGTAGAGAATTTAATTCAACCCTTCTTTTCCTTATAAAGAGCAGAGCCCTCTCATCTGACCCTCGGTTGTTTACTTCCTCCTTAGAGTCCTGTGAGCCCACCACGCTTTGGCAGAATGCACACAAGGTGCAGGTGTCAATTTCCAGGACAGGCACCGTCTCTGGCTTATTTAGTGAACAGCATTGCTGAGACCCCAGTTCTGACTAAGCCCTTTGGCTGTAGCTTTTCTGTCTGTTTATTATAAGCAGTGAATGCTGAAGTAACAACATGATAAAACAATCAGAAGCCTCTCCAAAAAGGCAAATAGATAATTCTACTAATATATTTTAAATCTGTTAAAAGAAATAGAACCAGCTATTTTAGTGTTGCTTTGGGGTCTACATTAGACCCAGTAGTTATGTTTCAAGGGGGGCATACACAAACTACATGTCTTTATGTGTGTGTATACATACACTGACTTTAATAGCAGGAAAAACCTGTCAGATTTGCAAAATACCACCTTACACTTCAGGCCAATCTATGGAACATCTGGTTTATCAACAGATGCAATTTTAACAGTAGGTTTATACCATAGTATTCAAGAGACTGGCAAATTTGGGAAATTGCAGAATAATAATAATTACTATCATTATAACAGCAGGGGTATTTCAAAAAATGTCTTTTTTTTTTTTTCTAAGAAACAGCTGCACCTGGAGCTTTTACTTACCAAATACAAATTTCTCTCTTTATTTTCAAACAGTTTTCAATTTTCTGTAGCACTGTGTGTTTTTAATTAACTCTGAATTGTGATTATTTTTCCTGAAGTTCAGGCAGTGAAGGTCAAATGTAATCATAATGATGACTTTGCTCACTCAAAAGCTGTTTATAAGATGCAAATAATTTTTTTTTTCCCAGTAAAGCAAAACTGATTGACTAACAGATGCCTTAAGCTTGAAGTTCTTCATGCCTTTAAGCATTTTTAGTGAGTGCTTTAGTTATTAGGAAGAAAATAACAAAATTAGCAGCATGTTAAATTCTTACATCAAGGACTGAAAAACAGTCCTTAAAACCAAAATTCTATCGTACACCTCTTCCAAATCCAAATTTAATTTGGCTTTTTTCTTCAGGAGGAAAATGTCATTTGCCAAACACCTGAATTATGAAACATAAGAACTCCTACATCATTGTCTTCAGTACTTTGTGAATTTTGCCTTTCAGTGCATTTGTTTCCTTAGCAAAATTATGCTTTAGGAAAAGTTATATTATAGATACATCTAATGACAATTCTGTAAAGAGCAAGTTCATTAATTTCGAATACACAGAGTAGATTTTTAAATTAGGTAGCACACAGGACAAACACACAAATTGAAATTAGGACTTACACAGTCCAGGCAATATTTTTTTTTCTGGCAATTTATGAATGCTGGACTTTATCGTACCAGTTCTTTAGAATTATGTCTCCCAGAAATTGAGTAAAAAACATTCTAATATTGCTCACATTTTCTTCTTTTACTTTTAAGAATTCTGTAAAAATGCTATCACTGAGCAACTGTTCTAGAACTCCTTCACTGTTCACTTATTGAGGGAGGTAGGGCTTTATATTAAAGTTGATGAAGTCAGTAACTTGTACTAAATAAGCAGCATGACTTTATTCCATGTATAGAGTGGAATATGTTCCAGATAACACCATGAGAAACCACTATTCAGTGATTTCATACAACATATGTAGGCGTAGATTAGAGATATGCTTTCTTTAACACTATCATATTATGACAACTTAATTTCCTGCTGAGTATGAATAATTTTACTGTGAAATAATTTATCACCAATATTAATTCAGATGTTCTCAAATCAGTTGGCTACATTATTTAAATCCCACAGATTTTTACTTTTTTAAGTCAAAGTACTCTCATTAATATAATATTCTTTTAGAATAAGTGCCATGTGCCCTACTTTGAGAAATAAAATAGTTCACAGTCAAAATGAATCTTTATTGCCAACTTTACTTGGAAATTTTAAAAAAGACAATCCTTCTGTCAGTAACTCTGTAGTCAAGAGGCAGAAGATCATAAAGTGGATCTAAAGCTTCCATTTCCTTAAAAATAATTTTTTGGCCCCAATCTAGAATCCAAAGGTAAAAAAACCCAACACAACATCAGAAACTTCATGTATCACTTTGGCTGTATCATACTATAATACTCACTGCCTTGAGACTTTCAGCCCTAATTGCCCTTAAGGAGCATTGTGGAGTTTAATTATTTTTGTTTTGGAGAATAATTTAAATACAACAGTGATGAGCACTCTAGAAAAACCCACAGCAAAATTAATTATGACATCCACAGCTCACAATTTGAATTTTGTACAGTAAATATCAGTGTGCGTCTACTCATTATCTTGCTAGTGCCTGTGTTTGTTAAACCACAGAGCTTCATCCATAAATAAATGAGGGCAGGGTTAATGCCAGTAAAGGAACACTAATTCTGTCCCCTCTAATCTTTTGCCTGCACTCAGCTTTTTGTTTCAGGGGAAAACACAAATTACTGCCAATGAAGGCAACACAGCAGCAGAAAGGTAGAGTACGTTCCTGAATCAATTATCATGAGGATTTGAATGTAAAATTTAAGCTCCTATTAGCAATGCAATAAATTCTTCTTACGCTGCAAAATTCTGACATAACCATCTGTTTTCAAATTGTTTGGAATCCTCATCTGATGTTAAATGAGGTGATATGAGAGCAGTATCCATTTCCTTCCTTACCTGTGTTTGTAACCCCAGAACAGTTATCTCACTGCCATACATTTCTAACCTGCTGATCCTTTGAGTGTGTGATGGTTTTGGCTGCATTTTGAGCTTTGTACAAGAAGACATTCTGAGGAGGAGGAATGTTAATGGACTTAGTTGGAGCTCCTTCAAGCAGCTGCTCACTTTGATCTTTAAAGTGAATCATCACAGCTCAGAGATGATCAGTGGACAAGGCTTAGGGAGGTTTGACTGATCCAAGCACAGCCTGCATGGTAATGAGCTCCTTGTTGGGATTACCCTGGACTTTGTGCTGCTTACAAAGTTAAGAGAGCATTTTGGCATCTCAGGTGTTTGTGCTTAGCTCACAGAGTTATTTTTTTGCTATTTCTTTGCTATTGCTTTGAAGATTCTAGTCTTTAAATGTTACAATTTCATTGCCTGTTACCCTACTGTTCCTACAGGCTTGTTGCATTGGGGTGTGCATTGCATAGCCAGAGGCATTTGGGTGATAAATATTTGAATTTCAGCTCATTTCTCATTATATATTCCATTACTTTTATTTTATCCCTAACATGACTTTGGTACAAAATTTGTGATGTTTTTATTCAGGACTTTTAGTATACCAGTTATTGAATATGCTGTTGTAAAATCAGTAGAGGGAAGTTAGAAATGTTACTACAAACAATTGAATAGCCATTGCCTGGAGCCTAAAGTCAAGAATCTAAATGTTCAATGATATGATGAACAGAATGAATTCAAAGACTGTGGAGGGGAGATTTTTTCCTATTCTGAACTAGGCTGAATGTTTTCAGCGCCTTTAAAAAAATACCATTAAACCAAAGTTGAAGGATGTTATCAGCACTTTTTATCAAACCATAGCATTTTAATGCCACAGCTAATTTTTCAGAGGGTGTGGATTTAAAAAAAAAATAAATTTTATTTTACTGATCATGCAGTGGGAGATGAGGAGAAATACATTACTCAATATTACTGAGTTACATTCACCCATTGCTCAAAATGTTCAGCTTCAGTTATTATTTTTGGATCCTCACAACCAACAGTAGCTTATGCTGTGAAGTTGTCTTAGCTGATCAGCACACAGATGGATGACCAAAGTTGTCCTGCATTTCTGTTTATCATAGCATAAGCCTTTTCAGTAAAGGGAACAGGCTGTTTAAGGTACAGTTGGATAGATCATCAAATTCTCGACATTACGATAAACAAACCTAAACCCATTAAGTGCAATTATGTGATTTTGTCTAGAATTAAAAACAATCAACCCCCTAAAGACCCCCCCAAAAAAAACCAACAACCCCCACCCCCCCAACCCCACTCTGTTAACTGTTTTACAGATTTTAATTCTAGGTCATGGATAGCAGTTCAAAACAGGACTCCAAAACCCAAAATATATTTGGTAGGACTTGAAAGACTTTTTACAGAATGTGTAGCTCAATCTTCAACACACTTTTGTTTTGTGAGACTGTAGCCTTCATTTTCTCTTCCGAGAACTGGAAGACAGATAAATGTTTTGTGTACAGTTCATGGAGAAAGAAAAAAAACCCATAGCATTTTTATAAACAGGAATTTCAAATTTGCTAGGAATTATTACTAAAAACTCTTGAATTCATTATAGTTAGTAGCATAGGTGAATTGAGATGCACCTTTCCCATTTTTTCTTCTATTTTTTTACAACACATTTCAGATTTTTGTGACACGTTTCTTGCAGTTCAAACTAGCTGTAAGACTGGAGGATAAATCATTTTGAACAGAGGAAAAAAAACACCTTTTATTTTAATATATGGAATAAAATCTCTGTTCTAACTCTCACTGAAGTTTTCCTGTATATCCAAGGAGACTGCATTGCTCAATTTATGGAATACTGAACCAGCATTTGAGGCTGGGTTTATGTACAGCTTGCTCTGCCATTTATTCCTGTTCTGCAGAACAGATTATTAATCTTCCTTTCCCTTATAAAGGACTTTTGAACCTACTGATAACTGTGAAATTATTGATATGCATATTATTATTTCCTGCTCATTTGAAATCCTTTTTGTCACCAGAATGGAAATATCTTCTCTAAAATGAACGTGTTTGTTTCTAGAAATGTCTTTTAAAACTCAGAGCTAAGGAGAATTGCTGAAGATAGACAGACTGCCTGGTTAGCATTGCACACTCTGAATTAGTCCTGCTGAGAGAGGATTTTGAAATTGTTATCCTTGGGAGTTTGGCACTGCAATGCTTTATGGAAAATGATGACTGTTCTGGCTAATGGCATCCTGTCTGTGGAGCCCAAGGAAATATTCGCAACAGGTGAATAAGGCCCCGTCCACTTCGGCATCCAAGCTCAGACAGGGGTAACAATGAATGCATATGAGAAAATGACACTTTGCAGTAATTCTGATGGATGCTTTCATGGCTTCTGAGGAAAAGGACTACTTGTGTCCAGGATAGGCTTTTTGGTTTTAAGAGCCTGTAAGATTTTTATTTTATTAATATTTTCCAAAGTTTTTGAATTCATGCCGGTTAATAGCATTCATTATATATCTTATGTCAGGGATTTCCACAGCCTGTCTTTGCATTAAGTGAAGAGGTTCCTGCCTGATTTTGATTTGAACCTCCACCTGTGAATTTGTATTTGAGGGTTTCTTGTTATTGCAATGGAAGAAGCAGCTAACCGATTTTTCTTTCACCTTTTTCATGCCTGTCATGATTTTTAGTTGGCTCTTGTTTGATGTTTTTCTAGTCTGTAAAAATCATCTTTCTGTGGAAGTTACTTGGTTATCTTTAATAATTTTTGTCAAGATCTACTTCAAATTCTACTAAAATGCTTTTTCTCAGATGAAAAGACCAGCATTCCACATAACAATCACGATGTTAACTTTACCCAGTAGTATTACATTTCCTGAGGTTTTCCTATGATTGTAATTCTGAAGCTACTGAACTGATATGTTCGTAAGGCTGTGATTTTAACCTAAGATCTCTGTTGCCTCTGGCAGTAGCTGTCTCGGAATCAGTTCCTGGGTACATAAAGTTAAAACTGTTTGGGGTTTTTTTGTTTGTTGTTTTTGTTGGGGGTTTTTTGCCAAGTTCATTACTTTACATTTGTTTGGTTTGAATGTCATCTGCCATTTTATCCTCAATCACTCAGTGCCATGGAGTCTTTCTGCAATTTTTTTTTTCAGTCCACTATTGGTTTTCTTCCCCTGAAAGACTTGTGTTCAGTAGCAAACTCAATCTCCTTTCCATTCTCTTTTCCTGATCATTGCTGAAAGTGTTGAGCAGCTGAGGCCTTAGCACAGATCCCTGTGGGATTCCACTTGTACCTTCTCTTCACTGAGAAAATGGACTACTTATTGCAGCTCTTTCTTTCTGATCTTTTAGTTAGTTATCCCTGTGAGGACCTTCCCTCTTACATTATGTCAGCTTAATTTAAGACCCTTTAGTGATTGGACCTAGTTGAATACTTCATGGAAATCAGAGCTGGTTGAGTTAACCATCTCTCCCCAGTTTATTTTCAGTGATTTTTCTAAGAATATTTTGGGAGATTGTGGGGTAAGACTATTAGGAAAAAAAAAGAAAGAAAAACAAGTCATGTTGATTCTATTTTGAAGATCATCAATTGATAAAGTGGGCAGACCAACAGCCTGTTTAGGTGCAAGTTTGCTTAGTTTCTCTTGAAAAAAAAGTTATTTACATTCTCTACAAAAAAGCTGTTTTTATTCAGGAGACATGCTACCTGTGCTTGATACTGTTTCAGTAAGCACCTTCTAACAGACTATTTATAGGACTTGCTGGGAATAATGAGAAATGGTAGGTGAGAGTCTTTTGTGAATTCAGCCACATTTGACTCTTGTAATCCTTCAGTGCTGATCGTACCACCTCAGTATTCAGTCAAATGATGTCAATTCACACTCTTTGGAAGCAGAAAAAAAATGTACATTTTGGGTTTTGGCACATAACCTGCAACCGTTTGTAGCCACATGCCAAAGAAAAAATTGACCTGTACTATTTGCAGTACAGATCAAATCCTAATACTTTGAAGATCAGGGGATTAAGAGTGGTGTGACATTTTATAAATAGCAGTTTAACCACTTGCCATTTCAATGGACAAAGATTGTATCTGCAATCTTTTAAAAGTGTCCTTAAGACAAAACTGTAGTTTGTAGAGCAACAGAATTTGCCACTAAATTTTCTGATGACTTGAGAAGTAGTAGAAGTTGCTGCACTTCACTCTCCAGTGTTTGAAATGTCTGTCATGAGTAAGTCCCATCTTCTGAAACTCTGAGTCATTATGCCTTGGAAAACTGTGGGGGCTTATTGATAAGACATCTAACAAACATAAGATCCTTCCTCTCATACTTATTTTAAGGATAAAGGAACAAAAGCCTGGTATTTAAAAAAAAAAAAATGCAGTCTGCTGCTGCATGTGTACAGAGAATAATCTGTGTTGGTAATTTGGTAAGGCTCAGAAGGAAATACAGCAGGTCTGGCTATGCTGTGTTTGTGTAACTCTTTTAACAAGCCAACACACAGATGAGCATCATGGCTGAAATGGGAATTTTTTGAGCCTACATGAAATTTACTTTTTTGCTCAGGGTTCCTTCTTCCTTCTTTTAACACTGGTTTATTGAATCAAATGTAATGTCACTTTTCGACTTTGATCATGATAAGTTTTATCCTACAACTACCCAAACTTTCAAAAATAGCTTGTGTTTTTTACAGAGAATGGAAGAGTAATAGAAACAACCCCTTGCTATTATCTAATCTAGAAATTCCTGTCATAAGCAGTAGGACTTTAGCAAGAGTAAACCCTAAAATATTTTTTTTAATTGTGTAAAGAAACAAAAGTCCTTCTAAAAACACTATATGAAATTATTGCATTCTCCGCATAAAATTTTCATAATCTAAAGAA
Source organism: Edolisoma coerulescens (assembly GCA_013397115.1). NCBI lineage: Eukaryota > Metazoa > Chordata > Aves > Passeriformes > Campephagidae > Edolisoma > Edolisoma coerulescens. The sequence goes on from VWZW01004108.1 coordinate 402,786, forward strand.
TCTTAAAAACTTGGTAAACAAAGTATAATGTACTCTAAGGAGATTTCTTCTTCAATTACATTTGTGTCTTTCATAATGGATTATTAATAGAAGAAACAGATTCAAATTCAAGGGAAAGTAAATACTTTATATACAAATATATGTGCAAAGTTTATTTCTAATAATTCTTAGCATTACAGAAAAAGCTCTTCTCAACAAGTAGCGTAAAAAAAAAGAAGTAATTTAGAAAACTTGACCTCTCAGTCCTTATTGTGAGGGACAAAAGATCTTAAATATAGGACTTATTTCTCCTGTGAAAACCATAAACTAGGATGTTTAAGTTGTACTTATGTCTATTTGAGTAATCAGAAAAAGTTTCCAAGTGCAATTACAGAACAAAAGATCTGGAACTGGGACTTACTATTGGTTTGGGAAGCTTGAGACCTCACACTTACTGAATCGATCTTAATTTATCTATAAATTGATTTTTCTCTCCTGTCTTTGCTGTTTTGATATGTTGAAATATTATACTGCATTTTTTTCATTATTCGTGCTAAGTCTGAAAGAGGAGCAATGAATCTTCTGAATCAGGATGAGCCTAAAAGGTATGGAATTCTGAGGTAAAGGAGGTGATTGCTGAGCACCAACTGCGGCAGCAATGTGTGAGAACAAAAACTATCACATCAGTAAATCTTCTCCTGAAAGCAGAGTTTTGTTTGGCTCTCCCCAATCCAGCTGCCGCTCGCTCTGCCAGGCACCACTGGGGTTCAGCATGTGCCTGTTCCCTGAGCCTTTCACAGTGCTCATGGGCAGCTTCATCATCACCCACATCCTCGGCATGAGTGATCCTCCTTGCAGCTTGGGCACATCCAATCAAGCTGTAACAGTGCTGTTTGGACTGTGCTGTGCAAGTGTCCTCTGTGTGGAAGACAGGAGGTCTCTGAATGTCTGCAAAGAACTAACACTGGCAGAACAGGAGTTAAAATGAGTGCAAATAACAGACCAATACAGTGTTTGGCTCTTTGGCTGATATTAAATGGGGTTTTTTCATCCTTGAAAGCACTGAGACATTTGTACCCACTAATAAATAAACCCAGTCCTACAGTTGTGGATTCTGGGCCAGTACAGAAAGCAGAAAGCCTTCTCTGCTCCTGTGACAGCTTCACCCATTGAACCTGTCAGAGACAGCATTGCAGCCACAAGGACAAGTGCTCTGACTCGGGGTGGGTTTTTTTAATTATTATGCAGGATTGGGAGCATTGTTATAGCACATATCTGGTTTGTAAGAGTCTTGCCAAACAGACACAATTTTTAAGATTCTGCTCTCATTATTATACTTCCCTCCAAATGAGAACGGATGCTTGGAAGCCTAATAAACTAGAACAGTTAGAAAAATAAAGTACTGTTGCCAAGCATATCAGGCTGAATACTGATTAACTCCATTTATATCAGTGATGCTGCTCACATGTACATTAGTGTGATGTAAAATAGAATTTAAAGAATGGGAGAAATGAATAGTAAGAATGATAGTCACCACAAGAGAGAATGGACTGACACTTTCAGCATAGATACTTTTAGCCCTCAAATTCAGGGATGTCTCTCTCTGCCAAGAAAGCATATTTGGTACGTGAATGTTCAGTCTTTCTCAGTATCAGATAACCTGCATTGCCTGTGTGCAGCAGAGCCATCACTGCCAATAGTACTTTGAATCTTGGCTGATTTGGGTGCTTCTGCTCCCTTATTTCAGGCAGTGGTTTTCATTGATGTAAAAGATTGTATTGAGAAGAATAAATAAATTCTTTTTCTTCTTCCAATCCCAGAAACATGTAGGGTTAATAAAACCTTTGTATGCAGGAAGATTTACCAGTATTATAAAAAGCTGATGTACGCATTTGGATGAGGCAGATATTATAGCAGCTGTAAACATACAATATGTTATTGAGTGTTAAAGGAAATTTCTCTTGCCTGGCCCTAGGAATGACACAGGGATGAGTCTGGCTGTCCTGACACCAGAGATCAATCATGTTACATTAGTTTGCTGTATTTGACGCTGTCATGTTACTTTATATTTCTTGGAGGTGATACAAACTCAACAGAAGAGAATTATCAGGCCTGGCAGTACACAGATTAGACACATGCACTGTTTTGGATATGGGTGTCTTTCCTAGATTGATTACTATTGTATTTTAAGGCAGCTCACATAATTTGTTGCACCAAACATGAAAATAAGCCTCTAGGTTTTTATAGCATGAAGGATCTAAATTCTAATGACAGAATCCATTGAGGCAATATTTGAACACTGCTTTGGAAGCTCAAAGTGATTCTGAAACCTCAGTGCCTTTCTTCTTTAAATGTCTTTATGACATAAACTTTGTGTTCTCAAACTCCAAATTGATAAAGCTATAAAATAAAAAGCAATTGCTATGCTTGGGACTGGTATGAATTCAGAGATGTTTTCATAGTATAGTTCAAATTTAGAGGTTGGGCTGAGCATTTATTTAGTGCATGTTACTTCAGCCTTAATTAGGGTGGTAAAATGTTACTTAGCCAGGTAAGAATCTGTCATGTAGGAGCTCCTCTTCAAACATGGCTGCAGAGACTGGGTCTCCTTTGTGCAGACATAAGAGCAAGAAGAGGGAATTACCTCACCAGGCATTAAAGTCCTTGCAACAATAAAACCAGCCATAACCACTAATTTTTCCTTCATGAAAGCTCTTATAGGAATAGCGTTTTCTAGATATTTCCCAATGTAAGAGATATTAATTATTCATAAATTAATTATTAAGAAATGCTTTTAAATTATAACTCTCAGCAATCTACATTGAAGGCTGTACTTGATGGTGCAGTGAATACCTATGAAATGAAGAATAATCTTTTACAAAACTACGGTATTCTTTTTTAAAATGTAAAATATTTTGGAATGCAATTATAAGACGACTTGGCTAAACGTAATTGGGAAACAATTTAATAAAGTTAAAATTGCAAGTTTGTTAAGAATAGAAAGCAAAAGCACTTTGTGAATAATTTTAATGAAACTGCACATTTATATTTGAGGTATTTTCACTTTCACTGTTTCTACCAGTGTGCTGGATATTTAAATCATGAAATAGGAAGCTGAAAATGCTTACATCTTTCACAAGAGGTAATGCAGTTACCTGTTTAAACCTGAAGGAAGACAAATTAAAAGTCATATTCAAAAGTCAAGCCTGTACAGCATGTTAAACATCTTATATGAGGGAGATAGGGGGGAAAAAAAACAAACAGGGAAAAAAAAGAAAACTGAAGAGTTGTGTAGGGGCTTTGATCAGTTGTTTAATCTTCTACTGTATATTTGGGAGTTAACAAATTCTTTGTTTCTAGAACTATTTTATTTTCCCATCCTAATTAATAATCTTGGTTTTTGAATTCTACCTTTCTTCAACAGTAGAGAATCATGCCAATGAGGATGTTAGAGTTTTTCCTTTAGAAAACTCTTCATAGCTTATGGAGCACATGTGGGTTTTTTAATAGTGGAAAGGATCAGAGAAATTGGATTTGAGGTGTTTAATTAAGTCTGTTCACAGACAAATGGTCTTGATGAGTGACAGGTTGGCATGGTTAAGTCCACCAGGAAAAACAGCAATTAGAATGAACCTGTGGACTCTGCATCACAATCTTTTCAAGGTCAAGCCACAGAACTAATTTAGAAAAGAACTAGCATGATGTTGACAGAGAATCAATAATGAAAGGCACCATAGGATATTTTCCTAATGTGAAGTTGCTTTAACCCCACCCCCCAATTCAACATTTGTTCACAATTTATTCAGTTTTAACTCTCCTGAGGTGTAGTGTTTTATGAATGTGAATATATATTATGAGTTTTTTACCTTTCCCCCCTTTCATAATAAATGTTGAAAATAAAATTACTCATGGATTTTAAAACTCTGTTTAGTGAAATCAGTCAATTTTATATACACTAAATATTTTAAAGACATTTGAGTTCCATTTGAGTTGATGACAAATACTTTCTCTGAAAACATTTAGGATAGAAACAACATAATACAAGGCAGTGTAACTTAAATGTTCATGTCTTTAGAACTAAGGCAAACATTTGCATTTGAATATCCATGAGAGGAATGAATCCACTTCATATCTGCCTGGTAAATTCCGCTCTTCTGTTAGGTATCATTTTTATTTTACTTACTGTCTGAGCAGTTCCAGTTTCTGTTTCTTTTCTTGGCATACTTCTTATTGTTTCTATACATTTATTCAAGGAGAAATTGATGTTAAATTGAAATTCAGCATGTTATCTACCTAAATGAAAAATACATTGTCAATTTTTTTTTCATATGAAAGTGCAGATGTTTTCCTGAAGAGACATTGGCAAAAACATAGTTCAGAGAATGTGGTAGAGATTTAGCAAAATATTGCAAAGGTAGGCTAAAGTTAGGTGGATCTCAAAAGAGCTTCAAGCTTGCAACTGCTGGACACCTTCCTGTAAGAATATAATGCACTTCCCTTCCACCTTCCTTCCATAAAAGTGGTCATTCACTCTCCTGCTCTCCAGTTCCTACTCTGCCAACTGCCTTCCCTTTTCTTCCCCTCTCAAAATATTCCAGATCCTCTGCTGCTCATTGTCCCCCAAAACTGGGTAAGCAAGAAGTCTAAAACATGGTAATGAAGTTATGAGCTAACCTTGGCTTTTAGAGGAAACCAAAGAGGATGGAGCATCACTGTCAGTGCAGGAAGAGCTGGTACGTGAACTATTGCAGGAGCTTGAGCCCTGCAAATTGCTGGGCCCTGACACATCCACCCAAGAGAGTTCAGGGAGCTGGCTGACATCAGTGGGAGGCTGTTCTCCGTAATCCCTGAGTAGCTGGGGAGGTCAGGAGATGTCTCAGAAAATGGAAGAAGGCTGTTGCCACACCCATCTACAAGAAAGTCTTAAAGGAATATTCAGGACATTATTGGCCCATCAGTCTTACTTCAGTCCCTGGGGAGATTAGGGAACGGATCCCCCTGGGGACATTATGGAACTTTCCCTGGGGAGATTATGGAATGGATTCCCCCTGGAGGCTATCACAGGTCAGATGAAGCACATGATTGGAAAAAGCAACATGTGTTCACTGAGGCCAAATCATGTTTGACAAGCCTGATCACCTTCTATGACTGAGTAACCTGCTTTGTTGATGTGAGCTGAGTGATAAACATATCTGCCTGGATTTTTCCGAGGCTTTTAATACAGCTTCCCTCAGTCTCCTCGCTGAAAAACTGATGTGTCACAGTCTGGACAAATGGTCTGTGCCAGGGGTGGGGAACTGGCTGGCAATCAGCACCCAGAATGTGGTGGGAAGGGGCTCCTCAAACTGGCAACCGGTCACAAGTGGGGTCTCCAGGGACCAGTATTGGGCCTGACACCGGCTAATGTCATCATTAGTGATCTGGAAGATGGGATCAAGTGTACCCTGAGAAGTTTGCAAATGAAACCCAGAAAGTGGTTTGAGATGTGGATGTGAAGAATCCCACCTTTTTTTCTTTACATATAACTTTTACTGGGGAGAGAGACAAATTGGTTAAATGCCAGACACTTTAGTCAAAAATGAGTGTGCAAGAAGAACAAATTCAAAATAAAAATTGCATTCATGACAGTGGTGCTCAGTGGGGAGCCAAAAGGATTCAGATTTCTATCAGGAGGCAGCAGAAAAGCAGTGATGCTTTTCCTTGAAAAATAATTTCCTAAGAAAATCCTCAGATCCATCACACTGCATTCTCTGCCAGGTTTTACTGAGTTATCACAATTAAGTTATTGGTTTGGAGGGGAACAATGGGTGACAGTCACACTTTTACTTTAAAAAGGGCAAATCTTTAGATTTGGGAGTCAAATTCAGAATTACTGAAACAACAAAGTGATTTTTTTTCCCCATGGAAAACTGTGCTGTCAGCTAAAAGACAGCCTTAAAGATTGTGGTTTCTGCTCATGCTCCATGGGAAAGTGTATCATTAGATTCTTTCTGTTAATGGGCCCTTCCTTTGCTTCTAAGATGTAATTTCAAAGCATTTTCTTGCTAGTTGAGACTCAGCAAGAGCACATACAGAATTCTGTGCACTGGAGCATATTGAGTTCATTCTCATTAGGTGTTTGCTGAATCTCTAGGACACTAAAACAAGTTTCTTGGAATTAATGTGCAGCAGTTATTTCAATTAAACATTTGCTAAAGGCTTTTAATGTCCTTATCAGTAAAATTCAGTGTACGCCTTAGATTAATTTGTTCATGATTGTGTGGTGCTTTGGAAATACAAACTACTAAATAAGAAAGAAATGCTATTATTGTACTATCTTCTAGATTCTGCAGTACCATGATAACTTCCTGCTCATATTTCTCTTCAGTGCTGGAAATACATAAAACTTAACTTACCTAACGGTTGAAATGCTGATAAATATCGGTTATATGCAGAATTATTTGTATAACTTTATCAGATAAACATATTTCTGTGCATTATGGCTCATCTTTAGCCATAACTTTAGTATATTTAAAGCTTAGACAAGGCAGGTGGAAAAATCTGAGATACAGAAAAGTTGGCGCCTCCATTTAAAAGAAAAAAGAGGGGGTGGAAAGAAAGAGAGACTGTGCTGGCAGTGTCCCAGGTAGATACAGAGGTTTGTGCTGGTGTCTAATGATTTGTTGCACTGACACTTGTAACTTTTAAAAACAGTGGTTTTAGGTTCAAAATTTAAGTATCACTTCAGAACAGAAGTGGAAGAATTTGCTTCATTGTTTTTGCTTCATTATGTGTTGCTCCTGTGCCTTGTGATTGTGGCCACAGAGGACGAGCAAGGAAACTTGTCTTTTCCAAATACAGCACGAGCATGTAATCTGTATTTACTATATGAGGCCTAATTTAGTTATCTTTTAATCACATATTTAAATACCATTGGTCACAGTAGCCCTTAAGCAAATGTTTACACTTTGTTGTAGGTGTATATACTTTCCTGAACTTACCAGAGCCAAAGGAAACTGAAAGTTATGCAGTAAAACCACTCAGCTGAGGCTGCAGAGCTGGGGATCAGTGCTCCGGTGTCTCATCCAGTCAGGCCTGTGCATTGCTTGATGAGCTGCACTGCTTTTGGCCTTTTGAACCTTTAAACTCAGCAGATGCATAGGTACCTCAACAGGAAGCTTTGAATGGGAAATCACAAGTCCAAAGACAACTGTAGCATTCTTTAGAAATATGCCTAATAATAACCTCTTCCTACACTTTTCTCTTGAGTAATACGTGGCTTCAGCAGTGTTTTCATTCCATACAGTTTCATCAAAAGAGAGCAAAAAGTCCATTTTAGCACACCGTTGTGTTCTTTTTTGTTACCTAAGAAACATTTGTTGTATTCATGTGGATCAAAGAATCTCAGAACAAAAAAGGCTTTGGTATCTTGTACAGTGGTTTTAGATGGGTTTCATTTGAATCTTCCCTGTTTTCAAACTTTGATGATTTTTTTTTCCTCCAAATTTGTTTTACAGGAACTTCATCCAACTTCTGTCATTTCTAAATTAATAAAAATAATGTTGTGCGTGTCACTGCGTTAAATCAGCCCATTAGCAGTTTCACCAATTGCTTCTTTTCTCTCTTTTTCTTTTCTTTTCTTTTCTTTTTTTTTTAGTGTTTCTGTCTATCACTCTTGCCAGCTGTGTCCTATTTCCAAAGCTTCATCTACTCGAACAAAACAGCTTGGAATGGTGAGGTAGATTTTAGGAGATTAAAGATTGCGCTGTAATACACTAGACTTAATCCTAATGCCAGTAAACTCTTTATATGCTATCCTCCCCTCAGGATTACAAAGATTTATGTAACCATATTTTTTCTCATCCAAAGGAGCTTAAAGGAATAGACATAGATTGTTCTGGGTGTTGAATAAAAGCAGCAAGCCCAGATAAAGTATTTTTGTTCCTCAGATAATATACCAGAATGTAGCATTTTCAGACTGAGTGGTCATAGGAGACAGATGAATGGGGAGAAGGGGGAATGTTTACTCTGATCTTAAACTCCTGTCTTCAGGATGTAGTGGCACACATTTAATATCTATAACAGCTGAACTAGGAAAAATGTCTTGTGTAGCAGTGTTTAAAGTTATATGAGTTTTTCTACCTAAGATTTGCCTCGCCTAGTTTTCAGCATTAAATATTCAATGGTGTAGATCAGTTTTCCAAGTCACATTATGTGGGAAACGTACTAAGGACTGTAATGAAAGTTGTTTTACAGCCAGTAATGTATCAGGAGCTATCATGTGCTTTTATGTCTTGCTACGAGAGAAGCTCTTTAAATATCATTATCAAATCCATGAATATTCTAAACTGATGTTCTTTCAATATTTAGCTTAAGCTTTTAAAATTTCAGAGGACATAACTCTGTGTGTGAGTGGTGATTTGCAGCCTTCAGTCCTCTTTGCTGGAAGGTTCCTGTAGCAGCTGCAATGTCTGACTGAGTTTGATTTCTGCTGTTTTCAGGGTGAGTGGAAGACTTTACCTTTTGTTTCCCTGTACTCTTTTGACATGACATACCTCTTTTCTCCATGCTTTGACACTATCTTGTCTGACAAATTATGATTTTATTTTTTTCTATTTGTGAAGGAATGAAGAAACCACTAAGGTAAAATGGGATCTCAGGAGATTATGAGTCTTTTTACTGGACTGAAAAACCATTCAAACAGGGCGTGGCCTATTTGGGAGATATTTGTCGCTACAACAATGCCTAATGTTTTGGGGTTTTTTAAAATAAAAAATGTAATTTTAGCATTAACTTTCAGAGGAATGAAACTATAATTAAGCAATCCTAATCTTCAAACTCACACTTGAAACCTCCAAAATCAAGACATTCAGCTGTCACGCAGGAAAATATTTGAAAAAAGATTGCTGGCTTATCACAATAGATGGAAACATTAAAAAATTGCAACTGGCCCTCATTATTTTAAAAAGAAATAGAGAGGCAGGAGAATGTTTGATTTCACTGCATTTCTGAATTGCTTCAGCAAAGTGCTTATTCAGTGGGCAGAGTCAGAGGGAGGAAGAAAGGATGAGAGAAAAGCACCTAGTATACAAAGCAAAGTCTATTTATAGCTGGTATCTCAACAATGACTTTCATACAGAGGAAAAGATAGAAAACGTTGAAGTGTCTTTTGCAACAAACGGTCATTTCGAAAAGTGGAACTTCATCACCTTTTCAGAGCTGCACAGAGCCTTTGACAGCTGTTATGTAACTATATGCAGGGAGATATATGAGGTGCAGCACTTAGCATTTTATCAGCCATACAGGAGAAAATAAAAGCATAGTCTGAGACTTTGAAAAATGAGTGGAAAAAAACTGTTTCCATCTTTGGTGATGTCTGAAAGTTCAAAATACTTAAGAAGTAGTGCTCTGCTTTTATCCTTTATTTTCCTGTTAAAAAACATCCTGTGTATGCCACTTTGGATTCTATAAATGTACTTTATGTTGTAGGATATGCACAGTCAAAGAAATATATTTACAGAAAAGTAAAGGATGTAACTTAAAAAGCATTTCAATGTTCTCATGTATTCCTTTATAGGATGTGTAAATCTTGTGTTCCCTCTGCAGGGGCGAGGAACCGTTATCAGTCTGGGTGACCACCATTCCTTGAAACATGAAACAACACAGGGAATTATGTAATTCAATAGGAAATGACAAAGAGAAATGAGAGTAAATCATTGGTTTCTCTGAGCTATCTGGTCTTCAGATGTTCTAATCATGACCAACAGATGAATTTGCTTCTGATCTCATTAATGTCAATAATGTTGCTTTGTTTTGGTTTTCCCAGTGCAGGCTTAGAGGGCTATCTGTCTATCCACAGTCACTAGATTTACATAATTCTGAATCATGTTAGCTCAGAGCAGATGTCTGTAAGCCAGTGCTAAACTTTTTGACATGCTTACCTCTTTTACACAGTCAGTATTTTAGAGTATTATTAACACTGCATTGAACATGAAAAGAAAGAGGAATTCAAAATACCTGTGAAATGCTAAACTGGCAGAGAAAGTATGGTTCTTGCAGCAAGACAGGAGTGTTGCAATATCAGGAATACTGCTGGTCTTTCTTCAACATAGCAAGTGCTAAGGATGGGAGTCTCAGCTGCTAATACTTGGCTTTTGTGGTATTTATGGTTTGCAGTGTTTTTCATTCAACAGGCTTAAAATATTTTACGATTTCTATTTTATTAAACCTTATAACACCTTTGTGAGATAATGGGAAAATAACCCCCAAATCTGACTGTAGAAGCTAAGATAAAAAGAAGCCAGTTGGAGCAGCAAAACCAAACCACAACCCTCTTAATTCATGCTGTATGAAGCCCCAAGAGCTGTCTTGCTGTTTTCTTCACGAAAAATTCAGTATCCGGAGGGTCATAAGAGTAACAGCACCCTGCATGGCCAGTAAGCAAAACCAGCATTTAATTATCACTTTTAAATGACAAAAGGACAGCTTGTATGCCAGAGTGGATTATCTCTAACTGTGAACTAATGTCCCCACCATGCAGGAGACCTTACTGATGCTGCTGAGTCATACAGCATAGAGGATATTGGTCATAGAGGATATTGGTGTTAGGCTTAAGTTGAACTGGCTCAAGAGTGATTGGCAGCTTGGTGCATCTGTTGGTGCCTGGGGTCTGAAATTTTGGTTTGCTGTCCATTGTTGAAGAGGAGCAGAGCACCAGCAGAGAGAACATTGCAATCAGGACAGAGCAGAGAACTGGGGGAAGTGTCGGCATCTTTTGGGAGAATTTAGTTGGCCAGAATGTTAGCATGTTGGGACCATGACAATGTGATGGCCTGAACACTTTCAGGTGCTGAAAAGCTCTTCAGAGTTTCTGAGATATGCATGGCTTGGTCATAGTCTAATTCCACACTGGCCATATATTTCACAGAAAAATGGAATTTTATTGTGCTTTCTCCAGACATTTTCTTTGTTTTCTCTTGCATCTATACAAAAATGCATCAGTGAGAAGGTTCCAAATAATGATTCACTTTTATGCATTAGTTATGTGAAATATGAATGGAATCTCCCTACATAGTAGATGGAGTTGTTCCTCTATGTTTTAAAAGTAAAATTCATAGGAAGCTTTATTAAATGGTTATGTCACAGCACAGTTCAGTTATCTGTGTCATCACAAGACTACAGGCCAGGAGAGGTTTCATTTTTTTATTTGGTAGGAAATGCACATAGAAGAGATTGCCACTAAAACATCCATCTGCTTAAATTACTCTTTAAGGGATATTGTAAAAACCACAAGATTTTATAATATGGCACACAATTTGCTACATGAAAAGCATTAACACTTCCAAAAAATATTTTTAATGTATTGGCTCTTTTTTTCCATCGCCTTAAATTTATAAAGGTCCTTCAAATAGAAACCTCTTACAGACATTTAGAATGTCACCATTTTATCTAGGTCAGGCAATACATCAGCAAGTCCCTTAACATCCCTCTCTCTGCTGAATTCTTGCTGTGCCCATGATATATAATCAAGTTTAAGTTTCCAGGCTCATTTTAGGCATTCAGTATACTCCAATAGCACTTAGGTGATAGTGATTTCTAGCAAGAAACACATGGAATGTTCTCCAGAAAGAGTTAAACCTTTTTATTCAGCAAACAGAGCTTCCAGGGAATAGTGCTGCATTGTGGGAAAAATTCCCACAAGAGTTGAGTGTCATTACAAAGCTTCCATTCCAGATGCAAGACAGACTTCTTCAATCTTTTTCTTAATGCAAGCTCTATCTCGAGTGAGTGCAGATTAATTTCAATCTAGAAATAAAAACCTAATTTTGTCTTGTGGGCAATAAAGATGCTATTAAGTTTGCCTGCTACATTTGTGGCAGATGTGCAGGACCCAATTGGGTCCATTTTTAAAAATACATCAGATGTGACTGTTACTGTCAATTTGTAATGGTCTGCTTAAAAATAGATTAAAAATGCCTGTTTCTTCATCACTGTTGGCAAACGTAGGGGTCAACACTGAATAGCCAGCAACACAGAAGTATTAAAGTAATGGCAAAATTTCACCTGTCCTGTATTTGTAGATTCCAGTGTGGATATCACTGCATGCCTTTGAGTCTTTGTTTTAAAAGCGGAGAATTGCAAGGCTTGTTGATAGTGTTGGAGACCAAATCATTCTTTTAGAATGAAAGTCACTGCAATAGCTCAGATGCAGTAAATCTAATAGTGCAAGTTTGCCAGGTCTTTTTCATGATATTGATGAATCTTCTTTATACCTAGATAAATTTAACTGTAAGACTGTATTCAGCCAGGAGGTGATAGCCTTACCTGCTCTAGTGTGGAGACGTTTAATTGCTTCACCCCAAAAAGAAATGTAAAATGAAAGATAACCTGTACACTGGAGATAGTTTATAATGATAATTTCCCCCTCTAACACCATCTATCTGCCAGTAAAGATTGAGCCTTTTTGCTCTTGAATTACCCCCTCAAAACAGCTTGAGGAAAGAGGTTCATGTTAACCCAAATTGCTGAAATTGCCAGACAGAGCCCATTGTAATGACTGGTGAAATGAGCTTCAGTGGTCTGATGATTCATCTTAATCAATTGCCTGGTCTCGTGTATAAAATTGTCTTTCTCAATGATACATGTGGATAATACAGATACAACATTAATCTCACCAGATACTGCATAATTAACAATGCCCATTTATCTTCTCACACACATGTGCATCATTAGTTAACAACTGCTAAACTCAGCTGAGAGCCAGTTTCACAAAGAAAATAGAGAAATTGGTAAGAAAAGTCAAACTGAATCCAAATACCTTTAAGTCTGAATACTAGTTTAAAGAAAATGTTTGTAGATGTCATTATTTTTGGTGTCATGTATGCACGAGTTGGAAGGTTTTTATCCTAATAAAAGGATAGATGTTTGATCTATTAAAACTTTTAAATCTCTAGCAGTTGAGAAGGTGCTTTGTTGTTTGCTGTTTTGGTTGAAAAAATTGAGTTGTCAGCCTTTCAAATCAACAGTCATAAGAGATGTGCTGGAAGCTATTTGATTTAGAAATTAATTTATTACAGATGCACATTCTTTGTAATTAGGTTAACAGATGTTATTAATAGGATTTTGGGTGTCAATATTCTAATATCTCATGAGATGGCAAGACAGTTCCATCTGCTTCTGGGTGCCTAAATGGGTAGCAGTGCTCCTTCTGAGCTTGTTATCCTCCACAATAGAAATTCTGGACTATCCTTGTATTGTCTGACTGTTAGTGGTAGTTTTATTAATGAGCAATACCTACACAGCCTAATGTCTAATTCAGAAGCATGGTAGCAGAGCAGTGATCACAGCTGGTCTGTTTCACGTCACAACAAATCAGAATCTCTTGTATTGCTGTGTGGGATTAACACACCTCACATAATGAGACTATTCCACTTCTATCTATGTACAGCTAAGAGAAATGAATAGAGCAATTATCTTTGTGTGAGCTATGGTAAGTATTCCACCAACATCCATCTTCATTCATCCAAGAATCAGCCCAAACCATTGTTCTAGTCATGAGTAGTTTGAAGCTTCCCCAAAATTGTTTAAAATAACTGGGTTTTATTGCTGTAAAATATCAGAAGAGTTTGTTGAGAGCATAATATTGAAAATTCATAGAACTTAAACTATTAGTAATTAAACTAGAGCAATTGTTTCTAGATATTGATATGTATTCCAGGAGTAAGAAGGTAATTGATTGTGATTTACTTATTTTGTTCCTGTGTATCTCTATTTTAATTGTGTTTCTGGTGTGCTTTCCAAAAGTTTCTTTGAATTGGAAATACATGTAAATTGGCTGCAAGCTTGGACAGTCCAACTAATTGGTTAGACATTTCACTGAGATATGCAAAGAAATTTCTTGCTGTTTACTTTTCATATTGAGTATTTAGTTCCACCATGTTTTATGAAGCTTTTCTGCCCTGATTCAGTTCAGCATACCAAAGATGAGTTTCAAAGGCAGATTAAGAGAAATTGTTTGTAACTTGCACTTTTCCTTCAGCACTTTCCACTTGACAAGCTTAGACTTGCTTAGACTTTTTCTCACTTGCTTATGCAGGGCTTATTGATTTGTACAGATCATGTCTGAGTTAACTGAAATATAAGAAGGCTGGACTGGTGTTTATATGCCAAGGCATGCTGGTTTAGGAACAAAAAGGACTTAAAATGTATATTAATATTGTATATTTCTACTCCAGATAAAGTATGTTTGTTCTTCCAGCACCTTGGCACACAAGCTGTGCTAGCACACACTGCTTGACATCTGACTGTGCATTCGCTGGTGTGAAACTTCCCACCACCACATGCATTCCCTCTGCATTTGTCCCTGTGCTTAACCAGAATGAACCGATCAGAAGTAGATTTTCTGATGCATAAGTCACCACAGCCTTGACTTGATCAGGTTCTGTAGAGGTCACAGGGAAGAGTGGAGGTTTGTCCATAACAAGCCTTGCTTGAGTTATTATTATGGCTGTCTTAGAGTGCTGCAATAAATGAGAGTGGTTATGTGAAATAGTGTCCTTCATTGCAGTTTCATTTTGTTTACCAACCTTTGGAACAAAGATTTCCTCATCCAAAATAACTTCTGTGTACCTTTTATCACATCCAGAATAAGAAAGGTTTACATTGTTTCAGCTCAAAGAGTAAAAAAAAAAGAATATTTCAGGATGTCAGTCAATCTAAACCTGCCATGAGAAATCTCCCTGGTAATACTCTGCACTGACACTGTTACTACACTTTGGAGAAGAGCATTCAGACCTTTTTAGATTGTGCTCTTTGAAGAATGTGAATCTCTCTGCATTGATGGTATGTTTATATTTACATTTCCTTTGCCTGCGTACTCCAATGGGGCATCTGTCTTTAAGCTCAGAGATCTGTGACAGTGTGTCTCATAAACATACAAATTGAGCAAGTTTCTTGTGCAAACCAATCAAGTTCCTGCTGACAGCCTTGGCCATCTTTCTATTTTAAGTAGGAAAACATATTCATCCTCCTCTATCAAGTCATGACTAATGGATAGAAATATTAACACGTTTTATACATTGTTACTCAGCCTCTGGCAATCTAAGGGAAATAGAAAATATATTTTTTAGTAGTAGAATCTATGATGTGACTTCATCAAACAATTAAAAGGAAGGGAGAAGGCATGGAATGCATTAAAATGCCCCGTCAACTGCCAAATTAACAAGATGCTTATGATCTTTATAATAGCTTAACCACTATTCTTATAAATTTTTGACTGAATGGATGATATTTCTATTAAAAGTGGTACTAATATTTGATGTTTTTATCCCTGTAACAATGCTGCGTTCATATAAGGCATGTCTGACTTTGCTTTATAAAAATAACTTGGAACATGAACACAGTGAATGCTTGGAGAACCCCACCCACCCATGGCTAAAAAATACCACAGGGGTGTGTATGGACAGTGAGCCTCTTAAAGCTCTCTGTTTTGACCTGTTCATTTTTGGGGATGCTTGTAATTTCCCTGACTAAGGCCTTGAAACTGCAGTTGTCTGCCTGTGGGTGTAACTGTAATAGTGCATAAATCCCCGACATTAAAACTTGAAAAGGTGGAGTTTTGTTTCTTTTGAGGGATTTTTTTTTTGGTTTGGCTTGGTTCTTTGCTGAGTGGTTTTTTTTTTTTTTTTGGTTTGTTGGGGGGTTTTGTTGTTCGTTTGGTTTTGTTTTGTTTTTGTTGGGTTTTTTTTTTGGGGGGGGGTGTTAGGTTTGTTTAGTTTTGTTTTTGTTTTTGTTTGGTTTTGCTTCTGTCTTGTTTTGGTTTTGCCAGTTTAGGCTTAGGAGTGACTGCATTTATCATGTCAGTGGGAATTGTGATAATTATGGAGGCTTCCCCATTGTTTAAGCCCTGTTGTCCAAAGATCTTCCAAAGTATCCTGGTCCCTGGAAAGAACTGGTCTGCATTACTGAGATTTGATGCTGCTCTGAGCAATTGAAAACAAGATTGTGTAAGGGAGAAACAGGTCTCCAAATAACCTTGAAGGAAAAACAGTGCAACCCATCATATCCAGCGAGACACAACATGTTGAAATCAGAGGTCAGAACTATTTATAACAGTGCTTATGCAGAAATCCTCCTACAGGTGGAATTATCAGTGATAAAATTGTGTAAGTCTAAGTCTTCTCTTTGTATTACAATATTGGCCAAACACCTGACTGTTCTTAAAAACACTTGTTGTCTTCTGAAAGGACAGAAGAAAGGATACAATTAACTTTCAAATGGAGTTCTGGGAATATTTCTCCTCTTTGTAAGCACAGAGAAGATTGCTTCCTGGGAAGGAAATTTTATCTTCAGCACTAGTTCTGGGAGGTTACATAGCATTATGCATAATATTTCTAAAAATTCTCTGCCATCGTAAAAATGATAAAGGCAGAAAGATTACCTTAGGTTTTTGAGCCCAAATGGTAAAGTATTGCAGACACAAAATTTATCTGTAAAATGAGAGGGAGACTGCATGTTGTACTGATAAAAAGCATCAAATTATCTCTAATTTAGGTGAGAATATTGGAATTAAAATTATTATTTCAACAATTTTGTTTACTTCAAACTGCTGGCTACAGGAGGGAGAGAAAGCTGGCCATGCAGCTTCAAATTAGTTTGGTTATATATGTGGAGATGATGCATGCACATTACCTACTATACACACCATATATTGTATTTCTTTTAGCCACCTCTAACATTTCTCTCTATAAATGCACTAAAATAATTACGTGCTGCTATTGAAAACCTCCTATGAAGAATGATTAGGTATCTTTTCTCTTTAAACCCTGAAGGCTATGATAAAAAGAATATTGCAGTTATTGAAATTACTTTAAAGAGGTATAAGTAGCAAAAGAATTTTGAACCCAGTCTTTGTAGTTTGGAGCTGCAGATAATGAGTGTAATTGATGTCATTTAATCGTAAAAACACTGCATCAGAAATATGGACACGATTAGACAGACCTATCTCTCTGAGATCAGAATCATAAAACAAAATTCATCATAAAATACCTTCACTGCCATTTGCACCTTTGAAACTGCTCCTTTTTGAGATTGGAGAGCGGCTAAAAATCAGGACTGGAAGTCCTACAGCTTTCTTGTTGCTGCAAAGAGATAGAATTATCTTAGTGATAACGTAATTTTTCTAAGCTGTGGGAAGTGAATAAAACTCACACTGGTCTGATATTTAGGCAGTTTACGCAATATTTAAAAAGCAGTTGCTCAGGAAGTATTTTCATAACAGGGCATAATTTTCTATAAGAAAGTAATAATAATGAGTAACTGTCCTGATAGACTGAATTATTTTGTCCATAAGAATGATAAAGGCCTACTAAATGCTTTCATCTGACTCCCATTTTTTCCTAGATATCCTAGGTTTTTAAGCTGTTAGAGGAAGAAGTCCAGTTAAGCAGAATTGGACTTTTAAATTTCAAAAGCATTAGTTTCCTGTAATTAGTTTCTTACAATGCAAGTATTTTAATATTTTTTTTTTTTTTTTAGTATTAAGCATAAAGTTTTGCAGTGTGTGCAGTCAGGATTCTTGCTGTAAAAGGCACCTTAAATATTGCCTCAAGATGTGGAAGTGTTAATATGAAAGGGCTGATTTTAACTGCTCTTCAGCTAAAAGCAAAGCAAGAATAGTTTCCCTAACAGCGAAAATAATGAACAATTAACAAGCAAAATCAAAATTTCACAGTTAGTAGGCCATCTAAATGTATTAGACTTTAGGAAAAAGAAACACTGCAATAAGTTTTAATCAAATTTCACAGCTGCTGAAATATATTCATGCCTGATTTGAATGACAAGTCTAACACAAATAACTCAATCTATTAAGCAAAGTGTTAACATTTAAGGTAAAGCATGTCATTTTCATCTACCTGTGTTCAAAATGCAGAGCCCTGAAAGACTCCCTGTTTCCAAAAGACTCTATTCATTTCTTTACCAACTTCATTTTTATCTACTATCCATAGCAGTGCTTCTCCAGAGGGCTGAAATGAACCTGATGAATGCTATTAGTTTTTGAGAATACAGTAATAACTCCTTACATTCTGTTTGCCTTATTTTCTTGTCCTCATGTATTTAGAGATTCATTCTGCTTGCTTTGAGTATCAACCAAATTGCAACTAAGTGGAAATGTCCCTAAAACCCCATGGATCATGCAGAAAGTTTTTACATTTTGATGTTGTGTTTCTTTGGTTGACATCAGTACTTTCAGTAAGCTGCTTTGGTGAGCTGGATTTCACGGAAGAGACAGATATGGTACAAAGAATCACTGGAGAGCAAACTAGGGAAAAATAGCAGCTGAGAATAAATAGATGCTAAAACAATGGGAAGATCTTGATTAGGTCTGTCTAACAGTCAGCAGCTTATTGAGTTTAAATAACTAAAATATTTCTCCCAGAATTACCAGGAGGAAATTAAACAGAATACTCAAATTAAACAGAATTTATATAGGTGATGTCTAGATTGGAAGAGTTAAACGTGATGATGGTTCTCTAGATCTCAAGAAGTGTAACTTTTAGGTACGGACTCTTGCTAAGAAGACAATTTGAAAAATACTTTTGAAAATAAAGTACCGGGGCTGTGGAGAGGAGGTGGGAGACCATAATAGGAAGAAGGAATATCTGATGGAGGGTTGTGGGAAGATGCAAATGTGCCAGCTGCAGGGAGAATTCCACCAGTGAGGAATTGGGACTTGTAGTTAGGATGAGACATGACTGACCATCCAAATACCACTTGGAAAACACCAGCTCCTGAGTTCTGCCTTGCAAATGACAAAAAAGGACATGGCATAATAATAAAGATGAACAAGACTGTAGAATTCTCATATTAATAACTATTTCCTAGTAACATAAAATATTTTGGAAAAGCCTAACTTTGCCTAGAAATGAATTGTGATATTTTCTTAAATTAGGGGACAGGATAAATAACTTAGTAGACTGAATTTTCAAACTAGCAATTTTTCAGAGGATGGTGTCTACGTGAGATCATTAATATGCCTGGTCTGTTCTTTTGTATGAGTGAAGATTGATGTCCTGTTCTGGGCAGAGTTCCTTTACTAATAACCTGGAGTAATAGTCTTTGTTGAGCTACTGCAGTCAGATCTTGCAGTTTCTTTAATATTCATGTTGGACATGTCAGTCATGTCTGAAGGATTGTGTAGAAAGCTTGAATCTGATAGATGATCAAAGAAACAGGAAAATACAGAATTCTTCACAAGTCAGCTCCATACTTAAAATTGTTTAGTGTCCAGAATCAGATTTCAAGGAAAAAATCACTTGTGAGATGAAGGAAGAAAAAGTTAGTTGGGTGCTGGAAAATGTTTAATAAGGTTACATTAAATACTTATATTTGCAAAGCTTTCATATAAAGTTACATATGTATCGGGCACTCCGAACATCAGGGATTTTTCTGAAGCAGTTGCATGCATTTTCCTAACTGTGTTTTTATGATAATTATGTGAAGGACTTGTGTAGTATGAAAACTAATCTTAGAACAAATATTGCCATAGTGAATGCACAAAATGGTGTCTCTATGCACTGAATAGGAATTTTTAATTCCATACAACATTAGCAGCTTGATGGGGAGAGTCTTCGGAGTCTGCGTAGCTCAAAAGGACTGAGTCAGGGAAAAGGAATTGTTACCTTTGCTTGAAAAATGAAACAAAATGTCTAATGACATTTGACACTAAAAGTCATAATTCTGCAAGGTTTCATCTTATGACAGGTGTCTAGGACACTTCAAGAATGAAAAGGAGCTGGCGCCAGGCTTTTCCTGGCCGGCCCCAGTCTCTGCTTAGCTGGGCACTGGAAGGGCTGGGGGTGGGTGGTTTGTGGGGTCCGCTCAGCATCTTCCAGCCTCAAAGAGCCTTTTTGTTCACTTGAGGTCTCTTTTGGCCTCATGAAAGGTTGCATTTCATAAATTAAATATTGTGTTAAGTGGGAAAAAAAGTCTTTGAAAATATTACTATTGATTGTAATAATTCTGAGACTCAAAAGTGAATTTTACCTGCAGTGTATAATGGCAGATGGGTTTGTTTATTACCACCTGTTCTATCTGAGACAGCAGATGTATTTGTAAGCTCGTAATACAGTATTTAGTAAACGGCCAGCTTTCTGCACTGATTTCAATGTATTTGGGCTCAAAATCCAATCCCTTCCTTCTGAAAATAGTAATGATGATTTAGATAGTTTTACTTAGTTATTCTGTGAAGCTGCTTTATTTCCCCAAAATAGGGATGCAAGTAATGTTATAACTTAGCCCTATCTCAAAGCAATTAAAGCAATTTCTATTAAACTTTGTCAATGTCCATTAAAATTAATTCAGACATTTGTGTTTTGCTGGATTTTTTCTAATGAACTTGGGAAAAAACAAGAAGTGATGAGATGATAGATATGTTTAAACTAGATCTGTTCTCTTACAACTCTTACTAATTCACTCAATGTTTTTTACCTCCAGGCTACTCAGTTCTTTCTCAGTATATACCTTTGAATTTTCAGAACTACTTTGTGAGAAAATTAATATACACATTCATAGAAATAAAACTAAAACAATCCAAGGATTTTATTAATCTAAAGGTTATTTTTTACTTGTTAAAAGATAACACAGTAGATTATTAAAATTTTCATTAATAGTCAGTGAGCTCTTAGCTCTCACCATGACATTCTTTGGTATACTGAAACGGTAGAAAGGTTGATTTTCTTAATTTAAGACTTTTACATAGAAATCCTAAGTGACTTGATTAGAAAGATGAACTGATGAGAATAGAAAGATGTTAGAAAGCAAACATATTTTATACAACCTATAGCAATCTTAAATTAAATTAAATTATTGATTCTATGATGAACTAAAATTTTACATGACTAAGTGTTCATTAAATGGCGTATTTTTATTTCTGTCAGAATTTAAAGTACTAAGCATCAAGGTTTTACTTTTAAGTAGAAATGTTTCCAGAACTTTCTGTGGCACTCAGGTTCCCCAAAGAAACATCTTGTAGAATTTCTAAGGTAAAATTTTCTAATAGATAAACTGTGCTATGCTATAAAACCTGGTTTAGAAAGGCAATATGGTGTTGTGAGTGGATATACAGCAGGTACATCTTGTGCGTCTGTGGTCTAAGCTGAGGAATTCTGGTCTCTTTGATTGGCTTCTTGTTGGAAAACAGTTCTGCATCATTCATCACAATTATTTACTGTTTTTTCCCCTCTTTTTTATAATTTTGCTGAGCTCGGGGGACCAGAGCTGCATGCAGCACACAAGATGCAGGCTCATCATATATCTATGTGGCGGTGTAGTGATATTATTTTTTTCTCTTCAGTACAAGTTTTTCCTCCTAGTAAAGCAAATTGAAGTCTCTGAAAAGACAGAGAGGGATGGGAGGTGGCAACATCACAAAACAACAGCTGAAATCCTAGTTTCAGAATCTGTAAATTGCAAAGCCTGTTAAAGAGTTTCCATTTCTGTCCTCAGGAAGCTGCTCAGTGGGGCTACTTGGTGACTTTAACGGAACAGAGAAATCCTCTCAATGCTCTCCAGCATATTGTTAGCTGGCTTGGTGCTGAGAGCTGCAGTGCTAAAGCACACGATCCAGGGCTGCTCTGAAAGCTCAGGGCTCTATTTTCTAGGCTTCAAACTTCAGGAGATGCGTTTGTCTGGTTAGTGAGCTCTAACATGGACAAAAGTACAAACAGTCAGAGGACCTGCTCTTGGTGTCTGGCATGTAAAATGCCCAGGGATCCTACTGGGAGTGAACTAGCCACTGTCAGAAGCATCAAGGATGCTAGAAACTCCCACTTCCACTGAGATTGAAAAATAAATATTTTATTAAAGGATTTAATATGTCTATATTCATTTAATATGTCATATTCATTTTTATGAGAGATTCAGTTTGTTTGTTCCATGGATGCCATAGCTTTTAGGAAAGAAGGGTTAGGTTGCATAAGCAAAGAAAAAAATTGCGTCTCTTAGTTAATAAAGTGTTTTCTCTCTGCTTCCTTAGATCTCCCTTTGAAAGATGACAGAGTGTTTTTGCTAAAATAGTCATTTCGTGTTTAAAACCACTGGATTAGTTAACAATAGAATCCTAGGGAACTAATGAGTAGTGTTAAAAACTAAACCAACCAACCAAACAAAACCCAACAAAAACTGATGGCTCTTCTGGGGAAAAAATAATGCCAAAATTTCTAAGAGTTTTCTGTTTTCATTCTCTATCTGAACACAGCCAAGAATAATGATGGTTGGAACAGTCTAAACTATCCTGAGAAATTATTCCAAAATTATGGCAATACTAGGTAGGATTTACACTGACATTTAATTTGTGTGCACATAATTCTGCATTCTGTAAATCAGAAAAATAAGAACTAGCATTAATAATAGACTATGGTGAGAGTAACAGTAATCTACAACACCTTCTGTGGGTTTACGAAAATTGCAAACTGCACTAATGAATAAGCAGATACAATTTTACCTTTGCTTCTAGTACTTTGATAACATAAAGAAAATTCCCAAGCTTGCTTTAGCTTCCTGTTGAGAATTTGCTCACAGTGATATCTAGGTCACTACACACAGATGCATGGCAGAATATAATCAAAACCTGAGTTATAGAACTTCAGTGTCAGGCTCTTTTCTTTCACTTCCCTGGAGAAGGGAAATCTGAAACTGTGTTGGTTTCTACTCCAGGAAACTCGCAGCATTTCAAAGTGCCAGCACAGTTCAGGGGAGGTGGTAATTGGTTGCAGAGATATGAGCAGCAAGTACAAGCCTCCCACATTCAGGACAGAGTTGGGTCGTGGCTGCTCCAGTAGGTCCATAGCAGCAAAAAGCAGGGAGCAGACTGGAGAACAGATGGCTCCTGAAGGGACGGGGATAGGTGTGCAAAGCACAGACTGGCCTTGGATGCATGTGAGTCTTATCCAGCTCCTTTTCCTTTTCAGAACAGTGGCAGGGTTGAGACTCTGGGCATACTAGAGCTGCAGATTAGCAAAGAGCTAGAAGATTTGGGAATTTTAAAATCCTAGAGATGCTGATCCCTTTTGGCGCTTGTTTTAACAGCCAAACAAATGGAGCACCTGTTAGTGCTTGTGTTTTTTGCCAGAACAGTAGAGACAACATCTGTGCCCATCCAGGGCTAAAAATCTCATGTCAGAGAATACAGCTCTTGAAGTGAGGAAAGTAGAATTCATGCATAATAGAAATTCATCTCTCCAAGATATAAAAAGAGGGGTCTTAGAGAAGGAATGGAGATCTAAATGTGCCATCTAAAAGCAACAGACAACAACATTTTTCAGCTCAGCTGAGCAGTTGAGAGAGTAGAGACAAAAGCTCTTTTGTAACTGTGTTAGATAAGTGCAGAACAGAGCTTAGGGTGAACCTCTATGAGTACTCTGGATAAATCAGTCTGCAGCTTGTTCTGCTTTATAAATACGTATATATGTTCTATGTGAAACACTGGTGAGAATAAAACTGGAACATTGTGTCCAGTTCTGAGCTTCCTTGTTCAATAGAGACGTGGATAGGTTCAGCAAAAGGCCAGGAAAGATGACCAAGGGAGTGGAGCATCTGACATACTAGAAGAGGCTGAGAGCTGGCATTGGTTTATCTGAAGTAGAAAGGACTCAGGGGGATCTTATCAATGAGTTTACATCCCTAATGGAGATAGAAATCTATGGAGACAGGATGTTCACAGTGTGGTCAGTGACAGAACAAGAGTAAACTGCCACAAATTGAAATATGGGAAATGTATTTAAACAAAGGAAAACAACAACTTTGTTTGTTTGTTTGTTTTTTTGTTTCTGTGATGAGTGTAGGACACTGAAACAGTTGCCAAGAAAGGTTGTTGAGTCACGTCCTTTGCAATATTCAAAACCTGGTGGGATACAGTCCTGGGCGACCTGCTCTGGGTGATCTCCAGAGGTCCCTGCAGACCTCAGCTCTTCTGTGATATGGCTGTTTGGGCAGAAGTTGAACTTATATAAATTCAGACCATAAGTACATTTTAAGTGAAGGCAATTAATTTTTAAATATTTGCCAAGGATCTTGATAAATTCTACAGCTGCAAAGCTTTTACACCGAAAGTTAAATGTTTTCACAAAAAGTGAACTTAATTCAAACATAGATAATTTTTAATGCAAGTCAGAACCTTTCAAGACTTCTCAGCTGGGTAGGATTGGATAATGTCACCTTAAGATTAAGGGTAAAATAACTTTTTAGAAAGAATGATATTCCTGATGCAGTATTGGAAATTTAATTTTAAAATTCTATAAATAATTATATAAGCTGTCCCTGCAAGGATGTCACTGAAAAACATGAATCTGGTTAATTAAACTTTAATCTGTGTCTTAGCACATTTATATGAAGTGAAATTTTTCTCAGGTGATGGTCTTAAAGCTAAGCAGTAGAGAAGATTGTAAAACCTGCAGAAAATGCTGTGTCATGAGCTCTGAGAGTAAGACCAGACCAAAGCCTTATTTAAAATCATCAAAGCAAAGACTTTTTGCTAGGAAGCTTTAACTCTCTGGGACACCTCCAGCAAATGCTTTGAAAGTCATCTTTGTCTGCAGATGTGTCTCCTAACCAAGAAGAAAATTTAGATTATGGTAGCTGTTTTATTTAAAAGCTATTAAGCAATACTGGAAAAATATAATCATTGAGTTGATCAATACATGAAGAAGGGCTGAGTTTTTATTTCTAATTGCTTTCTTCTAAAATACAGCAGACAGTTTAGAAAATACATGGCTTCCAGGGGCTTTCTGGTTCATTTTGTTTGTTTGCTTGTGAGGGTTTTGGTTTGTTTGTGTTCTTTTATTCTATGTTTCAAATGAGAACAAAGTTGCTTTTCTGACCTTATCCCAGTGAAACTGTGTTCAAAGTGTTTTAAGACTTCAGGGACTTAACTCTCTCTAGAAGATAATTAATGTGCTCCTCTTCAGCAAAATCTGCTTCACTTTTTCTCTTTTTTCCCTAATTTAGCTGCGTATCTGCCAGTTTTCCATCTTCCAAACACACAGAACTTGATCTGGTCCACAGTTTCTTCCCAATTCCTTACCACCTAACCAAAGTTTCCAGTTAAACCAATTATTGTTTTCCTGATTCAAGATGAATATCTTAGGTCTGGAGTTTGAGTGCAGTTTTAAGCAACCATTTCCCCAACGATCATCAAATTTATCTAATTCATATTGTTTTCTGCTTTGGTTTCTACAGTATCTCTGTTAAGCTGCATTTTCTGTCTTCCCCCCATGACTGTTTTTAGCAATTCCGCTTGCTGCCTTCTGTCTTTCTCCTGGAGAGTTTTCAGGACATTGGCCAGCTGGCAATCTGCCTTCTCTGAGCTCTTCTTATCATGTCATATTGCAGCATCTTTCTTGTTCACAATGGGTAGTTTAGGTCCAGAGAAAGACAGAGGACTAAAAGAGATTGAAATAGAATCAAGACTGGTACTTCAAACTCTGTACCAAGGGAAGGGAGCAAAGGAGAAAAGTAACACCTTCAGTAAGGTGACTATAGTGTACCTACTCATGGAAACATTTTGTCATCAAGAAGTGACTTCCACCATCTCATAGAGAGGAAAAAATTGGAAACTGAAAGGGTTATTTAGGGGCAAAGAGATCTTCAGAAAGTTGCCTCTGTGTCGTGTCTTCATCTTTGTTGATTACAAAGATGAGTAGAGTTAAGAATCCATAATGTGGTTGGAATGAAATATTTTGCCTTTTAAAATTTGCTCTCAGAGGTGCTCATTGCTGTCTTTCTCTACTTAGATGTCCGTCTCTCTGTGCGTTGAGCACAATAAAAGAAAGCACCAGCAACCTGGTAGGGATATGGGAACGTTTGACTTGGATCAGATGGAGTCTGGCTTTCCATAAATACTGACTTCTTGCCTTGCAGTGTGGTGATTCACTGTCACCAAGGCACTGTCATTTGTACCCCATTGTAAGTGGAAAAAATGGTCTCCTAAATCAATGAATGCAGTGCTGTCTTGTGGGAAACTTGCTTGTTCACAGACTAGTTAACCTGTAAAATGTGTAGGACTTAACTATAGCACCAATGCTTTAAAACTCGAGTTGCTCACCCATATTTTTGACCTATTGCTGTTTTGTTTTCCAGTTTGTCTAAGCTCCAAGCCACCAGCTAGCCATCAAAACAAGTATTTTGACTGTATTGTTAACTGTATTTTCTAATTCATACATGCAGTAGTAATTTACTACTCCATAGCTCTGAATTAGAACCCTTGAATTAGTAGAGTCTGTATTGGCTTGTGACTATTGAAACCAATATTGTCTTGTTTTCCTGATCCCCTTGCACATAAAAAAGATTGACACGGCAGAGTAATAGAAAGTGTATTGCATTAGGGTTTAGTATTAAAGATAAACAACACAAATGAAACTGAAAGCATATGGCATTCCTTGCCTTCTCTGCCAGCCGATGAGCAATACATTTTGTATTATGATCCACTTTGGAGGCTTTAAACCATTAAAACCTTGCTGCTTTGTTTTGCATGCTTGAAAGTTGCCAGTTAAACCAACTGGAGTAGCCTAATTTAGCTGATTGTGTGACTGATGTGTCAGAGCTCTGGCTCTGAATTTTCTAAGCTGGAAGTAAAAATTTGGACAAAGTGAATTGAATACAGCACATTGCAGATCATAACAGCACCTTAAAGATGGAACACTGAAGAACTAAGACATTATTTATGAAAAACCTGGAAAGCAAATAGGATAAAGCAACGTATAATTCTTATATTCAATTAATACAGTGAAGAACTCACAAAAATTAGGATTTCCTTATGGCTGCCTAATGGAACTATTAAGTATATCATAGAATTTGTTATGAAAATTCAGTTAAACTGTTAACTTTAGTATACATCAAACAAGATCTCTTCAGATAGCTCTACCCCACACTCCAATGACTTACAGTCTATGCTAACATTGAGTGTAATGGCTTTCCCCAGTTGAAACAAAGGATTTGGAATACTGGCAGTGATTGCACTTGAATGAATGCATTTAGAGTCATAGAATCATTTAGGTTGGAAAAGACCTCTAAGATCTTCAAGCTCAACAGTTAACCCAGTACTTCTAAGCCCGCCACTGAACCATGTCCCCAACTGCTACATCTACACATCTTTTAAATCCCTCCAGGGATGGTGACCTCACCACTGCCCTCGGCAGCCTGTGCCAATGCTTGACAAAACCTTCAGTGAAGAAATTTTTCCAAACACCCAATCTATTTTCTTGATATAATGGCGTCAAGTAGGTAAAACAACTCAATTGGAACAACAGCAGAAAAAGATGTCACTGAGATCTAACTGTGAAAATTATTTTTGATTTGTTTTGTCAAATTTTTTGAACGATTCCTATTTCACCGCTATCTATATAGTATGATCTGTTATTTTTGTGGCTACCATCTTATCTGACATAGGGATGGTATGAAGAGATTGACCTAGAGGCTGGGGTTTGAATGTTTCTTGAGAAAATACATACATTCACCACTGGTCTCTGTTACATTAGTTGAAAATATGATTGCCTAGAAACTCATAAGCATTCAGGTATTTGTTCTATTTTTTAATGATGTATTTGTTAATCGCAGACTCTTAAAGGTCAAAGGAATGTTAGCTTAAACCACACATTTCTTTTGATTGAATTTCTTGGAAATATTTGATCAATTTGTTGTAGAATAAAATCAGCATTCTCTGGGGCATTATTTATCTATTTCAATTTATGTCTTTCCTGTTTTGCATCAGACTTTTTCTCCCAGAGATACAGATCTAGTTAGACAGGTCTGGCATAGTGTGAGACAGTTTGTTCATGTTTTTTTGAGACTTGAAAGTGGAGGAAAGGCGAAACATCTTTGCATATTTTCTTTTAACTTTTCTGTGATTAAATGTGTTATGCCAGTGAGTGATAGCCTGATTGAAGGCTCAGCTCTTTGCCGCTGTGAAATTATTATAGTACTGTCTAGAGGTAGGAGGGTGGCCTCAACAAAGCAGAATGATTCACAGGCAAAGTTTTACCGTAGCAGAGCCTGGAGAGGCTGAAGGAATGAAAAAGAATCTAAGAGGTTTCTGGAAGCCGGGATGGGCACGGCTATATGGTCCCCTGGCTGAAAGAGTCCTTCTCTGTTCCGTGCCCTAATGTCCTCACATGAGTCCAGCTAATCTGATCTCATCAGTGTTCTGGTACCTCTTTTGGAGTCTCTTCATGCTGTGTTGGAGACAAAATATGGTGCTGGTTTAAGCTGAGACTTATCCAGTCCCTCACAATGCAGCTTGACATGCTCTGCTACAAGTATGGGGGTTTTACTCTATTACGACCTTGAGGCCCTTCTCATGCTTCTGGACTGGACTATGGTAACTTCACAAGAGCAGAGCCTGAGCCTTCAGTTACGGTGTTCTTCTTTCTCAATCTAATAAGACCAAAATATTAAAATGTACTGATATTTCTTGTAGTTGCAATGCCAAAAGTTTTTTATTGTTTCTTATTTCTGTGCAGGCATTTAAATAACTAGATTATGTTTTTCTGCTTCCTAATTCACTAGAGAAAGCAATGGAGAAAAATGGAGGGTTTGTGGGTTTTTTACCAGATCTCTCTTGTGCTCATCCTTCTACGTTATCTCCTAAATAATTTAGTAAGTGGCAGCATATTGGTCATTCACATAAATGTTGTTGCTTCTCAGAAGTTGCTAAGTGACAAGACTTGGATAGCCAATTTTGTGAGCATAGAAAATCTTCTTGAATTGTTTGGAAGCGTAACCTGTGGAATAGTGTAGCTGAGTCAAAAAAATGAAAACTGTTTTAAAGTAGAAGAACTGTTGTTCACCAATACAAATTTTTTTTTCTCACTCAGCATATTTCTGAATAAATCCTATGCTGAAATTGAGTATCAGAATAAATCAGTACATTAATGTTCAGTTTGCATGTCTATCTAAATTCAATCACTCAATCTCTTAATAAAACTCTGTTATTGATTTTTACATTCTAATTTACCTCAAGGCTCTTCTACCCAATATGGGAAAGAAACAAAATACAAAAGATGTTCATGAATAGAATTATTAAAAAAAAAAAGAACACAAAGATGAGTTAAATTTATGTTCCCCAGCTTTAAATCTAACAAAGAGCTTTAGCAAGGAGAAAGCTACATGACAGTTAAACTGTTTAGACAGCCACACAGAAAAGCACTAGAATGCAAAACTGCGCTAAAAGTAATAGATACTAAAAGTTAACGTATATTTGGCTTATGAGGCTTCCGAGTCTAGGATATCTAAACACTCTTAAAAGTTAGATTTGAAAATTCTAACTGAAGGGCTTTGCCTTTCATTCCAAACACACACAAATTTGGAAAAGGTTTAGGTTTGGATTTGACTCTAGGTTCTATTGCGCAAGTCTCTGAATGTTCAGTTAAGAACCACCCTAAAATTTTGGTTATGGTGCTACGTAAATAAAAGTAATTATCTAATGGAGATTTTCACAGAATCAGAAGGCATTTTTTTTCCTGGAAAGAGAGATATAGATACATATGTGTATATCTGTATGTATGTATGTATATGTGTATATGAATATACATATAAAAATATCCAAAGCAGTACTTTATTGAATTACTGAATTATATCATGCAATCAAATGCAATCCTCAGTCTCTTACTGATCATTTACTAACAGGTGCAGATACAATTCTGCAGGGAGTTGCTCCTGGAAAATAAGAAAAAGAAAAGAGAAAGGATGAGTTGCACCAATCTAGTGAAACAGGTTTTGAGCTCCCTGTGTTGTGAACCCATTTGTTGAACATATGACTAACCAGAGAATCTTTGTACTTTCTTGCCTGGTTTTTATACAAGAAAAAAGAGAGATCCTCAGAATATTTAATTAGCCCAGTGGTAAGAGTATTTAGATGGGACTGGCGATAACTTTTTTTTTTAACTGAAACTTCCAGTGAACACAAAAAATCAAGTCTGTAATCTAAAATCATGAAAAATTGAGTTTGGATTACTTCTCTAATACAATAGAGCAGCTCACAAGGCAGTCCAAGGAATAATACCACAGAATACCCAACCTGCTGATTCTAACCCTGGGGGGAGAGAGTGAAGTTTCAAGTCCCTACTATGGATAGTCAGACATTCATTTATACTTACATAAATCCTTTTGGACCTGAGCTTCTCGGAGCTTCATTTAAATTATTAGACCTTGGTGTCAAAGCGTTCCTTCACCTACTTGTAAAAATCCTAATTTTGGGGGTACTTAGGGATTCAGCTTGAGATAAGGCTCTGAGCTTTAGAGTACACTATGCAAGCATGTGAGAGGGCAGACTCAACTCTCTCATTGTACAAGACAAGTGCAGCTGTAGCTGTGAAAATTGATTTTCTCAAGAGAGGCAAATGAACAGAAGACTGACAAATGTCTAGACCTCACTATGTGTTTGTGCTCTGACAGATACCTGGTACAAAAAGGCTTTATACAATGATTGAATTCTGCTCCCAGAAGTAGTTCAGGTAGCTTCTAGATTGTGTGGCCTAATGTGAAAAACTAGAGATACTACTGACAATAAATTCCTCATGGGTGTTTTTTCCCTGTTACTAGCCAGTTATGAAGTGTATAATAAATATAAGAAAACTGTCAGCTGACAGGAGAATATATAATATAATGAAGAAGGAATTAATGGGTATGGGATACCACAATGCTGGACTACTTGTTTGGATCAGAAATTTAAGTGGCTTGTTAAATTCTGTTGATTTTCTCCCTGTCACCAGTGGAGTGGAGCTCCAGGTGTGTGTCAATAATGGCTGGGGAAGAGGAGGATACTGGGAAGAGAGACCGGGGCCTTTTAAATGAGGAGAGTATCAATTTCTCGGCAATGTAGTCACACACAGAAAGGTTCATTGTCCTGTAGTATCTTAGGTGGGGAACTTCGACTGCAGTCTCTACTGTTGTCACCAGCAAACAAACAATAAGGAAACTGTATGATGCTGTAGGTGGTGGTGAATTACTAATCTTAAGTATCAAAACAAATTTTAGTTTCTGAGAAGAGGTTATAATGAATAAACATCACTACAGATTTTATTATGCTTCTGGTTAACATGGGTTTATACTTTATATTCTGTAATGATAAGGACTATGAGAATTTAATGCAACAAGGCAATAGAGCAAAGTATTTTCTTCCAAAAGTAACTGAATTAGAAAAACCTTGTGGCAAGATAGTGAATATATTTCCTGTTGCAATGAGACACCTCATTATTTATTTGACCTTTCAAAATCCTACTTATTTAAAATTGAATAAAAACTTTAAGAGATATACTCATATATGAAAAATATAATGAGATCTATTAATAACTCTAAAACTCTGGTGAGCTTTTCAAGTATAGAACATACTTCTTGAACTCTGATGACCTTTAAAACTTAAAGAAACATCTTAAGTGAGCACACTAAAAATATTGCCGTGAAGTGTTGGAAGGAGTGAAAGCTGGAATGTATTTAATGCACATGCACATTTGGGAAAAAAAATAACATTGTCAAAATGTTTTTAAAGTTCCATGTGCGAAACCTTTAAGATTTCTCTGTGGTTTTAGGTATAATGGATTACTCAGTAAATGATTGAATCTCATCTCCTGCAGAACTTCTTGTGGGGCATAGGGACGGAATTTTTATTCCGTGTTCTCTTTGTGTTGCAAAGACATACTTTTAACTATACCCTGCTTTTTGTACGAAAATGACAACAATTATGGCTCTATACAACAAACAGAAGAGACTTTTGGGCTGTCAGAGCAACATTTGTTGTTTCAGATGTCCCTTATCTCCTCCAATAAAATGGCAGATTTCTGTCTCCTTGGTGAAGGTGTCTTCAAGGCTGAATGCAGGGCATGGCACAAGATTTTAAACTGTGAAAATGACAAACATTCAGACCGGAGTCTCTAGTGCAATTCCACTGATGCCGTGTGGGTACCTTGATTTCTAAAGCCTTATTCTCCTGTTATAATTTACTGCTCCAAATATGATTGTTTATCTGTATTAGCTCTTCTTCATCCATTGTTAAGAGCTTGTATGATTTTTCTGCACCAGGAAAAAGGTTTCCTTACTTTCTTCTTGAAATTAGAGTATGGACAGATTTAAGCAGCATGTGTGAGCATGTCATGCTCATTGCTTCTTGGAGCTGGGAAACTTCGTTCTCTGGTAGATTACTTCTGAGGGAACGGTCTTTTAAAACTTGTTTTCCGTTGTCCACTGACCAACAAGTCAGAAAGTCTCATTATACATTGGCTATATCCAGTTCAGTGTTTGCTCAGCCAATAGATTCAAATAATTGTTAAATTTACACCATAAAAATGTGCATATGATTGATCTACTTCCCTTTTTCTCTTACCAAGACATATTTACTCTTCTTAGCAATTACGAAAAGATCTATACCCTGCACTAATTAGTACAGACTTTTTAATCCCAAGGTGGATATGGAATTCCCCTAATGAATTGATCCTCTCTCTTCTGAAATAGGCATAACTTAAAATTCCTTCTGACCTTCGGGCTTTGTTAGCTGAGATCTCCTCTTTCCTTTGTGGTACACAACTCATGTCATGTCTCATCTATAATAATTTCCTAAATTATTGGTAGTATTAAAATTCTCAAACATCTGTTGTTTCTTCTTTCCTTTTATGGTGTAAGGCCTATGTAAATATAAAAGGAGAGGCAATATTTCAGCCCCAAATATCACATCCAAAGAAGAATGGAGAGGCACTTGCTCCAGCTAACTTACCTGCTTAGCATCACTGTTATCCTGCTTGTTCTCTATTTTGTTACACTCGGAATGGTCCAACACTCTTCATGACCTGGAGAAACTGAGGACAGATGGATGTAAGCCACGACGTGCTCTGACATACCCACAGCAGCCAGATGGGCCTTAGGAGAGTAACCCTGTAAGCCTTTCAGCTGCTCTTGTGGCTTTGGGCAGGTCAGGAGAGAGGCTGCTCTTGCAGGGACTGTTCTTGCCATCTGGTGTCCTCTGACAGCTGGTGTCACCAGGAAAGTGCTTCCAATGTGCCTCTGCTTTGTGGGCTACATGGATCTGCCTAAAACACAAGAAGCTTCACCTCAACGTGAGGAAGAGCTTCTTCACATTGAGGGTGGCAGAGCACTGGAGCAGCAGCCCAGAGAGGTCAAGGTGTCTCCTTCCCCAGAGACATCCAAACCCACCTGGGTGTGTTCCTGTGTCACCTGTCCGAGGTGACCCTGCCTTGGCAGGGGGGTTGGACTGGGTGATCTCCAGAGGTCCCTTCCAACTCTACTATTCTGTGATTTGTTCAACAGTTTCCATATCAGGTGATGTAGCTAATTTACCATTTTTTGTCCACCACAGAAGCCATGGTGTAACTCATTCTTCTTCTGTGTCCTGTCATCCAATAATCTCTGTCCCTGTTCATTGTACATTCAAAAGGAAATGTCGTCATCATCCCTGTATTATTCTACCCCAAGTTCTTCTTACAGAGGATATAGACTTCTATGTTGTGGAGTTTCTCTACTGTTTTCATCAGGAAAAATACTGTAATCAGAGTCATATTAGCTCTTGTGCTGCCTCTTGTCCATCACTAAAATTTCACTGAACAGTGGATTATCACTACCTATTAACTTCCAGACAAGAAAGAATGACTTGATATTGGCTATATTGCATTTCTCACAAGACGTAATATTTGAGTCTGGATATTTACCAAAGAGTCCATTAACAGAAAAATTTGTTTTGACATTCTTTGTGAGCCTGCAAAGAGATATATTTATATAATGAGGATGCTGTTACAATTAATTATTTTGTCATTTTTATTGTTTAAAGGGATGGGATTTTTCTATTTAAATGTTGTGCTTTCGATGATCTTATTATCCACACAAAATTCTGTGCAAGATGGATGGGCTGAAATCTGATCTGGAGTCTAGAATATTTTTAATGGTAATTTAAGCTGAATCTGTTCCTCTGGCTGGCTCATCTGCTGGTCTCATGATTGTCAGTGGTGGGAAGGAGAAAGAGCTGCAGTGCAGGTAGGCAGGAGGGAAGAACAGCTTCAACTCACCTTAACAATCCAGCGATGAGCCAGCTCAGGAAGTTTACTGAGCAAGAAACACATCACCAAGAGAGGATGAGCAGTGGAGAGGACAGGAGGGCTGAGAGAGCCCCAAATTTAGATTTACTCACATCCTTGTGGAACTGCACCCTTAGTCTCACCCTGGGACTGGACTGCTTAAAAGATGAAAAACGGGAAAAAGTTGTGTCAGCTTGATTTATTCTAAGTCCATGAGTGCTTTCAGTCACAATTTTTAGCTCTGTAAGTTTTGTAAAGGGCAGGTCTTACAATTATCAAAGAACAGGGTTGAAATACCTCTTTTGACTTAAGCATAGGAGAAGAGAACGTGTTGGGTGGTATGAACTTTTAGTCCTTTGCAGTGCAAGATGCAGTTTTCAGGAAGTCACATTATAATGCAACTAAGTTGATAATAGAGAAAAATAATTTCCTGGAGGGTTTTAGAACTAAAGGACTATATTGTTTACAAGACGGATTGATTTACTGTGCTGGATTCTCTTAGAAACCATGTGTTCGCTTTTCCATTGCAAACAAGATAATATCCAAAACTTTCATCTCTCCAAACTCCTGGAATCTGGGGGTTTCTTTCTCCCCACCTTTTTCACAGTCCTTTGTTAGCTAAGGTTTCAGACTTCTGTAAACCTGGTAACTGCTTTGGGGCTGAGTCTACAGCAGGATTAAAGCGTAGTGTAGTTACTTAACGGAATGTTATGCATGGGGAGGACATAAGAGGAAAACACAATTTTCTTCCAATCTGTGTTCGCCTTGTAAACAGTTTCAAAATGAATGATGAATGAAATGAGAATTCAAAAATAAATAATAATAATAATGTATTGTCAGGAAATGTTATAAAATGTTTTATATATAATGATTAGTTTTACCTTAATTACATCAAAATATAATTCATTCAAATTACTGTGTGTTTGAGTGGAAAATAATTGCATTTTAAATTTCGTTGAAGAGACTTGGCAAACAAAATGGTAATTAAAAGCAGTTATCATATAAACAAAAAGCATCAAAGCCTATAGGCTATGGATTTTTTATTCCTGGATTTGAAGGCAAGCTAGGCAAAGTAATGATTGAGATTTATCCTAGATTAGCTGAAGTGGGAATGAAAATTAAAAATGTATGTACCATAGCTTCAATATAAAACTCAGAAATCGCAATGTCAGTGTCAAGGTGAATTCCTCAAGACATGATGCAGACCAAGCAGGTGTTTTGTTTTGCTATCACTGGAATAATTACTTTCCAACAAATTCAATAATTGTACTTTAGTGCTGTCTGTATAATGCAGTCTTGTAGTTATGGATTTCACTGTATTTTTATTCTCACTTCCTCTCTTACCATTCCCTGACTTTTGAATTTTTTTTCAGTCTGTTTTCCCTGTATTTTTTTTTTTATTTCCTTCAGAAGCAAAGCCATCATAACCAGTGCTGTTCTGTACCTGCAGAAAGACATTAGAGACCAGTCCTCATGGAAATTTCAATATGTAATTCTCAACTCTCCTTTTCTTTCAAGCACAGAATGAAGTGTTTTGCACATATAGTGAAGGTCAAAACCTGAGTTTATTTTTTGCAGTTTTCCATTTGTGCTGTAGAGTTGCCTGGCAGCTTTAAGTGAGATTATGATATTAAGATGAGTTTTCTTTTTTACTGTGAGTATATATTTATATATGCAGTTCTTGTCTTGACACAGTCACTGTCTTGAAGAGTTCCTGGTCTGCAGAAAAGACTAAAAAAGGGTATTATTATTTTTATTATTATGTTCTAAATGGGAAACTGACACCAAAACATCTCGTACAAGGTTGTACTGAGCCAGGAACAGAACACCAATCCTTCTGAATCCCATTCTAAAATAGCAAGGTCACAAATAGCCTTCTTGACTGTCAAACCCAAAAATCTTTTTGAAACGCAATTTCCAGAACTCAGTCTTTTACTTTCATTTGAGGCACCTCAAATGACCTTCTCAAGCCATTGTATGCAGGCAAATGGCAGTTTCCTCAGGAAGGTAAAAAGTGGGCTTATTGTGCTGAGTAAACTGAGCAAAGCTGGAGTGTACAGCTTGATCTGTCCTTTTCTCATTGGGGCTCCCTTTTTGTCTCTCTTGCCTCCAGCAGAAACAGGGTGTTTGTGTCCCGTCAGAGAGAGCTGAAGTACACACTGTTGAACATCCCAGTATATCAGACTGTGGTAGGTTCACCTTTTCACTCTCATTTTTACCACTTACAAATGCAAAAGCAAAGGGAACACATATGATGAAACCAATACTTTTCCAGATTCCACTCTGAATAGGGCTTTTTGTCTTCAGAATTATTGATATAAAAATCTTTTACATCTCTGTTCTACCCTAAAGGTTGCTACTTTTTATTGCTGCATGATGACTGATTTTTTCGTGAGCTGGATCCAATTTCTTTAGGATTGGTATAAGCTTTTGCCTTGAGAACAGGGAAAGGTTTTGTTCTTTTTGAGTCTGATGACTCTTATTGATTTGATGTCCTCCAGAAATCTCTTCAGAGGAATACACTCTCTTTACAGAGGTAGATTAACTGTTTGACCTTTAGGAACCACATGAAAATCCACTCTCTTTTAAATGTGAAAACGTCACCTGGTAATAAAAGGGACTTCTTAATGTATCTGGGAGAAAACTGAAGCTTTCCTTAGTATTTTTGCTAGAGCTTCACTCTATATTCTGCACCTTGCCTTGTGGCAGATTGTTTCATTATACAGCAGTATCATTAATCTTTTTTATTATCACCTTAAAGATAAACAAACAATGATTTTGTTGTGTTTCACACAAGTAGTGCATTTTAATTTCGTAGGCTTGTATTATTGACTTAAAAAACCTGCAATGTTTCAGCTTGAAATACTGACTTACAAATATGAAAACTCTATTCAAATGTGAGGAGATGGCATCTGTTGTGCATATTAAACAAAGTGTGTGATTTTTATCTCTTCCACATGGAGCTTAGTATTAACTAGGAGAGCTGATATTAATTAATTTGAGAAGTAATGACTTGTCATTTATTTTGCTTTCAGGAAAATAATTGTGCTGTTCTGTGGGCCATTCTGAAAGCAGGTCTTTCCAAGGATCTAAAGGTCATATGGTGGGGTTGATTTCAGTAATAATAATTGAAAATTCAGAGAAATTCTACCTCTGCAATGTATTTCTTTATTTTGCCACCTCTCAAAATGTTGTTTTTCTTTTTTGTGTCTAACAGTGAAAGATAATAATGCTGCTGATTATGATGAATTAATTATTTATGGGGATTAGATAAAATTTTCTCAATTCTGGAGTGTGGAAACATGGAGAGCTGACATTTATTTCTACTAGTGTTATGATTTGAAATTCATAGGATAATTGTACACTTACAAATGGAATAAGTGAGAACTCTTCTGGGGATGTTCTTATTAAAACTGTGGGCACTGGAATAAAGTTTTGTTTCATTGTTTAGCATTCAAAGCCAAGACATTGCAGTCCTGGGGAAAAAAGCATCAAAAGCAAAGCAAAACCCAACAGACAAACTTATGTGCTACAGACAGAGATGTAATTGGTCCATCTTTAGGGCTTTGGAGAGTGTAACAATGATGTAAATGACCAGAATTAGAGGATGAGGTTTGTTTAGAATGTTTTTAGGGGAAATCCAAATAGATATTTCTGTTATTCCTTGACTCCTGTGTTCGGAGCTCTGTATTCTCTTTTTTTTCTGCTGGCGTACGTCATATATGATAAACTGAAATATGCAAGTAAGAATGAGCAGTGATTTAAAACATACATGCACAAAGCACTGGTAACCAGAAATATTCAAGAAACAATAAATACAGCAAAAATTTATAATGACTATGATTTAAATTGAAGATTGCAACATTATGTTTTGTTTCAGAGTATTGGCCTAGATTCAATAAGCACAAGTAGTATGTTGGTGAAATTTCTGCTACTGTAAACTATCATAACTTGAAGTCTCCTCATTTAGGACTTTTTTTCATAGCAGACAGGGATTTTTGTTCTCTTTACCTGAGAATGAAACCTTTACAGAACAGTGTGCATGTGCAATGAATGAGTTTATTTTAAACTGCCTTTCTTGAAGACTCTTGCTATTTTTAGCCCAGTTCAATTATGATTACTAAAGAAAAGAAGTTCTGGAGACTAG
Source organism: Edolisoma coerulescens (assembly GCA_013397115.1). NCBI lineage: Eukaryota > Metazoa > Chordata > Aves > Passeriformes > Campephagidae > Edolisoma > Edolisoma coerulescens. The sequence goes on from VWZW01004108.1 coordinate 440,958, forward strand.
ATTTCTGTAAGTGCTCAGGGCAAAAGCGTCATATTTTCTCGCTCTTCCTTGGATTTCATCCAAAGCCAATTCAGTTTAATCTGCCTGCTGCTGCTCTGGAAGTGACATCTGTTCAAATTTACACTCTTTATCATGGCTGACATGTTGTTTGTGTGTCTGTTTACCCCAAGCCCTTGTTCCAACTGCCTCTTGCAGATAATTTGTGATTTTTCCTTCAGTCTCTCACAGGTTGCTAGGCATTGAATTGCTGCATTTGGAGCTTTGCTATTATTTTTTATTTCTTTTCCTCAGCTTTGCAATTATGTTTTGAAGAACAAATGAGAAGTCTAGATGCAGCGTGTATCAACAAATATACTGAGAAAGGGTAGATGAGAAGTGAGTGGGTGTGGGGGATGTGGCACACCAGCAATATTCCCTATCAGGTTACCATATGTATGTCTGGTAAAGTATGGGCTCTGATATCTATACATCCCTTTTGTAAAATAAATATTGCTTTATAATTTTAGCTACAAAAGCAGTCCCAGGACAAGCAACTACATCTAGACCGTATTTTTCTGACATGGAGTTCATATTTATTCATATGTAGATAAAAATTTTTGTGCTGTAAGAATTCAAAACTAGTGAATTTATTCTTAAAATCTATGAGATGGCCTTTGAATCGGAGCTGTTATTAGAAAATATTCTGAATACTTGAATATCCATTGATATTTTGGATAAATGCAGATTTCCATTTTCAAATTTTCCCCAAAATCTTGCAGTCATTAAATCACCATCAAACATGATATTTTCAGTTGGTCACCCCAGGGCTGAGATTTATAACAAATGAGAATTGAAAGACAGATGATAAGAGCTATCATCTTTATGTATACGAGGAGCAGCACAATTTCAAAAGAACGTTGGTAGCTACCATAGATACTGAAAGGTAACCCTGAAACTATCTTAAATTTTGTAGTTTTGGAGCACTGCAATGTGAGTGAGCTACTGGAATGGGCTGAGGGGACTGAGAATCACTGCCTCCTGCTTCTGTAAGGTCACACACAAAAAAATTATATTGACTATGGTATGTACTGAAAGAAGAAAAGTGCTCTATTATACAAAAAAAAATTGCATTAAAATCTAGTGTCATTATGAAATATCAGAGAAGGAAAGAACTGATAAAGTAAAATCAGCACAATTTGGGTTATTCTTGATTATTCTTCTTTGGTTACTGTTCTGCCCTTGTAGCACGCTGGGTAAGAGTGTAAACCCAGAAAAGGGCGGTGCCCAGACCGTAACTCCTGTAGCCCCACAGGGCTCTGCGTGGGCACCACGGCCCACCCAGACTGACTTGCTCTTTTTAGCATCCGTCTGTATTGATCCTTCCCCTGCTCCTGTGACAGGAGCCTGCTGGCTGACTTGTGAACAAATAGGAGCTGACACACCTTTGAGCCAAATCTGCACAGCTGCATGATCCATCTGGAGAGCACGTCTGCTTCACGGGATGGCAGAAGACTAGTTGAGAGAGACAGTGAAAATGCACTGCAGAAATAGCAGTTGCATTCTTGGCATCATGTTCTCCCCCTTTCCAGTGCTACTGTTCCTTTTTCTGCACACTTGAACCAGTGCTCGTGTGACACACGTACTGCTGCCACATAGCAAACAATTTTTTTTAATCACTTCACAGATTCCAAACTTTATGATTCACACAGAAATTATGTTGCTTGTAAGAGTTAGATTCTTGCCTTTTTTTCTGTGTAGTAGTTGCTGTCTATTAGTGTGAGATGAAACCACTATTGGTAATCATTTCTGTATCTGCTTTTCCTGGTAATAAGCTCTCCATAATTAGACCCATTGTCAAGAAAGTTCCTACAATGATCAATTAGGATCTTTCAAAATGTGTTAAAGAATGGACATTTCTTAAGGTTTTCTGAAACTCTTCCCTTGGAGTTTCTCTAGCAGAGAACACTGTGGAGAGCATTTATTTCCAAAAGAAGTTAAGTAAAAGTAATGTAAATGTGTTTCCATAGTTGTCTCAGAACATTTTATGCATAACATGCTCACCTAAATTCAGGCATTCACTACAAAATACAGAATGCCATGTCCTAGACATCAGAAAGTCATCAGGTGACATTAAAATGAATAGTCAAGCTATATAAGAACAGGAATAATCAATTTGTCTTTAGTCTACTATTTCCTTATTGATATCAGAGGGTTTTTTTGTTTGCTGTTGCTGTAAATCCATGACTACTTTGCTAGTCATAATGTATCACTCCTCAGAATCAGGATAGATAAGTTCAGCATTTGTTTTTACTTTCTCTCTTCATCTCTCCACGTGTTGTACATTTTTAACATATGGTCATGATCATGACAGTTCAGCTGTTTCCATATGCCATTCTTTGCAGATTTCACCAAATTTCTTTTACCAAACACTGAGATATTTGAATTTTTCCCTTTTACTATTTATGTGTTTTACCATGTATATTCTGTTATGTCTGTTGAGTGCTCAGCAGAGGATGAATGTAAAATCCATACAAGAGCAGGATATAGGAAGTAATGAACTGTTGATGTTTGCACAATCTGTTTGATGGATTTTGCTATGTGAAAATTTACTCTTTAATAAGTGGGCTTTGAAGAACATTATGAAAGCAAAGGTTGTGTTCAACTCCTCTCACTCTATTTACATTTTTAAAGTACTAAAATAACAAAATAATGCAGTTCTGGTTATTATAAATGCCTTGATTTAGGCTGTTTTAATAGAACCCAGTGAACAAGACACAGCTAAATTTGTTTGACTTCTGTTGATATTTGGCTATGACTTGGATCTTATTTCATAGGGCATTTAATTCACTACATATCTGGAGAGGTAGATGTGTTCCCACTGGAAATTCAGACCAAAGTTTGTGTTATCGATTCAAATAGTTGGGGACATCTATTACAGTTCTCTGCAAGAGTAGTCACAGCAAAGTACTCTGTCTCCGTGCAGAATTCAGCAGGACTGTAAGCAGACAATTTGGGTTTATTGATGGAGAATGTTTTACATAGCCTGTATGTAGAGGTTTCCATCCAGAATAACTCCTTCAAGCCACTGCAAGTAACATGCAACAAACCATCAGCTGGATGTCCAGTGGTATGAACCGTGGTTTTTTTACTGTACCTTAATTAGTGAAATATACTGAGATCTAATTTCTCTGCTGCTTCAAAAACTCACTGTCTGAAAAATTAATGAAGTTCTATTTTATCAGTATATGGATTTAATCAGTTTCTCTCTCTGCATGGCAAGGGTTTGGACCACGTCTGCCAGTTAAATTCCTTGATTATTCTTCTTACTGTTTTTGTAATTTTTTCTGAAGTGGTGTGTAGCACAAGAAGACAACATGGGCAAGTGAGTGCATTATAAGGCAGTAAAAAAAGGTTGAATGCAGAATGGTTGTATATGTAATCACCTTGAATACTGTACTCATTTTTGCTCCTCCTTATGCTACATATTGTCTTTTATATCACATGGAGACCATATTAGTCATTATTAGAAACATTTGCCTTTTAAGCTGACTCTTAGAGTAGACTGAATATATATACATGTATAATTGTACAGCATGGGAAGGGTAGATTTTTATCCTATGTCAGCATATTCGTATTAGCATTTCTCACTTGCTAATTAAAAGGAAATTCTCCCTATCAAGTCTTCCAGATAAGCAGCTTGTGGAATGCAAACCAGGAGCTGACTTCTTCTAGTTTGCTTTTGCAGTGCAGAAAAATAACTTATCTTGATTGTTCCGTGTTATGTGAGAGAAAATTCTGGAACATGTTGCCATCACCACTGACATGGGGTCAAAACGAGCTTCTAGGAAAATGTTCCAAGTTTCCTAAGTGAAATTTTTCCCCCCTTTATTATCAATATAGGAGAACTGTTTCACTCAGTAATAATCTTCTCAGTCTGAAAAAAAACCCCACCAATTATATAGTAAATTTCCCACCAGTTGACATCTAAAATAAGTATCTTTGAAATAGTCACTTGTTTCAAATTATTGCTTATGTTCTCTTGCTTTACAGAGGTATCTGAAGCACCACTGTTTTCACCTCTGTGGAAAAGGGTAATTAACTGAGTGTCTTACTTAGGAAGATGTGGCTTGATTATTCTGTCTTGCAATGTTTGATTTCCATAACATTAAAAGTAAGCTGTTAGCATAAAAGGAATGCAAATATCAGACATAAAATCAACTGTGCTGCTGTCACCAGCTCTCCAGAAACGGCAGGAGATTCTCCCAGCCTCAAGGCACCCACTGCCACTGAGCCTTGCCAAGGCTTCGCTGAGCAGTTTAGGGGGAATGGGTTCAGTTAACCAGGAAAAACTATAAAACTGCTTTTTAAGCTTGAAGAGGGACTCAAGGTGTCCCTTCTTTGTGGTGCAGTTGTTTGGTAATGCCACTCAGTATATCCCAGTGTGTGGGGTTGGGCTAATGCTGCATTTAGTGACACGAGGTCTGACTCCGTGATGCCAATCCAGTGGAACAGCCCTCTGTTACCTGGGCTTTGGGCTGTTTCCTTGTGGAACCTGTTCCAGCTGATACAGGCTGGTATGCCAATTCATTTAGTGTAATGAGCCTTTTCAAGTGCTTCTTTTTTTCTGATCTGAAATAATTTAATTTACTTTTGGTGTTACTAATGGCTCAATATTTCTTCTGAAGTTGTATGAGAGTGAACAAAATCAGCCTTTTGGCTGTGTACAAACTGATAGCTCACAGGCTGGCTTTCATGGCTTCCTATTAGCAATCTCTGGTCATGAAGAAGGCCTGAAGACATGCAATAGTGTTATTCCTGGTCTGTAGTGGCAAATGTCATTTGTCCCAAACTGTCTGGAAAGTAGTCTCCTCTTTGTGCATGTGTGTGTGTATTGATCTTCAAGGTCTCTTCCAATCCAAAAAAATCTATGCAAAAATGGTTTCTTTTTTTCCCCCCACAAATTCTGTTATCTATGCTGCAACAGTCTCTAGGATTACATATTGCAACTTCAAATTCCACCTACAAATAGAGATATACCCTCTAGTACTTCAGTCATAGAGATGATTCTTCCTTATTTTTCCAAGACAACAAGAGTTGCACATGAAAGTGTTGCCAGGATTCAAATTTAGGCATTGAAATCTATGAGAATGGAGATTGATTCAGTCTAAATTTTAGTCATTGATAGGTATTTGGAAACCATCTCTATGAGAGAGAAACAAGACTGACAATGCAGAAAATTCCTGGGAAGGACAGAAGTAGATTACACACTATCTGAGAACAGGAAAGGCATCCTGTTTTCTTTGAAGCCTGCAAACCTTGAGGAAACGAACAAACTGTCAGGCCCATGGATTTATTACGGGCCTGCAGCCGGGTTGTGAGGGACTGAACAGAGACTCTCACACTGAGTGTGTAAGTACTGTCTGAACTCTGCAATAAACAGATTCATTTTGCTCTCCGCTTATGCGTCTCACATTCATACACTGACACATATCCCCCTCCCCCCCAAGATTAACCACTTTTATTTAAGTAAAATGAAATTTTAAAATTGGTGCTCTCACTGTACTGAATAACCTTTCAGCTGTTTTTTATTAGAAATTGTAATAACGAGACTAATTTAATGGAATTTCTTTTATTCTAGGGCATTCTAATAGAAGATCAAAATTGAGGAGTAGCAGTTGTAGTTTTTCTAAAAGAAACCTGACAGGACTTGTACTATGTTACACACTTTTATTTTAATGTATTTTCAGTGGCTGCATGATGTACCAAGGCAGTCCTTGGTAAGGCACTACTAGTTTCCACTGTTTCTTTTTTAATGGTATGTTTAGCTTTTCAAGACGAAAAGTAGTCTTTTTCATCTCTCTGTCATATCTTCCTAAGCAGAGGGGAAATTGGAGCAGACAGTTTTAATACCTTAACATACAGTAAGGAAGGCAGGAACAGGCAGAATATAAAAAAAGCAATCTAAAATTCAGCATATTAAGTGCCTGGAGCTTGAAAAGGACTAAGGTGTTATAACTTAATAATATCTTTTTGGAATCATAATTTGGACAAAAAATAAGGGAGGAAATACAGCTCAAGATTTGTGAGAGAGTATATTGCTCTGTGGAGGATAGTCTGTTACTTATTCATTGCACTGCATTCTGCTTAGAAGTGAAAGTAGGTTTAAATTAGCATTTACGGATTATTTGGCATTTAGTTTATGATAGTTTAGATCAATGATTAAAAGACATACATTTTCCTGTTATTAAAATTTTTCCTGTAACCTTCACTAAACACCAAAAAAGAATATTTAAAAAAGAATAAAGTGATACTTGCCTCAATATATCTTAAATTTGTTTCAGACAGTTACGTAGTAACTGAAAACATCAATTAGTAGCTGATCAATGAATTTTTTTTTATAGTCTTTGCATCAAAATGTTGTGGACAGCCCTGATGTCATCCAAGCTGGTTGCCTAAGCAAAGCAGTCACGGGTTTGGGCAGCTCATGCAGGGGACCGACTGTTAAACCTCAGGTTGGTTGGTCTGCATCAAAGCTGAATTATAGGGAGCTAGAAAAGGTAGTAGAGAAAAACAAAATCCCAAACCATCTAGAGGAACTGAAAATGCTCAGAAGCCCACATAAAATTTGTAAACTGTTTCAAATACTGCAGTTGTGATCCCAAACATTTTGACATAGGACAAAATAAATATAATTTACCTTCTTGTGGTGAGTATTATATCATTTGCAGTTAAAAATTTAATTAACAAGGCTTTTGGAATAGTTTATATATGAGTATTTTCTTCAGCTTGCATTTTTTGAAAAAACATTATTTCTGAATATATACGAAATAATATTACTTTGCCTGATTCTATCAAGTACATATATAATGGAAATAGGCAAGAATTGTAATTTAAAACATCATTCATCATAATTCCAGAAGTTACTGCAAGACTATGTCATTGAATACGAGCATATAAATAAGCAAAGTGCTTGGTTTGTACGTGCAATTATTCTGAAAATTCAGCAACTAAAAGGGTAGTTGTCAGAGGGTGTAAACATCTTGCTGTAGTAGGAGTAGTGCTTTAATCTCGTGGCAGCCAGACACCAGAAGGACACACGCCACATTTATCAGCCCAGAATTGTGCTGGGACTGGAGCTGAGCAGAGGCTGTGCCCATTGGTGACAGTATTAGACCTGAGCTGTAAAAAAGCTGTTTCCTCTAGGAAGATGTTGGAAAAAAACTTTGGAACCAATTGAAAATAGACCTGTGTACCTTGATTTCCAGCTCTCTAGAGCTGAGACATCCCTCTTTCGTATTTGCTTCCTCAACTACAAACTGAAAGTGACAGGTTAGTAAATATTAGTAAACCTGGTTAATAACAGTGTTATTTTGTTTCAGTTAAACTCATGTAAATCACTACAGATAACAACACTGACTATACCCCCGGTGAGACATTTGTCAGGCATCTGATATTTGCCAACATTTTAAGAATGGATGTTCAATTCCCATAATTTTGAATACAAATAGCTGCATAATTTTAGGTTGACATTAGAAAAAAACCTCCTCACTGAAAGGGTTGTCAGGCATTGAAACAGCTGCCCAGGGAAATGGTGGCATCACCATCCTTGTAAGTGTTCAAAAGTGTAGAAGTGGCACTTGGGGACAAGGTTAGTCAGTGAACATGGCAGTGCTGGCTTAACAGTAGACTTGATCTTAGAGAGTTTTCCAACCTAAATGATCCTATGATTCAGTAATAACTTATTGTGCTCTTTCCACATCTGCCTACTCTGTCCTTTTTTTTGCAAAATCTCATATGATGAAATACTAAAGCATAAATTTCTGTTTTGTTGTTTCACCCTACTCAGTCCACTCTCTGTCTGTAAGAAAAGAGTAAAGTCCTTAAGATGCTGTGGAGAGGATACAATGATGTCTTGTAAATCAAGAAGGCAATTTTATATGACAACATAAATCTTTACTATGGTTTTTCCTCAGTTGTGTCACCAAGACTGAGTTCAATTTAGACTTCATCCAAAAATGTGAAAAACATAAAAGAAATAGTTACTGGAATCCATACTGTGTTAGAAAAACTGCAAAGATGCAAAGTGCCTGCAGCTAACAGTTTGTTTATTATTGACTTTATTATTCATTTAATGACAGTAGCATTCAAAGGAAATGAATTATCAAAGATATGACTTTCATATGCATGTAGAAGGGAATAAAGATGAGGGGCAGGAATATTATCATGTGAAAAGGTTTGGAACGAACTAGGAAAAAGAGAAAAATGCTGAAAAATAATTTTATGACTATTACTGATATTAGAAATCTAAAGGCCTTCTTTCATTTGATATCAAACTGGATGACTTTGTTAAACTTGAAACATTTTAAAATAGACACTTGTAAATAATGACAGAAGATGAACTAAAACTTTATTATTAAAAAGAACTCTAGCTCTTTTATTTATGTTTAAAAGTTGATAGCTTAGAAGGCTCTAAAGATCTATTTTAGGACTTCATAAATTAATGAAGTTAAATTGAGATTATTTTCATTCTTGCATATCAGAAGTATTTAAATCTAAGCTGTTTTGAGCCATTTATTATAAATTCTCATGTTACTTTCTTAGCTGTTGTGCAATCTATTGAGTATTTGATGGAAGGGTAGAGAAGTAGTTTTAGATATGCTAAGATTAGGTGTCTTGTGAAACCTTATTCACTTTAGGGTGTCTGCCCAAGGCTGGAATTTAAATTCATGGAAACTGTGTTGACTATTTCCATCATCCTAAGCACAAGTTTATTAAGTCCTAGAGTATTACTAATTGTTAATCAATTTCAATTTTGCTTGATAAATTTCATTTTTCAGGAGGTACTCTGTTCTTATGGCCTTTCTTTTGTTTTGCAAATGTATTTTTAATTGACAATCTTATCAGCTGTGTTAAAATGTCTTTATACTATAAGCAGTTAATATCTCATCATTTCCTCAATAAATCAATCAAACAATCTATCCCATTTATTTCATAAAACATAGTCATTTCCTTTAGTTTAAACAACTGATTTCATTATGTGGAAGCCATTTGTTCATGTTCACTACTGCTGCATAGTACACAATGACAAACTCACTGAGCCGTGTGCAGAGGAAGTAAGGGAGAATCTAAATATTTTAGAGGTCTGTAATATCTCTGCAATAGCAATTGATTGTTAGCGACCAAGCATGACTGCTTAGTCCAGGACAGATCTTAATGGTCTGAGGATAACTCAAAATCTTGTTATTTCCAGAGCTGTGATGGTCCCAAATTGCTGTGTCACAAACTGCAGTTGCTGAGTCATCATGGCTGTCATGTTTCTGAGTCACATCTTTGGATGTTGTCATGTGAGAGTGACTGAGAGTGATTTTTTAGTAATTTTGTTTCTAGGCACACAAACTAATTCTGGGATGTTTTGTGCACATCCAGTTACCAGTAGAGCAGCGGGTTCCAAACAGAGGAACATTTAGGCTGTGTTATTCTACCATTTTTAAAAGCATTACTTTTATATGACATTATATCAAAAACCCCAGTAAAAAAATAAAAATCTTGAGGAAAAACATGAGTAAGGGGAAATGCTGATAGGACCTAAACTTTCCAGTGGTGATTTTGTGGTTTGCCTGTTGGTTCAGCCATTCTGTGCTCTCCTAAAGGCTGGTGCTCCCAGGGTTTGATTTACCACACAACTCACAGAGTCTCTGCATGTGGTGGTGTTGCCATCATCTGTCTCTCATCTTGACCTCTGGACTTTGCAAATTCGTTGTTTCTGACCTCACTAGACACAAACTGTACAGTGAAGCTGACTGAGTACTAATCTGGTTTTGCTTAATCTCTTTCAAGAAAAAGGTTCCATCCCAGTATGGGCTATTTGCTTAAGAGCTGGACTCATTGACCCCTGTGGGACCCTTCCAACTCAGAACATTTTGTGATTCTGTGAAAACTGCAGCTCAGTTCATCACACTCAATAGTGTCACAGTTACTGTCCCAGTAAGATTAATTTTTTATTCTGTTTTCAAGAGCGTTCTCTAACCCCACTGCAGATAAATGGAAAATGATTTGATATCCAACTTAAAGTTAATGCTTTTACATAAACATTATACTTCCTTCCAACAAGTCTTTACCCTACCATTGTTACAAATGACAGCTACATCATAAATGAAAGAGTCTTTTTCTGTTTGTCTGTTTTATGTCTGATTATTTCACACAGCAGCAAAGGAAGGAGAAACGTTTGGAAAAAAATGTGTTTGTAAAATCATAAATTTTGGCAGAATGAGCCAGGGGCGGATGTAGTGTTTGATGCTACTTTTAATTCTCTTTTTAACTGTCTAGATGTAAATGTGAAAATATCCTATTAAAGAAATGCACAGTAAGTCGTTAGCAAAAAAAAGCATACCAGAATACAGATTCACTTACTCTTCCTGCTTAAGTTCTTGTTTTTCTTTGTCTTTTTTGCCATGATGAGAACATAAATGAACAGCCTAATTAAAGCTGAAATTGTGTGAAGTTTTTAGAAATGTCTTTCCATACAGTCTGTAATGTTGTTAGAATTCTGTTATCTAATTTAATAATAATTATCTTAGGTAAAGGCTATCCTGGTTTTATTTTTTAACAGGATCTCACCATGACTAATAGGTGTTAAAGATTGTCTCTAATACTTCCTAAAGCTTTAAGGGCTCCACTTTGATGAAAGTGCTTAGAAATTTCAGGTAATTTTTCAATCTTGTGGCTTATGGAGAAGAGAAAAGGTCTGGTTTGGGCCAGTAAATTCAAAATTGCAGATATCTTCAATGGTGAAATTAAAATTTATTTTGAATCCTGATGACAGCAATCAATACAACAAAAGAATTTTTTTTTTTTTCTGTAATGACTAGACATAATTGAAAAAGGAGTCTTTATCCTTGGAAAATTTCCAATTTCCAATGAACAGTCTAAATCTGTCACAAACTCTTCTTGCAAAAAACTTGGAAATATCAGTGGAACTTTTACAGAGATTGATAGGTAAACGTGTTAAAAGGGATGCTCCAGAGAGCGTAGTGTGGAGGAGAGAACCAAGTTGGTTCAAGTCACATTACAATGTAGCAAAGTGTACAAAATGTACAAAGAAAAGTTTTTGAAGATCTGATTTCTCAATTTTATCGTTATGAAGAACTAGAGATACTTGTGCAAATATGACTTTTTAGACACATTTGTAGAGAATATTCTTAATATGTTTTTTATTTCTTTCTAGAGGATAAAGTAATTACAGGTTGTTTCTACCTAATGATAGAAGGTAAATGACACCAGTAATGAAATATTAGCCAAAGGGGACCTAACGTACTTCTTGCAGATCACCTCGTTATCTTGTTTCCAAAATATGTTCACCAGAGTGAAATTGCAGCATGTGACTGGCTGTAGTGACAAACATCTGTTGTCTTAGCTCCTAAAGGGCTTTGGGGAGTGGGTAAAGACAAAGAGTTCTTATTTAATCAGGTTATATATAACCTGAGAGACACTTTTTGTCATCTGTGGTCTTGCTGCAATCTGTTGTTACTTCTTAAAAAATACTTATGGGGTTAAGTTTCTCTTTAAAGTTGCATGATCTTTTAGTAAAAGAATTATTTCCTTCTGCTTTGCAATGATTGCAAGTGTGAGAGCTGCTATCATCAAACAAACCAAACCAACCAGCCAAACCTGTCTGTACTCCAGAAAAACAGCTGAGGGACTGAGCAGTCCCATCTTAAAAACAAAGAAATGTGATAGCGCCAGAGGATGATGTAGATGAATAAAACTTAGCTGAAGTTTTAAACCTGTTCATAATTGATGATAATGAAAAGGAGGCAACTGCATTGTATACCCTGTGTTTTCTGTGCATGAGCAGAATCCGTGTTTCTCTCACTCCAAATATTTTTGTGTTTGTTTAGCTGCCAATACAAAGACAACTCTGCCTTTAAAGTGGTTGAAAAAGTCAAGAAATTATCTAGAAAAGGTTTCTAAGACACTCTCAAGAGTTAAACAAGAGGTTATCAAAAAGTAGTCTTAGTTTAGTTTGGGGAGAGTGATGTACATTTAACTGAAAGAACTACTTTGACACGGCTTGATTTGTCAGTTCTAGTACAATGACTGTCCTTGTTTAGCTAATTAAGAAGCCAGATCTTAGAGAATTTGAAGTTCAAACATTAAGAAGAGTAAAATGTTTCTTAGTGTCTGCATGTTTCTAAAATTAGGAGCTCTGAATATTCCCCAAATCAGTGAGATGCTACTCTGAGTTAGTGCTGACTAAACCTTTTGGTATCTCATAGCTAATTAACAGCTTTGCTTTGAACTCAATCCTCTCCTTCATCCCAAGAAGAGCATTTTCAGTGCTGTTTGCACATGCAATCAGATGGTTTCAACATGGCATTTTTGAAAGCATGTGCTTACCCAGCTCTCTTCAGTTTGAACTGATACTGACTCATATCTGCTCTCAGCACGGACCACTGTTCCTCTCCAACTGATGCCGCCCTTCCCAAGAAGGACATTCTTGCCCGAGACTCTTCTTGCCACACACTGCCTCTTTTAGCTTGTTTTCTGTGATTGTGGGGGGTCTGTTTTCTGTTTTGTTTTGGTTTTCTTTTTAAGAGACTAGAAAGGGCCAGTTAGAAGGCCCAGGCGATAAAACTTGAAGTAGGGGAGATGTTAAACTGAAGGACTGTTCTTGGAAAGGGAACAAACGAACTCAGCAGCACAGAGCCAATTCAGTTTCTCTCCTTGTGAATAATGCATTATTCCATCAAGAAAGTTGCTCCTACGCAGCTCATACTGAGTGGCAATACTGTATTAGCTACAATTGCAGACATGTCCAATGAACACTGAAATGTAGGAGAAACATTTTTTCTTGTCTTCATGTACAGCCTGTAGCCCTGGGGAGTATTTGATGTGATGCAGCACCACAGCTTGTGTTTGACTGGAGTGCAGCCTGTGCCTGAGTGCCAAATACACTGCAAGGTACTTCAGAAGGTGTCTGGGAGAACAAGTCTTGCTGTTACTGAGGACATGCAAGAAAAGAAAAGTCTCTTTTTTGAAGAATAAACAGGAGTGTTAACAACTTCTATTAGCTACAGGTATTGCCAGTGCCATCATGGAAAGAATCAAGTCATGTAGCTGAGTTTAGTTTGAGATGTACTGGTGTAACTACCTGTCATGAAATATTGCAGTAGGCAGAGACTTCACCTGGCACGAGTAGATGACCCAGATCATGGGGCACAGAGGAGTAGATGACCCAGATCATGGGCAACAGAGGAATCCTGTCATTTGTTTGGTCCAAGCTGGGGATTGTGCTGCAACTCCCAGGCACTCAGGTTTCTTTTTTCTGGGCACTGGCTGGGAAGAGAAGAAGGATTTAGAAGGCAGTCTTTAATATTCACTCCATGTGGAATTAAAATTGGCTCAGAAGCAGAGCCATAGATGCTTGGAAGTGCTTCCAAATTTCCCCCTGTAGATCCATTAAAAAAAAAAAAAAATAACAACAAGAACAAGCATTAAGGGGCCAATAGAGATAATGTGTTTTCAAAGGTAAGGTAAAAGGTTTGGGAAGACTTCTTCTTTTGGGGGGCATATGTGATGTAGAACCATTTGAACTATATGTAATTATAACAGGATTGTCACAAAGAAAGCTACTTAGAAAAATTAAGAAGTCTAAAAGGACTCGATTTTCAGCTCATTAAAATTCAATTAGACCACTTGTCAGCAGAAAAATTTCAGCTTGAGATCCTAGAGAAGTTGAAGTTATCCTTGAAATTCTGTGACATACAGCTAGCATTCCTCATTAGCCAGGTGATGGATTAATTAATAATGGCAACCCAACTGGATATTGCAACATTTTCATACAGAAGAAAAAAATCCACTGTCAGCGTCAGTAAAATTTTGAGTATTGCCACTAAAGGAGAGTAGTGTTTTGTTGTTAGGTAACAATTACCAGAGGTTTCATTGTTATCCCACTTTTACCAGATTTGCACCTGTGCAGAAATAGTGATTTAAGGGCAACTACTTTTCTCAGCTGCAGACGTTATTGCACTTACAGAGAGTTATCAAGTACCTTACGGATGCATAAAATCTGATCATTATACTTAAAGATCTTTCTTTCTATACTCCTGTTTCATCTTCACAGAGTTAAATCTTACTATATTTGTAGCTATACAGTAAATGCGTAGTAAATTGAGAGACAGTTGTAGATAACAGTCACTTAGAGATTAATTTAGGGGTTCACACCTAGGAACCTTACGTTGATCAAAAAAAATTTTCTGTTGATTCGAGATCATACTTTTGGAAGCATCTTTAAATAAACTGCCTTTAAGAAATCACAATAATGTGAGTTGCAGCTTAGTCTTTTCAGAACGGAAATGAACAAGGTATCACAATGACATCAATTGACAAAAGAACACAAAATACAAGTTAAATGAATAAAAGTCCTTTTAAAAATTGGCAAAAGTACCAATGGGAGTACTACAAATAATAGTAATATATATGTGTAATGGAAAGAAATATCTAATCAGATTATGTCACTCTGAGCAGTCCTTCTTCTCCCCACTTTGCCTTGACATATTGACCAGAACCTTGACAAGTCTTTGCCTTTAAATCAGGAACTGACAAAACCAGTGAGAATTATCTTTCTTGTGAATTCTTTATGAGGAGAAAACATTTGATTGCAATGCTTCAGAGCTGGGCCAAGAGTGAAGAGCAGTACTTAACTTGGCCTTAGTCGGCAGCACCTGCTCATATTAGCAGAAATGGATTTTGACCATTAGAATAAAAATGTTAGATATTAATGGTAAGACTTTTCGAGCAAGGTTACAGGGATTGAGAAAGACACAGCAAAAAACCCACATTGCCAGAGGTGGGATCAATAATATTTTCCTTCTTAAAATTTACTTTACCCTGTGAAAAGCGGTCTCAGTACAGATTGATGGCTGAGATTGTTCACAGCAAGTTTTTTGAGCAGACTTGAGCATTGTATGCCTTAAAGAATATTGTCTAAGCATGAAGTATAGATTAGCCTTTCTGTGACACAGATGAGAAGTGTCTTTCTGATCTACTTACGTGTGTCTGTGTGTCTTTGTAGTCTTCCCACCATTTCAGCTGATAAATTATACACTTCAGAGGGAGTCACTTTGGTATCCCAAGTCCTTCATGGACTCCATCCTACTTTCTTCAGAGTTGCTCTTGTAGATTAAAAGGTGCTCAAGCACCTTTGAGGAGTGTTAGTTCAGCTTCTCTGCTTTCCAATCTTTGGGAATCCTGCTTTTATTCTCTAGGACATAATTATTCATCAATGCATCAGTAGAAAGACTCAAGGATTAATTTAGATGCGTTCTCCATTACTTAAAGCAAAGTTGTGGGGCTTTTATTATTTCACTGTTTGTTCCCAGAGGAAATGTGATCAAAATGTTTTGTGCTTAGTACAGTTATGATAATAACGTAGTCACTTTCTTAAAAAAAATTATCCTCATTCTAACAGGCTTTGGTTAATTCAGTCTTCTTTGCTTTAGAAAAAGGTTTTTCTTTGCTGAGTCACCATCCCTGGAGGGATTAAAAGGACATGTAGATATGATGCTTAAGGACGTGGTTTAGTGGTGGATCTGGCGGTGTTACGTTAATGGTTGGACCCAGATGGTCCCAGAGTTCTTTTCAAACCTATGATTCTATTCACATGGACCTGTCAATGAAATGCTGGTTTTTATACTATCTCCACATATCAGGTAGCTCTCAGGCAGATGTATAATAGAAAGGGTAAGCTAACCTTTTCAACTGAATAGAAACCGAAAAAAAATGGAAATGACTATGTTTCAACAAATGACATACTATGTGGTCTTATCTTTTCCCTGATTCCTCCAAAACCATGCAAGATCTCATAGTTGTTTTTCACACTCAGACTAACAGATAGATGTTAATCTCCTTCAAATATTTACTCACAGCCAACTCTATCGTTCATGTGTCAAACACTTCAGGGGTTTAGGAAGAGAGAAAGGGAAAACACCCCCAAAACTGATAGAAAATTAATTGAGCAGCTTTAAGTGCGTTTATCCTGATACAGCCCACACGTTTCTGAAAGGATAATTGAGGGAGGAAAGGAATGAGACTGCTAGGGCTCTATTGATGGGTACTTCTTTGCCCACAGTTATCCTGTTCATCATAATCCCTCAAAGGAAATTTGCCCTTGTAACAAGTATTGGCTCATGTATTATTCTGTGTAATATAAAGAGGGTTCATCTATTCTCTACATCCGAACTCAGCATGCAGTCCCTCAGTTCTAAAGTGCCTGGCTTATTCTGAGCCTGTTTACAGTGCATCTGACATTTTGAACTGCAGAATGTGACAAGCTGACAGTGCCTCTGATTATAAAATCAGCTCATCTGCTGATATTAGGAAAGAGCAAGATGATGTATGAAGTAGGTTTTAAATAGCTCATGCCATGCTCAAAAATATGCACGTTTCAACTACTTTAAGAAGAAAGGGTAGATAGTATGTGGCTTTAGATTATTTTGTGTATTCATTTGGCTTGGAGACTGGGCTATATTACTATTTCTTCTTATAATGTACAGTGGGCACTGAAGCCAATCCACTGCTTTAAAAGTTAATGCAATGACACATTTTTAAAAGTTTACCATCTGCATTTATGACCGAGAGCTCAGCTTTATTTCTAAGTGCCTGAGTAGCAACTTAACCACGAGCTGGCACTGGAATAGCAGCCAGTGCTTCCCATTTTGATACCAGTTGCCAATTTTCAAGAGTTCAATATATGCTGACCAAAATATTTTGAAAATCTGGAGACCATAGCCTCAATAATCAATTAAATTGCCACTCGTATTGATTACAGACGTTGTGAAAGCAATGGTTTCCTTTTGCCATCTTTCATATGTAAAATGTAGAATGAAAAGTGATATTCAAAGGAGGTGGCATGCTTTAAAGGAAAGTAAGAAATGAAAATATTTTTGTAATACAACTTACATTCATTTGTCATGTAGGCTGGATTTAGAAATCTTATGATATACCCAGTCTCTATGTATTTATTTTTAGAGTATTTCAGAGATATTGAGATATATTTCACCTCACGTGCAGAAAATGCCTGCAGTAAATGTTTAATATGCTAGTACATAATGCTACCACAGTAAAAAAGTTCAAATACCATCAAGAATCTGGCTAAAATCTGTAGTACAAGGAACTTTTGAGCTAGGTTGACCAGCGTTAACTGTTTCAAGCCAATACTATAAATGTAACCCACTGCAATTTACTTTTGTGTTGTCCCACACTTCTCAAAGAACCCACTCTGAGCAGAATGTGGTGGGTACTCCTTACAGTGCAGCAACTGTATTTTGCACGCAGTTGTGATTGATGAGATCAGCTCTGGATGTCTAACAAACAGCAAATCTGTTGAATAGTGATTGAATTATTTTATATCTGAATTATTTAACATCTAAATCTGCCATATGGGCCTTTGGCATCACGATTATTGTGCCTTCATTTTCTCTGGTTGATAAACACAACTCTTCCCAATTCCTCTCTCTTCAGAGTGGTATCTGAGGTTTTTCTTGCTCACTGTTTTAGCTAAGATTAGAAGCATCTAAGTTTCTGGAGCTAAGGGTTCTTTTTCTATTAATTTTGTTTTGTTATGGTTTTCTTTCTTTAAAGTGAAGCGTGTGAGTGTATATGTGTGTGTATGTGTGTATATATTTCTGAGCCATGCTGCTCTTTTGGTTTTTCAGATACTACGTTTTTCCCAAGTAGTTTTCAGGGACAAACCTCACTGATAAAGTGATAAAGTTTGCCTCTGGTCACCAGCAAAACTTGCTAAGGATATATGAAAGTATTTAGACAGTCCTGCTTTGAACAAGATGAAAGTAAACTGAATGCAGTTTTCTCTAGACAAAGAAATATCAGGATCAACAGAAGTACACTGTTCAAATAAAAACAACCCAACTCACATTAAAACGTTTCTTATGAACAGGACATTCCATGCGTTGGTGGCATTGGATATTGGGTTCTAGCTCATATGACAAAGCATAAATATTTCCACATTTTACCAGACTCTAGATAAAGTTTGTCACTCAGAAATGGCAAATTGATTTTTAGCTATGATTAGATACTGTTTAGGCTGCTTATCCCACCGTCTAAACATAAAAAATCAAGTACTTTTCTCCTCCTATGCTGCTCACATCTTAAAAACAATCCACTATCAGTTAAGATAATTATTCATGCATCTTCACTCTCTACCTCACCATTTTTGTCTGGAGACTTATAAACAAACATTACTGGCTAATTTCCTTATTCACTGATGATAAAGGTGCTGTTTCCTTTCCTTCTTCTGCTGGCCCATGTTTCTGTTTACTTCAGCAGCAGGTAGCACAGAGCAGTCCCAGGCTGTGACTAGGTCTGGAATGCACAGGGATGGCACTAATCCTAATGAGCCTGAACCCAGAACAGGCAGCTTCTGAAAAGAGGTGCTTTACATGGAACGCAGAGGTGACTGCTCTAACACCTGCCTGGCACGGCTGTCTGCGTGTTGTAGTATTTAACTCTCTGTACAGCAGCGGGCAAAGTGACTCAAAAGAAAAGGGAACTAATCGAAGATGTAGATTTTGGCCAGAAAAAGTAAGTCCCCAATAGCGACGTATAAACCTTAAATTAAATGTCATGAACATAAAATCCTTGGCTCAGTGTAAAACCTGAGCCTAAAGGGCAGTCCTGAAAAAAAAAAATGAGCTTATTTAGGTTTCTCTTGGACTGCAGTGATAATACAATATGTTCTAAAAGAATACCTTTTGTAATTTGAACTTATGATCAAAGCAAATGAAGACAATAGAACAGGCTATTTCTCTGAAGGGACTGCAGTGATCACTGAGTCCAACTGCCCGACCAATTCAAGGCTGACAGAAGGTTAAAGCATGGTCCAAACACCTTTTAAAGTCTGCCAGGTTTGGGGCATCAACTGCCTCTCGAGGAATCCTGTTGCAGTGTTTGACCTGAAAGAAATGCTTCCTAATGTCCAGTCTAAAGAAAACATGCATTACAAAGATTTCAATACTCTTTTGCCACTTTCAATTTAAATGCAAGATCTGAGCTTGTTTTGCAGCATAAACTATTAAAAAGGAAAGCTTTTATTTAACACCAATGTGGAGCTAAACTTTTGGAGAACTTTTTGAAATTCCTTCTCTTTTGCATGTTTTAGGAAAGGATGCAGCAGAATGTTAGACCACTTGATTCACTATGTTTTCATTTACAGCATGTGTAGCAAACCTAACTAGCCCTGGCTTTTAATTAGCACCCCAAGGGCACATGTGCCAAGTGTTTTGGGAAAGTGTTCCTCAGAATCCATGTACTAAGACATAAACTGCCACATACCAGGATTTAACTGTCCCACAGCATCAATTGCTGTAGTAATAAATAAAACTCAAAGATTGAAGTGCTCCTATAGGTAGAGGGCTGAGAAGCCCCAATTATTTCTTTAACTTCCCGAGTCAGATCTATCTTTAAATCAGAATATCTGTGATAGTTTGTGGGTTTGTTTGTTTGTTTTTCCCATTTCAGCAACTTACTTAATATTATTGTATTTTTTTCCATTAAAAAATGGTTTCAGCTCTGTGCTGGTATACACAGCCTTCCCTTATGACCCTGGCCATGTCTGTCAGTTGAAAAATCACACTCAAGTGAATACACATTTCAGATTAGCACTTCATTCACATAAAGCTAAGTTTTCAAAAAGATTTCTGGAAAAAAAATTAGTTGAAGAAGACATCATAGTGTTTTGATTAAAGTGAACATTCTTTGAGCTTTACAGTCACGGAATCTCACATACGGAAATTGCAGTTGGTCTTAATCTGCTTTCAGAAATATTAAAAAGTAATGAAGTAACAAGATTGTTTGTTAATGCCACATAAAAGTGCTAATTATGCTTCATTTCCTGCCTAAGCTAAACCCAAGAGACATTGCCTAAGAAATTGTTAAATAAGTTGCCTCACTTGAAATGGGAATAGAGCTGCAGTGCTTGATGGATTTACATTTAAGGAGTTGTGTGCCACAGAAGGTCTTTCAAAGTGTGGCAAATGAAGAAGAACTGCCAAGAAACTTGTTTAGTTCACAGAAAGTTTATTATTATCATAGTTGTGATTCCCACTACCTCACTGGAGAGGAAAGGGCTTCATTCTTAATTGCCCTTTCCCTGCAAATTCAGTATGCAGCATTTTATGATACTACAATTACATGTTAATTGTTTTATTAGGGCTTTAATTTTTCAGGACCATAATGATGGCATTCTTTTTCCTCTAGAAAGTATACTTGAAATATATCCCTCTATGTCACACTGGCTGTGAATATTTCTGAAATGTTTTACTTTGCATCTCTACTGGCATCTCTTTCTTCTGTGTTAGGGACAGGTGCAATATGAAAGAGTCTGCAGAAATATCGTGATGACTGAAGCCTTGGGGGGGAAAATTAGTTCACCTTTGGCTGTTTTTCTATTATAAATCTACCTTTCCTTTTTAGGATAAAGCATTAAATTTAAAGATGCTATTGCACTTGATCCTTATTCTGAACATAGATATACTGAATGTATAGCAGTTGAGTTAATAGTTAAACCTTTCATCTGTAATAGTTCAAAAGCAAGTTAATGTTATCTTTTCTCAAAGATACAACATAAGCTGAATGTTATAATCTGCAGAAGTTTTCCTATTCCACTTAAAGGATTGTTGTGGTGAGAAGGAAGTCTGAATAACACTTATAGTTGGGGATATCCCAATGGCTTATCTTCTATGTCATTTTGTTTTAATGTAACCTCTTGACTAAACATAGGAGAAAGAGCTCTACAGTACTGAGGAGGGAACAAAATAGAAAATACAAGATATTCATTATTACATGAGAGTCTGGACACATGCATCAGTCTGGATCTGGGCTTTAAAGAAGCTCCAGGAAAACTTCATCACACATCTCACCCACATCTGTTTGAAGAGTGGGTTGCCTTTTGGAGAGTGGAAACATCCCTATGGAGCCTGGTTGTCATGGAACTGGGGAGTAAAGGTCCTTGTCACCTTCCTTCAAACCTTTTGGGTGGGGGCAGAAGGAGTGTAGCATCTCGCAGCAGATGTGGTGATGTTACAGTTCATTGTTTTGAGCCTAAATAGTTCAATGTGTTTAAGTTAGCTTGTCAGGTAGGATTGTTATTTAGATGGCTTCATTTCTACCTTGTTACTGAGCTGTTCAGGAATGACTGCAGTGAGCTGGCTTGGAGCTTGGAAAATGCTGCACAGCTTCTTGGGGCAGTACTCGCTGAAAGCTCTCCGAGGGGCACTGGCTGTGGGAGGACAGTGCCAGGCGTGGAGAGACAAGCAAGAAAGGGCTCCAGTGCCTTGGGATAAATGGCAAATTCTCCTGCATCTGGCAAAGCCAAATGCAGTGCAAGCTTAGTGCAGGCAGGTCACATGAAGTAAGAGGCTTGTGCTGATAGGAAACTAATAAAAGCTTCGCAGTACTCTGCATAAGAATAAGGTGTTTCGTGCATTGTGTGGAAATTTTATCACTGATTAACAAAGAAAACAAATTTAGTACAGAAACCTTTGCAAACACAAGATAAGCTTGTGCTGAGAGTGTAGAGGCAGCATTATACAGTTAATGCACTGGTCCAACAAAAAGCAAGGAATTAAATTAGTACCTGGAAAACATTTTTATCCTGTGATTTGTGTAAAAATATTATGTTCTATTGTTGCTCTTTAAAGAATTACTACTGTAAAAATATATTTGGCTTTAAAAAATAATTTATGCCTAGAGTTAGCCATGATACAGCACAAGTGACCTATTACTAGTAGAAGTTTCTTTTTTAAGGAATGATCAACACTCAGGCTGTGACATTATGCATTGTCTTTAGCACATTTATAATGGTATGAGTTCCTGATTAGCTATTGAGTGACTATAAGGACTCAAAATATATGGCCATTTTCACATGGAGGAGGCAATAATGCCTACTATGGGAAGAGCAATAAAACATGTTTATTGGCTGCTTGATGAAGACTGCATTGAATAAAAACATGTATATCCCTCCTAGATTCACCTCTGCAAATTGTTAACTACACAAATGCTGAGGATGTGAAAAAGGGAAACAATGGGCTCCCAGATAACCAAAAAGGAAAAAGTGCATAGTTCTTTTTTTCTAAAGTCATCAGTGTCTGTCATGGCAAATGTTTGAAGCAGAAAGTAAAGCATCCAAGGGCCTATTGCTCTAACAAAGGTAATTTGTTAATGATAATGTCCTGTGTTTCTTTTAATTTATCTGTGGATACACAGTAAAACCAGATTTTCATAGGAGTCAGGCAAAGAAATTCCGAGTTTACAGAATTTGTTTTCTTCATTGGTTTATTTATAGTTTCCATTCAGAATGCTATATTGTGCTGAGAAATACATCAGTTCTGGGAGATTTAGCATAACCAAATTTTTATAAAATCCTTATTAGTTTAGGGAATTGTTGAGCTATAGAATCTTCTATATGCACAACAGCATATAATGTGTTTTATTTTAAGCTAAGCAAAGGCACATAAAGGATATGGCTTTACTGCCATCTTATAGTTTGTTTAACTTTTAACCAAATTTGAACTAATTCTGCTTTTAAATTGTGTCCATGAAGTAGTAAAATGAAATGGTGATACAATGCATTTCTTACATCTGCTCTATACTCTGATATTGTTTCCATTTTCTATTAGCATCATTATATTTGTTATAATAGGAATGCATTTATATTGTACTCAAGAGTCTAGTTGTATTGCACAGTAAACACTGCCTAAGAAATCATTTGAGAATACTTGCTGATCATGAAATAATTGTGTATAAGCTGCTTCAGCTTTCCTACTTGAAATCCTCCATTGTGAAATAAAATACAAGTATGGTATTCAATATATTTTCCTTACAATGTCTTGCAGGCAGCACTTCTCTCTGGCACTTACAATATCATTACTGCATGACAATGCAATGGTTACAGTATTTCCTCAAACTGCACCTATAACCTGGGTATAAATTGATAGACATGGTATGTGACAAATAGAATATATATTGAGCTCGTTCACCTTTGGCTCTTTTTAAAAAGCAAAGGCTTTCAATCTCAAAAGTGACTGTAAGTAGTTTATTTACACGACTTGAATTGCAGGGACAGCCTTTGCCAGAAGACCGAGATATAATTTTTATACCAAGCGTAGTTTGGAAAGGATTGTAAACTTTGAATAGATTTATAAATCTAGATTTTAACCTTTTTAATATTCTGCTTTTTGGTTGGTTGCCTGAGCTACCTCTTCCCAGGTTACTGATGCTGTTAATAGGAGAGAATAGGAATGGCTAATGAATCAAACTGCAGGACACTGAAAAGGTCAGAGCAGTACACTTTACTATTATCTTCCACGGAATATATGAGGCATTAAAATTCTGATTCTGTGGTCTTGTGACAAAGAATATAATGAGAACTATAAATAATAAACAGCACAACATGAATCTCTTTTCGTGATAATGATTATAACAAGTATAAGAGGGAGAAAATCCTCAACTCATTCTCACTGTACTAGGAAGATCTTTCCTTGGATGTATGTTCTAAACATCTGTAATTGTAAGAATGAAAAAAGGGATTTTAAAGTATAATGGGATCCAGCAAGGAAGATGGAGACTAAATGTGCTATCTTCCGTGGACACTCTCTTCTGAAAGGTAATATTTTTGCATGAAAGGCATTTGTGCATAAATGTGGATACTTCTAATAACATGAATAAAAATGAGATTGCAAGAAGGTTTGTAGACCTGAAATAAAGTCATTACCACCCCTTTATAAAACTGTCCACAGACCCAGATAATTAGATGCTATTGACACATTGTCTGTATCTGGCTTAGGTTTTACAACTGCAGGTAGTACAGACATTATTTTTGATGTCCATAAGGATTCCCAACTCCTTTGCTCTGAAAATACAGGAGGGGTTTATCACACTGTGGCTAAGTCTCCTTACAGGGAGAAGTTGTGACCTGATTTGCTAAATGTACCTGTTTAAGGCACTGCTGTTTTTTGGAATAACTTCCAACTTCACAATGTACACAGTACTACAGGAAGTTCATCTGCTGTGTCCAGATGCCCTTTCAAAATTTCTTTCTGCTATTTGTAAGATTGGTATAACTATACAGGAATAGCTTATTAAAGAAAAAATTATTCATCTTAAGGAATCCTGTGACTGAGTTACTGAAAAATGTAAGGAAATCAAGATAACTTGTCAAAACTTCAGCTCACTATCCTCTTAACTGCTGATTTCTCTTTGAGTGCTCCCACGAAAGTCTGCTTGTTTTCATCAAGCTGTTACCAAGACTATCTGAGATTAACATTTAGGTTTTACCGTTGCTATAAAATGTTGAATTTTTAATATTTTAGTGAATTATATACATGAACCAAAAACATAATGATGTTCGATGAAAAATAATTCCTTCAGGTGGACTCCAGGAGGCACTAGCAAAACACCTTTTCTTTGATAACCATCAGTGAGATAGAAAATAATTTTCCACACTTAAATACTGTTTCAGCAGTAGAATCGTGGTAGTGCTACCACAGCATATAAAAATCAGAAGCTTCTTTTCTTGTAAAATTCTGAGCAATCTACAGGTAGAGGATCGAGACATGCAAATCAGCTTTATACCACGAGTATTTTCTTCACATCTCCAATTGTATTTTAGATATCTCCAATACCATTACCTTTCTGTAGCAGGATTATAACTCATGTTTCTCACAGACGTGTCGCAGAATCCAATAAACAAAACTATACTAATCTAAATCTATTCTCTCTACACTGCTGGTACTCTTGCAGATTGGCTTTGTAGATCGGATTCCTCCTGCAGCCTCTATTTGGCATTAGAAAGGACTTCTGAGGTCACTCAGTGTTTTCTTCCTGGAGCTTTGAAATAATTCTTAATTGCTTCAGGTTTTTACTGCTACTATTATTATCTCCCTCATGTTAGATACTCTGATGTCATCTAAATCTACCTCTTCCAAGAAGCCTGGCAGAAATCTGGACCCAGTTCTCCATCTCAGACCCAAAGCACCCTGAGTCCAGCCATGTGGGTGGTGTGGGACTTTGGTCACTTTTGGTGTGATATAATTTCTAAACCTTCATGAAGGGGAAGAAATACAGACAATTAGAAAATTAAATATCTGACTTTGGGAGTGCTGGATTGAGAACTTTCCTGCAAAGCATCTGAGTATTTGGCCTATAGTGATCGTCCATGGCCTCTAAACTGAAATGACCTTCAAAGATTATTCTAGGTTGCTGAGCTATTTTGAGGCTTCTGTTGAAATTCCAGCTGGGAACACTACATGTGCATATTTACTCTTTCTTAATAATAGTGAAGCAGTTAAGATTTCCATTATTGTCAAAATAATGCATTTTTCTTGCAATGAGCTTTATAGGGAGATGGCAAATTAATTTCTTTCTGTATTATTTTGTATATAATGTAGGTCTCAAAATGCTTTAAAAAAACCCAAACTCTAACATAATTGTGGTTCCTGTAAGATGAAGTCTGAAAAATGAGAGGTCTGCTAACAGATGTGGCTCTGCTGTAAGTGTGCTGCTTTGAGACAGTGCACATGCTTCAGTTTCGGAGTGTTGCTAGGGAACAGTGAGAATGGAAAGAGTGTGGTTCTGTGTGATTGGCATTTTCTAATTAGTAAATAATAAATGCTTAAAAAAAGTTAAACCGTCCATGTTAGAATTGCTTTGGAACTGTGATTGGATGGAAGTCAGCTGCCAGTCAGCAGATTTCCTGTGTTCCCATGAACCTCTCCTGTAATTAGGCCAAGAAGGTCAAAGAAGAGAAAGACTGAACTCTCTTATACTGGCCTGACTGAGTCAAGGCTAGGAAGTTTCTAGTTAAATCAATAGCAACTACTTCAGCAGCCAAATAGCTCCAGGCATCTCTTTAAACTGATAATTCTGTTAGCTCCTTTTTTCTTGCTCTTACTAGGATCTGTATGGCTCGTTTGGATCCAGAGGGAAGCAGGCTGGTAAGAGGTAAAGATTTAGGGAGAGCATTTTATACATAATGCACTGTCTTTGGTGTATCCATTGTGCAAGGCAGAAGTAAAAAATCACAGAGGAATGTGAGTATTGCTGCCACTTAGCAGAGGGAGAAACGTTGGAAAGGAAGAGATAAGGAAGTGGTCTAGAGAAGAGCACCAAGTGACAAAATTGGAGTGATTTCCTGCCACATCTTAGGTGTGCTGGGGCCTACAGTAAGAAGAATTTGATTTTCAACCATTTAAGTATATAGGACTTTTTCTAGTACCTCAAATGAATACAGGTCATGTTGCAGAATATTATATTTCTAGTTTGACTAGCACGAAATCCCTGGATGGGCTTTTAGTTCCAAAAAACATGAAGAGAGTTTTATGAAAATGAAAATTAGTTTGAGAAGAAATATTGTCTGAGGTTCAGCTGTTCATTGTTGCCTGCATTAAGTATAAAGTAGTCTTGCCAAGGCATATTTTAACTTCTAATGAGTTATGACAATGTTTCTGGGGCTGAATAATCTCAAACATCAGCAACAAAATGGCATTTTTCTTTTTAAGTCTCAAGTGCTATGTAACTGGCTGCTGTTGTTTTTCTGGTCAGAGTGCTTAAGAAAATAGTAAAAGATCTGATACAGACATGGAAACTCTTTAATTTCCTTCCATTTAGTGGCTGCAATACACAGCAACATGTGTGGAGTCCTCCAGGAGCCTGGAAGCATCTGTGTCTTTGCTTTCCATAACACAGCAGTCCCCTTTTTGTGACTGCCAATTGTAATCAGCATTTCAACTTTCAAGAAATGACTTAGATTTAGAGTTTAACAGAAAAAAAGCAACTGAAAGTGTTCAGATGATTAGTTAAATGAGGCAGGAACCAAGATGGCTGTTTCCTGTTCCCTTAGAGAATGTTTATCTGATCTACAAAGTGATTTAATACATTAAAAAATTTCAGTAATATTTTTTTTCTTACGTGGTCAAATAAACAACTTACAAGATGAAATGTAATATACTGCCTGTAATTCAAGATGCAAGAAAATATTCAGATGAGGCCCAAGGTTAAAATAAGAATAGAAGTCTACCCAGAAGAAGCAGTTTCAATTCTTTGTTAAATTACAGTTGCTATCACCTGCATTTAGTAAAAATGCCTTTTAATTATTACAGGTAAAACAACTATTTCCTCATTTGTGAAGGACTATAGGACATGTCTTTCTGCCTCTGTGTATATTTAGTTTGTCATTTGGTATCAAATTGTTTTATTTATATCATTTTGGAAAATAAATGCATTTCTTAGATGTGCTTTTAGCTGCAGAATACAGAAATTTTTCCTCAGTTCTGAAGTGCCATTGTAGGTCCAATGTCAGTTGAAGGCGACTGTTTTGCCTTGAAATTGTTTGCTATTATATGGAAATAGATTGTTGTTATTTCTGTGCATTTTATTTATTTATGCAAAGAAACAAAGCATTCAGTACAAACCAGCATGTAAAATTTAAACTGCTGTGAAAGAGACATAAAGCAAAGGACAAGAAGCAGTTTATAGATGATTTACTTGACTGGTCCAAATTTTGAAATAGTGTTTGAAGATGGTAAATATGCATATGCAAAGCCCAGCATTTGCATCAGCATTTAGAAATTGATTAATTACATGCCTGACTGCCGACTGAAAAGCATGAGAACCCTCTTTAACTGCAGTGCTTCTTCTGCGTGTAGCTGGAACAGGTCTGTTTGAAAGAGAGAGACCATTGCCTTCCTGTATTAGCTGCACTGTGCAAATTCATATTAATGAGTTAATAATGTAGTGACAGATTTAATTGTTTTTCACCTTGCTACAGCCAGCTCCAGCCCATTTTCTAAGTGTTTTCTAATTTGGAGGGATTGAGATTCACCAGATCTTATTTAAGGAAATTAGTGCTCAGACTCTGACTTCAAGGCCTTTGAATGAGGACATTGTGTTCTTCTGAAGAAACCATAATTTCCCCATACATTTCATAAATGCCTCTTCCCAGTCAGTGTTCTGCACTTCAGTACATTATTCCATAGTTAATAAATAAATTACAGTGTAATAGAAACATAAATATGAACTTGCTCTTAATACTGAAACCAATTAAAACAAATAAATGAAGTGTAAGATGGATTCCAATGGGCAGAAAACCATACCTTAATAGTGGGATCAGCAAAGAGGTCTGCTTTCTGTGCTCTTGAGATGGGATTGCTATTCCACCAAAAATAGGAAAAAAATTGTCAGGAGAAGGCTTGAATACGACAGTCTTCATCCCTTGGAAATGCTCTGAGGAAGAGAAAAGCTCTGAAGGGCTTATTTAAAACCAGCCTATTGTCCAGTGGAATAGATCTCAGAAAGGGTGAAAAAACCAGTACCTCCCAGCAGAAGCATTGATGAAGGTGAATTGTTTTTTATTTCTCTTAACTTTTCCATTTCATTTTTATTTCCTTTCCAAGTGTTTGGGACAAAGTTTGCATTGTTAGAGCTCAGCAGTGAGACATCCCTTCAGCTAGTGAGATCTGAATACAAACGAATGTAGAACTGGATGTTTGGAAAGAACCTAACAGAATTTTTTACGTTCTGCTTTTCACTCATGTGCTAGTCTGCTTATCTAGCCATGTTATGTATTAATTGGCATTTAAATCAGGTGGTTCTCACATCCTTGGTAACAATACATGGATGTTTACTATCCCCAGTTAAGGATTTCTTTTCCCCTGTGCAGTTAGTAAATGCTGAAGGAATGGGCTGTCAAAGAGCCCCACGTGTTAATAAGTAGTGGAAGATTCAGCACGGCTCAGATTTCATTTTCCTGCTGCTGAAAGTGGATTGGTCATGATTCATGGCTGGAATCTCTGTGTAACATGTCACAAGTGCTCAGAAGTTGTGGAAGTGGATTGCTTTTGACCTTTCAGATGCATTTTTCCTTTTCATTCTCTCTCCTGTCCAATGGTGTGATTTGCCTGCAGTGGAGGCACCGCAGCTCAGAAATGTGGAGGTACCTTGTGCCTCTGTTTCATGAAACAGATGGATTCAGCCACACTGAGAAGGTGAGGGTGCCTGATGTTAGGTGGCATGACAGCTGGAAAGTAACACTCGAGTCTGGGTTTTCCCACTAATGTGCTGCATCAAACCCTGTTTCTGCATCAGTCAAGCACTAAAGCTTTACTTTAATAGATTGGGGGCACTTAAAAATGCCAAGGATTTAACAATGGACTAGACTTGAATCAGCTACTGTGGTTAAACCATCTCCCAGGGATGACATGGGTGTTTGGAAACAATTTAATTGAATGCCAAAAATCTCAAGTGTATGATTTGCTTTTTCTCTTTACTGTATCTCGTCTGCATATAAATCTAATGTATACACACCAAGAAATCAGCATGTCTTTCCTAAATTAACAGAAGTCCTGCTCTCTTTTCCCCTTTCTTGTCTTTTTTCTCCATGAAAGAAAAGCTATATTAGGTAGCTTGGATTAAACTCCTTTGAAATATTTACTTGTGCCATCAAATTAACTTCTGTCTTATGTTTAGTATAAAGCTTACAACATTTAAACAAACAAGAACTTTATGCAGCAAGAACTAATTATATTTGTTTAGCCTAGCTAAAATGCAGATATGTGTTTTGGCTAATTTACAGGAAAGTTTAGAAATGCCAATGTAATGTATTTATTATTCATTGTAATACACAGCTTGTCTGGGCTGTGGTCTAGATTTTAACTTATAAAGTCTTCTAAAGATGAGAAAAAAATATTCTGGAATGTTTATGGAAAATGTTTGGTACAAACTAATCCCTTTTGAGTATAAACCCATGGAGGGCTGTTCATAAATATTGTTCAGATTTAATACAAGAACGTAATGGAATCTAAATCTGACATGCCATCCTGAGAGCAATTACCCGTGTAACACAGATGATGAAGTATTAAAAGTGTGGTGGCTTTTCTGCTAAAATAAGACCTCAGTTATTTTAGGAGGGGGTTCTAAAATTTTAATAAGTAATTCAATGATGTGTAAATTCTATTAATATTTAGACTTTTCATGTCAGGCTATGATTTCAGATCACACAGACAAAGCCAGTGCCTGTGTCGGACTTCCCAGAAAAGTACAGTTGCTAAAGTTCAAAGTTTTTGATGAATCTCTGGAAGAGTGGCCTTGCTTAGTTCTGTAACACCATTGAACACATTCATTATTCATTCTGGTGTCTTTGTCTTTTAACTTTCCAAGTTAAATTGTCTTTTAACTTTCCAACTATGGAAATTTTTTTCAGCCTTCCAAAGAAATTGAGGCAGGAAAACTTGGGCAAAAACCACAGAGTAATTCATACCAGGAAACAGGTTCTGTGACCAGTTTGAACAAGTATAATCTGCATAGGATTTGGCTCCTTTGCTCAAAACTCTTACTCAAGGTTGTCCCAAACTGCTTCTTGCTCTCCTGCATCCGAAAATAACGCAGCCAGCCCATACCTTCTGTGCCACAGAACACCACAAATCAACCCTCTCGTTTTAGACACATATTTGGGATAATATCTCAGGGGCAGACAGAGACCAAAATGAAAGACCAAATGGAGCAGGATCCTGCTTGGCCAGTCTTCCTGTTTGTGGATATCTGGGCCATGCACATAGCATTGTTGCCAGGAGAGTTCCTTGACTAAGATCAGGAGCAGTTTGCTGCCTATTTCTTACTTTTAATGTTCTTGTCTACAAGGACAAGTTGTGGGGGGTGGTGTGAAAAGGTAGCAAAGAACACAGATTGTCAAGCTGAAACTTTGCAACTGATCCAACAGAAATACCTGTTTGAGTTGTAGGAATAATGGTGTAAACACACCAGCAGAAACAAGAGTGAAAAAGTTATTTGAATGGATATTTATTATACATAAATGCTGTGGGATGACCTTAATATTTAATAAGCTTTTATTTTTAATAAGCTTTTAAATATATTTGCCTCAGCTCACCTTCCAGCTCAAGTCTTTTCTACTGAGCATGTCATTTGCGGTATTACAGAATCAGATCCTCCAAAAAATTGGAATCCCTTTCATTGTCAGTTCTGTCTGATCATTATAATTCTGATAAGGCAGAGATATCATAGGTAATGCTTTGCCCTTGCAGTAATGTGAGTTCAAACTAATTTTGTGTTGATTGTGGTATATTAAAAACTGGCCTGGGAGAGATTTTGTTTGGATGTATGTGCTGACCCCAGTCCACCCGCTGTGGAAGCCAAACTCACAGCCTCAGTTGTGTCCTTCCTCAAGATGGATGCATCTCTGCAACAAGAGCTACAAAATTGACCTAAGTTTGGTTGTGCTTCATGAAGCCAATTCCATCACTTTCTGCCTTTTGGCAATTCCCAGTTCACTGTCCAAATATTTAGATAATTTGAAAACAGAGAAAAGGAAAATATTCTATCAAAAGAATATCTTTAATAGCCGCAGTTTTAAATACCTAGTAGAAAAAATCCCTGATAATAATTCTTTGAATCTCATCATTAACAATTTTTCCTTGAATTACTATTGTATTAGGGAAATTGTGAACTGTATTTACTATGTGTTACAATTAGTATAAGCCTACTAAAAATACTCAGACCTAAGGTGAACTCTGACATTGGACCGAAAAAAAAAAGGAAGAGAAAAGATGAGCTTCTAGATGCTGTTAGGATATAGAGCCTTCTGGAATCCTGGGGGGAAAGTTCAGTAAAATTTAGATCAAGAAATAAATTTGAAAATAGTCTGTCTACCTTCTCCACTTCTGCATCTGCAGGTAACAATAATAGCAGTAACAAGGGCTGGTCTCTCTGCAGGACTACATACAGGGTAATAAATGCAAGAGATAAACTGTAGGAAATTAAACATATGCAGGATGACCTGGTTTGCTGAGGGGTTCACAAGAGGCTAAATGCATTAGTCCTAGCAGAATCCACGATTTTCACAAGGCTTAAAATTTCCTCGGAATTAGGACTGTTTTTCTTAGTTTAACGTTTTCGGGGAGACTTTTCTCAGTAAGTGGGCTCCTATTTATCAAACAAAACTGATTTGGCAAGCAGCTGCATGGTGCAGTGTGACTTGGCAGGAAAAACAGCCACAGCATCAGGTGTAGAGTCAGCTCTAGGGGTCTGAAGGGAACCACCAGATAGGAAAGAATCTCTTAGTGTAGGGATTTCATTTTACTCTGATTTACATTGGTCAAGGGTCCATTAACCTATTGCAGACAGACTATTTTGCTTTAGTTGTATTTATCATTACCCTTTTTGGCCATCATCTCATAAAATATTTTTGCTGTCTCCCTAGTCTCATACATTTACTAAACAACATCTAATATTGAATGATTTCAAAGGTCCTAAATTTCATGGAATATATATATTTGCCAATTTAAACTGTCCAATATTGTTTAGAAAGAAGCCACATTTGATATCACTATGATATCACTACAAGAATCTGATATTTTCCCTTCAAAATAAATAATTATTATATATTTAATTTGCTATCTGAGTTTGAAAACTGTCTTTTATGGTGGTTTCTGTAAGTCAGAATCAAAAATTGAGGTCTAAAATACTTTTTTAAAGTAAAGAATATTAAAATAATATTTTACTGTATTATATGATATTTAAAGAGACTTTTAAAATTGTTTTGTTTTTTTTTTTGTTGTTTAAAAGTATATATTACCATCACAGGACAAAATCAAGCAGGCTGGACTGAATAAAGGAAGAAGAGCTACATGACTTTCACAACTAGTAATTTCTTTTCAAGTTATATTCATAGTATCATTTTGTCTGTAAATTTCTGTGTGATAGACATGCTTTCAAAAAGAAATTATTTGCTACTATCACCTTAGAATTACACCTTCCACCTATTTGTGATGACTGTCATTCCCATGCATGCAGTTTCTGTACAAAAAAAGAGGATGTATTTCAGCTAGGAAAAGGGTGATTTTTAAGATTCCATGTTTGCATGGCTTATTTGAATTTATTGATGTTTCAAGACTTATAGTTTCTTTTGAGAGTTTCATATGTACCAAAGTTGGAGAGTCTGAGGGTGATACCCAGATCAAAGCAAATTACCCAGACTTTTGGCAATGGACATTCCCTAAAGCCCTCACGAGATAAAAAGGACCAGGAGAAAGGCTGACAGAGAGCTAAGCTCATACTTTCCATGCTGTCTTACAGCAGCACATATGTACAGGTGTGCTGGGGCAGGAGGCTGGTTTCAGGCTGTGGTTGTGTCCTTTCCCACTGGGCAGAGCACCTTTATTGCACCTCTACAGGAACTCCCTTGAGAGCAGGGTGAGTTTGGGACGTTGGCTGAGAGCACCAAATGATTGCTTTTGTAAGAAGAGTGAAGTGATTGGAAACCCTAATGTGATATTTGCCTTCATTAATTAATGCCACCACTACAATCCTTTATGTCATGTATTGCAGAGCAGACTTTCCTCTGTGCTTTCTATAATTAAGTTTCCAACAGTCTATAGAAACACAATAAATTTCTTTAGAAATAAAAGCTAAGCCTGGCAAGCTCTATAACAGCAGAGCAGTTTTTTAATATTCCTTCTAAATTTGCTCAAAGTGTAGAACAGGTCAAGAGCAGGTTTAATTTACAGATTATTCGACTGGATGAAATGGAAAGTTGCAAGCCAATGAAAATAAATCCAAGATAAAACATTTTTCTGTCTTTAAATTAAAGTGCAGTTCTGTGATAGAGAAAAGTTAAAACTCATAGAATTCATTAGTACTGTAACTTAATCAGAACAGCATAGTTGAAGGTGGAAATGAGTATTTTCAGAAATGTTCAGACATTCTTTAATATGTGAAGTTAATGTTATCATTAGTGGCACATCTCAGAAAAAGTTCTGTCTGTTGACCCCCTATAGACAATCATTCCTCCAGGAGAGGAATATTGCTGCAGTCATTGTGCTTTCAGTTAAGGAGATATGGGTCCAATTTGTTAGAGTTTTATTGTAATAAAGCTTATAATTTACTGAAAAACTGGCTTGCTTTCAAAACAGCCTCTTATTGGCCCAACATCCTTTTCTCTTCAGAAATTCTGATACACAATTTAGGTGTTGATGGCTACAGATGTGTACCTTTGTAGAGGGGCAGACAGCCAAGAAAAAGAGTGACAAAACCATCCAAAAGTTTGATAGACGTAGCACTGAGATGAAGGATGGGGCCTGCTTTTCTGTGCTTTTAAAAGTTAGATGCAAATTAGCAAACTCTGTTGCTCCTCACAGCTGAAAGAGTGATTAGTAATGTGATTAGTTTATTACACTGATTATGTTCCTTGTAACGTGCCATAGATATGAACTTTTTCAAGCTTTTTGCAAAATTTGTTGAATTCTCCCCATGCAAAGGCTGCTGAATCCCTCAGGGGTTACAGTTTTTTCTTATGGTAGGAACTATTTGCTATTAGATGAACAAGGGCTGAATTTACATCAGTTAAAAGGTTGTAATGGTATCCAAAACTTTTGCTGAATCCTTGGAAGTTAATTCAGGTCTGAACCTAGAGATATCTTTCTTCAGTTTCATTTGTTTTGCTTTTTTAGATTTTCTTTCTAAATATTACTTCCAAAATTTAACAAGTTCCTCTGCAGCTTCAGATGAATAATTTAATTTACTGAATCAAATATGTGGTTGGAACAAGAGCTGCACTTTGACATGTTGCTTTTCACTACATTAATTCTGGTTTTATATTGTTGGAACTCATGGTCAGAACTGCAAAGTTCCTCTGGGCCATTTGCTGTTATGATTTAGGTATCATTTTTTCTTATGTTAGCATTATAAGATTGGAAAACAAAATATTACAATTGAAAGGAAGAGTGCATTCTGATTTTGTATTAGGAAAATTGTTCCAAATCCTTGTTATAATTATACATGAAATAACATACTAGGGTTTTCTTAATGCTTATCTTGTCCTATGAGTAGAGAAGGTGAAAACAGGGCAAATACCTCAGTGTTACCCAGAATCTGTTAGTGAGGAGTGTGATCAAAACCTCTTAATAAAAGCAGAAGGGCTCTCACTCTCCTCGGGAAAATTTTTCTTTTAAGCCTGGGTCTTTAGACAATCTCCAAATTTTCTACTTTCTTGCATCTGATAATGTCAGATTACATCATCCAACAGGTAATCCAAGTAATTTACTTTCCTGTGAAAATACTGTCTCTGTGATGCTGTTTTCTACAGGGTGCTCTCAGTTTTTATTGTTATATATTTTGGCACTAAGTGTAGGGCTCATTGTAAAGAAAAAAGTAAATATTGGGATTTTGAATTTTCTAAGTTAGATTTAAATAATCATCATTTCAATTTACATAGTTTTTGTAGATATTATAAACAAAGTATGTTGAAAATTTTAAACTTTCTTCTTTTGTTTTATTAATTTAGTTTTCTGAAGATTGCCTTAGGTGAAAGTCTGTTGACTAAGGCCTTCATTAGCATAATAAAATAAGCATAGTTTTAAATCTCTGATACAATCAGACCAACCCCCCTCCTTGCTGGGTTCTTCTCTGAGCACACCCTCATCATGCACGAAAAGGACTTAACGTAAGGGTATAATGAAACTTTTTATGAGTAATTACAAACTTTGCACCCTCTAGGACAAACATCTCCCAATTATCTCATTTTGTGCTTCATCCATTATACAAGTCTGTCAAAAAGTACTGCCTTTTTCCAGGCCACTTGATTAACATTGACCAGTTTTTCTTCAGTTTCTGCTCAAATTAATGTAGTGAGATTAACACCACAGTTATTTGCAGTGGGTTGACTCTGTCATTTAATTAAAATAAAATAAGGCTGTCCATGAAAAGCAACTTGTTTGCTCTTATTCGTCCAAGTAGAACTGATTTCTGCAGTTTAATTTATGCAGGAATCATTTTATTCCATTTCCCAACAAGATAAAATGTTCATTTTCTGTTAATATATCTTATTCATTTTAAATGACTAAAGAGATGGTCATTTTGTTGAGCAAACTTTGCATGAGGGAGGGAATTTGCTGATGTGTCATGGTGGTAAAAGCTTGAAATTGCCCTAAATGTTTGTGCTACCAGCCTGCAGTGCTAATTATTTCTTTAATTACAATGTGTCTAATTATATTCCACATTTGTATACATAACCAAAAAGTATCAAATAAGAAAAAAAAAAGCGTTCTTTAATTAAAATTTCAATTTCATGTCTATTATTAAAATGATATTAGCATTTCTGGAGAGAGAGATTGTATTCAGCTGCCCAAAGCAGCGGTCAGAAAATCTGCATCTCAACTGATGTCTTTTCAAATGTATGTTAAATATATACATAACAAAGTTCAGAGATCAGTAGCCCATGGGGGCATTTAAGACACACTTGGTATGATTTTTCTGCAAGGAACACAGCATTTTAATCAGTAATTTAAAAGTACAAATGCAGAGGAGCAGGGAAAGGTTTGCTATATGGTTGAAAATAATTCTGAACGCTTATTTTCTTTTCATTGACTGCATAACTAATTGATATGTTTTTAATTATAACACCATGGAGCTTTACTGTGTAAGTACTGCTGCTTTCAAGCAAGGGAATCTCCAAGGCAAGACTTGGTATTTCTTTGTGTCAAGATGGTATAACTTTGCCTCAGGCACAGCCACAGGCTGAAAACACTGTGAATGAATTAAAAAAGAAGACAGATGGACATCTGTAAGTTCATTAGCACTACAAGTCTGAGCATGGTTCCTTATTAGAAACTGATGCAAAAAAAATACATGAGAATACAATTGTGATAATACCACTGGATTTTAAATATAGGAATGTGAAGTAAGGTATAATGATTTTTGAAGAGCTCCTGTCATGACAGAGTTATCAATTTTGTAAACTACGTGTTTGCAGACATGACCCTAACAGACCTTGGGGTTTCAAAAAGATATTTCTTTTAATTTCAAAATCGAGGCTGAATTTAACACACCCATTCAAACAGGTCTGTTGTGTTAAGGGTTATATTCTCTTATGCTTTATATTCTATAAATAAATATTTTCAATATTTAATGTGCAACAAGCATTAAGCATTTCTGCTACATTGCTAATAAATAAATTAGGGAATCAGTAACCCAAGGTTCTTGCAGGTGAAACAACTGAAGTAAAAGGAACCTGACAGAAAAGAAACCCTGAAGATTTAAGCAGTGAATTCGCTTTTAGTTTGTAATCCTTATTATTATAGGACACAAGACTCCCATGGGTGACTGGGGCCATGTTATTCCAGGCATTGTGGCCTGAAAAATTTCTCACCTTTTTCCCTGAACACTCATCATGTAACTGTGCATTCCCCCCACTTTTATTATTTTTTTAATTTCTGCTGTTGCTTTTAAAGGTTTATTTTTAACTTGGACCACTTAGTTAAATTTAGGTGGCAGTGATCTTGAGTTCAGAAATGTGAGTAAATGGCAAAATGGAAAGGAGTGGGAGCTGACTTTATGTGGTAAGGTAGCAGAGCTGGCTTAGCTACACCCAAAATGTGAGTAGGGAAAAGTAGTTTGAAAAGATAAAGTGATTATACCTGTCTCTGTAGTACAGAAGTTTGCACTTGTGAGGAATCTAGAAACAGAGCTGTTCATTCTTACATACAAGACTAGTGGGGACAGAGAACTAGAAAAAGAGGAAAGAACAGCCTTTGTGCTCCCCCAGCTTATGAATATTTTTAAAAGGTATGAAGGCTTCTCACTTGATTTTTTGGGGTGTGTCCTACATTATGTGAAATGTACTCCATTATACTTGCTTCTGCTCCCAGTCCAGCAGCTGAGAGAACAGAAAAAGTGATTTGAGGGAGTGGAAGAAAGTAACACAAGACTCAGAAGAGTATTCAAACCCAAAAACTCCCAAAGGCCGTGTGCTGAGCCTACGCCTGGGCGGTGTGAGGGTTCTCATGCTCTGCTACTGCTGTTTGTGCATCTGAATTCTAGCCTGGGTGATAAGAATAATGGAGCAAGACTCACACAAGTAGCAGCACAGAAGAAATGCTATTGTGATTCCCAGAAGTACAACTCTGCATACCCTATTCAGAAAAAGAAAGAAGTGCCTGTGCAGCTCATTGGAGTTTGATGTGTTCTTAGAGTCAAAACAGAGAGGATGCTGCTCATGCCATTAGTTTTGATCAGCTTTAATGATTCCCCACATGGTTAAATTAAATTCTTCTTTTTAGAGTTTAAATGGTTTTCTCATTGAAGGCAGCCTATCTATCAATGTATTATTGCTTAGATAAGCTGTTCATCTTGTGAATCAACAGTTCTCAGAAATACCATCAGGGTATATTTTTCTTTGGAGACAGATTTACATTTGTTTACAACATAGAATCTCACTATTGTTCTCTCAGAATGATTCCAACTTGCCTTAATATATTCTTGTTAATACATACACTCATCCTTCAGGGTTCCCAGATTTCTCAGGGACCCTGGAAATTCAAGTTGTGTATCAATGGCAAAAGAATCCATCGGTATCCATGTACAGTTCATTTCTATCTACTTGCTATTAACATTTTAGCATGTGTATAGTTACTGCAATGTTGACAGTTGTTTTCAAACTTGTTTACTTAAAATTGTTCGCTTCTCTCCAGGCTGCAAAACTGGAGAGCTGCACAGCTCCTCTCCTGCTCCAAGACCTGCTGTGGCAGATGCAGCTGATTGACTGACAAGTTAGTGGAAGAGGAGCTAAAGAGAAGTCATGGGACTTCTCTGCAGGGAATGTGTGAGTTGCCCATGAAAGCAGACTGAGAAAAGGAAGAAATTAATCTGTATCTGTTTAGCTACTTGACAGTCAGCTGGTATGGGCAGCTGATAACATACCTTAAGATAATGTCACCTTTGCTTAGGGAAGCACTTGAAGTTGGGGAAAAGCAGGGACTATTCATTTTGGCTACACGTTCCCTGTTTCTCCCCTCTCTTACAGCCCAGTGGCAGGTTCATATAGTGCATTAATGGTTGATTTTGAAATGAGAGGAAAAAAATATTTTTCGAAGACAATTTTGAGAGATTGTCTAAGAAGAAAGTTTAATTCTCATTTTCTGCATGTGAATGGGAGACTGGAACGCTCAGTTTAAATAACTGGCAAGTGTATCCTGTAGTAGCAGTCAGAGGAAGGGCAGAAACCCATCTGTGCTTTGAAATGGCAGAAATAGATCCTTCCTCTAATGCTTATTGTCAGTTATCTACAATTTAGGGAAAAGTCAAATTGTCAGCATGATAAATGTGTAAAATTGATTCAAATAATGCTCAAAATGATTGTATTAAGTTTACTACACATGTTTGCATTACTATGAGCTGGTGGAAAATTCACTCAAAACAATCACCCCTTTTGAGTGAGACAGTAACAAATTCTGGCAGGCTTTTAAAATTTCCTTTGATGAAGTATTTTATATACAAATGACTGATGAGTGAATCCAAGGAATAATCAGTTACTTATTACTGACCACCTTCTCATACAACTCCTAGAGGGTACATTAGTCAGGATTTTCTCTAGCGTCACAAAGGTAACTTGTGTTGTTAAATTTCTGCCTGAGCTTCATATCTGCTCTATCATATTTAGGAATGCTGGCTGTACTCGGAAGATGGAAAAGATGCTAGGCTACATTCTGATTGCAGTCTGCAAAGAAATGAGATGATGTTGCAAGGTGATGTTCTTTAAAGACTCAACAGCCTTGCAGCTGTTATTGTTTTGGAGTAAATTTTAAGGATTATGAAGTTTGGTATCACTGGGGCTTTACAAGGGCTGCACACTAGAGGGAAGTAGCATCCAATACAGAACATCACAAAATTTTGGGGATCGTTCTGGCAGTGTGGCAAGTGAACTTTGAATTGTCACATCTGCTTGAATTCAAAATGTAAGTTCTAATGTGATAAGATATTCTATGATTTCTTTAGATTTTAATCTGTATGTGATGAATTTTAAGTGAAATTATGAATACTCTAATTATTCACTTCTCTGAATGGTCAGAGGGTGTTTATGGAATGTTGGGTAACTCTAGAATAATTCAAGTGATTCTAGAAGGGGAAGGAAGCAAGGTGGCTGAATCAGCACTCATAAAATACTTCCTTTAGTCTTCTGTGGTTTTACATGTAAGCTTGGCAATTTGAAAGCCCAATTAAGTGGATACAGTGGAA
The DNA here is from genome assembly GCA_013397115.1 of Edolisoma coerulescens. Classification (NCBI taxonomy): domain Eukaryota; kingdom Metazoa; phylum Chordata; class Aves; order Passeriformes; family Campephagidae; genus Edolisoma; species Edolisoma coerulescens. The sequence continues at coordinate 481,029 of VWZW01004108.1, forward strand.
AAAAGAGTATGTTTAAAAATTAGGTCCTCCAGGAATTGGGACCAAGTCATGTTTGTCAGGTGTCTCCAGGGCTCCCTTGTTTTCAATACTGAGATGAAAGACACCAGGGCCGTGGTATCTCATTTGGCAATGGCAAATTCATCCACCCGAAGCAGCACCAACTTCTGTTGTCAGCTTTCATGTTCATTGACTGGTGTGTTACATCAAGGAACTGATCCAGCTTGTATAGGAGTTTCCAGTATTTTGCTGGAACTGTTCCCATGTTTAGTCCCTTTTTGGTCCCCCAGGAGAGTTGTGCCAGCAGAGTATGAGAGGCAGCACCGGGGCAGGAATGAGCAGTGAGGGGCACAGGTGCACTGAAGAAATCTAACCTGGATGAAGGCAGATCACAGGAAGGCAGAGGGAGAGGAGACAGGGATGGGTGGCTGGGAAAGACAGGGAGAGCCTGGGGGACAGATAATTTTGGCAGCAGAGAGCCCAAGGACAGAGGGAATCAGGGGTTCCCTGTTTGAGGAGTTCTGCAGCAGTAAAGAAGGAGAGCAAAATATAGCATGCAGAGGAGGCAGTAGATGATAGAAAAAAATAAATAAGGTTAGAGAGCTGCCCTCATGATAAGAACAGTTAATCAGGAGGACATTTTCTGGTGTGAAAGCTTCATGTGATTTACCTGAGATAAAAGCCTTGAAGTGTAGCAGCTGAGGAGGATATGCTTGGGGAATTCACAAAGAGGTTGGAGAAACTATTAGTTTGAACCATGACAGGGCCTTTTCATCATTTTCATTCTCACCATAAGACACATTGAGGTAGTATATACACTTAGGAAACTAATTACTATAAGCCTAGCAGGCCAGACCTAGATTACTTACTGAAAACAAATCTTCTGAAGGATCAAAGTATTAAGAGGTTTCAAAATGCCAGTGAGTTATGATGCTTGTCAGTTTTCAATACCAAGTAATGATAAAACCAAGTGGCTGTAACAAATTATTTTGTGTCCAGTTGAATAGATAATGATGACTATCCATCCCAAACATGCCACTGTTTAAAGTTTAGTTGCTGCACTAATAAACCTAAGCTGTATCAACCAAGATTCCAAGCTCAGTTTTGATTGTACTGGGTGATAGTTCACTTCTATAGTCACTTTCATTTTCATGAGAGTAAAATTAATTGAAAATCATGAATTCAGCTTTTCCAGCATGAAAACCCTAATTCAACGTGGATTTGGGGACCATTTCAGAAATATTCTATTTGTTGGAGAGCTGTTTATTCTGCTGATTAAACCTTCTTGCAATGGCCAGGTGAGAGCTAAATCATACTGTACCAGGAAAGCAAGATTTGTTTAATTTGGGTAGGCAGATTCACAGTTCTTTAGAAGTAACAGGCTGGGCTTAGTTATTCTCTGAAAGTGCAGGAAGTTGTGCCGGTCTGTGTGAAAATGGAAAAGGTGGCCCAACCTATTTATGATGGGTTTGTGGCCACTGTGAAAGGAAAGATCACAATCTCACTGCTCCCTTAACAGCTTCACAGAAATCAGTGTTAGTCTGGGTCATCTTTGAACCTGGCAAAGAATTTTGATGGACTTTGGGATTTTGGGGGTGTTTGGGTTGTTTTTTCTTTCTTTTTTCTTACTCTGTTGCCTTTTGCTGAAATAGAAGGTAGTTGGTAACACAAGAACATCCAGCACCTTGTAGGTAAAGATGATAACGTTGCTGTTGTGTACATCTTAGCCACAGTCCTTTGAGAAAGATGTGTTCTCAAAGTCATTGAAGAAGAAGGAGTTTGAAATTATGTGTTTCCAGTGAAAGATTTTTCTCTTGGAGAGTAATGTCAGGAATCAAGCAGTGGGGTTATTAGACTTACTTTTTTTTCTGCAGTCACATTTTCCTCTGTATTATACAACAATATAAAAAACGGGGGAAAAAAAAAAGTGGTCTTGCATCATAGCAAGTGAACTGTGGAAACAAAAAAGATACAGGAAATTTGTGTCTTCTTGTTTTTGAGATTGCTTAAGGGGAGTGGGGGTTTCTGTATTATTTTTATAATGGATCAAAACAGCAACAGCAAATTCCCTTTGGTCTTATTGATTTAAATTTGCTAGCTAAGGGAAACAATCAGAATCAGTAAATAGAACCTGTTCTTCTGTTTGCTTTAATGAGCGACTTTAAGCTCGCTTGATATACATGATTTTGGGTTTTGGCATGTGTAATTTATAATTATAGTGCAACTCTTCACAGTTTGTCATCTTTCAATTTTCTAGTTTCAGACCTCTGCCTGTGAGTGTTATACTATGTACCTATTTGCAGAAGGATCAGAGTGTATGTTAAGACAGTTTCTAGACAGCCCAGATAGACACCAGGATAAACATAGCTACGCTGGCCTAAGCAGATATGCAAAACCATAAGCAGTGGAGCTTCCCTGTTTTGCCTTCTGAGTCTGGCGGGTCCATGTGTGTGAGGAGTCAGACATTCTGGCTCCTCTCTGGAGTCATTTCTGATACCGAAAGTGTCTGCTGGAGCAGTGACTGAACAATATGCTGTTTAAAAATGTATAAAATCATAATTTGTTTGGGAAAGCTAATCATGACATGAATTGCTGTACTAAACACGGTCCATCTTACTCAGAATTTGACTTCTGATAGTGGCTTATGGCAGATACTTTGGGAACTGCAAAGTAGATACATGTAAAATAATGTTTTCATACCCTTCTTCTTCCTGAGGTCAGATTTTAAACTGCCCTACTTAGATATCAACTTAACCTTAGAGGATGAGATAGAATTTTCTTTTCAATGTTCTTTCCTATAATGGTAATTCAGGATATCCTTACTATACATGTAAAAATGTCCAATCCCAAATGCCATAGAATAGACTCCTATATGCACATTTGCAGTACCTGGTGGCAGGGAGTTTCATAATGAATTGTCACAGTGAAAGCATTTATTCAGTGTTTTCAATTCCACCATCTTTCGTTAGCTTTCCCTTTACTCTTTCTGTATGGTGTGTGTGGAATGGTAATGTCAGATCTATCTTCCCTGCCGTTTTAGTTTGGAATATGCCCTTTTGGTGTCCTTTGTTATTTGTCTCCTTTCCAAGACAAACTGTTTAAGTCTTACAGTCTCTCTCTGTGTGATAGTTTCTCTCTGCTTGTATTGCTTTTATTGTCCTCCTTTAGTGCAGCCTGTAGCATTCCAGAGGAGGCCAAATTAGAATGGACTGCACATCATCTTCCACTCATACCTAATGCATCTTAATGCGATAACAGTCCGAGCAGAGGCTCTCACTGAGCCTCCTGTGCTACAACAGCCAGGTCCAAACCTGGCTATCAGGAGTGCAAGTAGTTTAAATTCTTTCCTTCCCCTTGCACTTCTACCCATTGCCTATTCACCCAGTAAGGCAAAATTCCCCCAGAATTCTTCACAGCTTTCATTGAATTGAATTTGTTATTTTACAAATACTGCTGCTTTGTTGTTCAACTGCACTGCCATTAATAAATATATTAAACTTCAGATTGAATATGAAACCTTGGGGCATTTTACTGGTCAATACATTATACTTGTCACAAATGATTAGCTTGTGAAACTGTGATGCTTTGGGATCATTAATCCTTTTTAATGTTTACCTTGTTACTATATTTTATTGACAACAGGCAAACAAAATTTTTGGTGCTATGCACATATTTTGCTAAATACAGGGAGAAAACTTGGGAACAAAAACTACTTACGAATCCTTTTTTTGTTAAATCCTTTTTACTTAGAGCAATGTTGTTAGTTTCGTCACAACAAAATAAATTGGTTTTTGTGTGCTGAAGCCAGAGTGAAAATTTCACTCAAACATGGCAAACATACAAACTGAAATCATGTTTTATGACTGCACATTAACACTGTCCCTCCCCTTTCCATATAAAATACTGCTGATGGTATTAGATAACTCTAGCTTCAGTGAAAGCTCTGAGCTTACTTTTTCCACTTTATTCTCTTTGGAAGGTTAAGCCCAAATATGAGCCCAGAGGACCCTCTTCATCGCTGTTGGAATCTAATGAGTTCTAAGTAGGTTATGGGTCTCTTAAATTAGCAAACAGCTCCACAGCCTAACAATGCCACCTGTTCTTAAGATGAATTCTTCTAAATCCTGAATTCCCCTGAAACCAGCACCTATCCACACACCTCATTCCTGACAGATGGAAACTGAGGGCTCCAACTCTAAAAATGCACTAAGGCAAAGACACTGTTTGCATAAAAACTGCCATAATGTTTTATGGTCGCCAGGATTTGTGTCTTTCTTTCCCTTTAAAATTAAACTCCAACCCTTATTTGGCACAAGGAATGACAGGTGAAGCCTCATATGCAATGAAAAAGTCCTGCATTTCTTTTGTGAAGAAAAGGGCAATCCTCCTCCCTGATGGTATCCGTGCACGTACCCTCAGTGGAGACCCGCCATCCTTCCCATGGCCTTGCCTTACTCCGGAAAAGTCACTGCGCTTACCTTGGACTGTTACTCACACACAAGGGCTGTGTGCCCTCGTTGCTGTTTCCTAATGGAAATTCCCAACAGCCACATCTGGAAATAGAGTGGGGAGGCAAATGAAAGTACCAGATGCTTGTAGGGCATTTGATAAAGGTGCCATTTGAAGAAATGCTGTATGAGGGACCTTGTCTGGCTCTTGTAAGGCAGGGAAAGTAAGTAAACCTGTATTCTTATTGGAATGCAGCAGACTGGTGTTCCTGGATTATCCTTTCTACAATCAAGAGAAGAGGTGACCTGACAGGGTAAAGAAGAAATGTGTTTAATTCTCTTGGTGGACTCCACAGTCTCTTCAAAAAAGACGGAACATGCTCAGCCCCCCTGATCCCTGGCATATGAAGTGAGCCCAAACAGTTCTCTCTTGCCTCACTAACAAGGCTGCTTCTGAGTCTGAAGCCTGGCTGGCACTGAAGGGCTCCAGTGGCCAGACAGGACTGTGGTGCCACGGAGGGCTTTTCAGGACAGATGTGTCGCTGCTAAAGCTCCATGGCTTTTCTGCCCTTTTGTTTTGAACTGAAATGCAAAACATACATGGATAGAGACTCTTGTTAACAGCCTCCTTGTCACCTGCTGTCTCTTTTGCAAATCAAGTTAAAGAGGAAGGCCTTTCAAAGCTGGTTATTTCACTTAACTCTTCCTTAATGACTGTTTCAAGGATAGCAGTGTCTGAACTCTTGATAAATTATAAGATTCCCGATATTCTTTTTTCCCTCTCAGAAAGGCTAGAGGAGCAATTATATGTCTTTATTTTTCTATCACTTAATTTAATACTGAGAACTGAAAAACCTATGTAGATGATTGGTATCCTTTAGCTATTATGAGGTAACACTTTCTAAGCATCTTTAATTAGGCTTTAGTATTCATCCACCTATCCTTATCAATCATTCGACTTTAAAATACATGTTTCTAATGATACCTTTCTCATGTTTGTTTTTCATCTTTTGGGATAGACGAGGTTGGTGCTGCACACTAGGATTTTACACCTGGTGGCCGCTCATTACATATCCCTTTTTAAGGTCAGTGAGTGTTCCACACCTGCTTAGTTTCTTTCTCATTAATAAGATAATGATGTATTCAGTTGTGGCTCTCCCACCCCACAACAAACACTGTTTTTAACTGGATCATCAACTGCAGTGAGCTCCATTCTAAATGAAAATTGCTTTCCAGGTGTTGAAATTCATTATCTCGCTGCAGTGGAAACAAAGATAAAGGTAATTGGATTATATATGTAATGTGAAACCCAATAAACTGTGGTGTAAGTAGACAATTCCACATCTGGGAGTCATAAGGATTTAAGTGTAACCAGGACAGAACCAGCACAAGAAATTAATAAACACATGAGAAGTGAATAAAGGAATGCTGAATGGTGTCTCACCTAAGATAAAAGAAGACAATACAGATTTTAATGGTGCCAGAAGAATACTGCTTCTCCAGGATGTCTTATCTGAAGTCTTTTGTGCCAAAAGATAGTACATGGAGGACATCTTCTAAAACAGGGAAGGTCATTCTGATCTTGCAGAACAAAACCAGGTCTAAGTGTTTAGTCTCAACTGTTCTATGTACTTAACAGCAAATGAACCTATCTTTATCACTGCTTCTCCCAGTTGTGAAAATTGAATGATTAGGCTTTTGTAAAAGGACTTCACAATATTCAGATGAAAAATTTTTTTGGGATTCTTGGGGGTTTTTAATAAAGAATATACAGCCATTTTTGAGTTTATGAAATGTCCAGATTTTATTTTCTTGTGTTTGGTCAACCACACCTGTAAGTGCATAAAATTGTGGTTTGAAAAAATTACTATGGGTGAAAAAATTATGGGTATAAAATAGTCCTAGTTCAGCTATCCCCAGCTTCTATCCAAATCTATGTGATTTCATAAACTCTTCATGTGAAGCAGGATCAGATCCATGGGGTTGACATAATGAAAATAGTAAGGATTACCTACAGCCTGGGAGTGCTTATAAGCAGTAAGTAACGTTAATGCCAATATCCCCTTAGGCAGGTGAAAATGGAATTGTAACTGGTGTGATGAGAGTTCTGTATTGCTAATAAATTCATGTCAAGGTGTATTTGTGTCTCTGACTATGTAATACAATTTACATGTATATTTATTAGTGGCTTCAGATACAATTCATCTTTCTCAAAAGAAAAGGAAAATTTTAACAAGAGTTTGTAAGAAGTGATCAGAGGAAGGGTGAATCTTGAAGAAAGCAGATAGGAAGTTATCTCTGTAGCAGTCTTCAGAAAGTGATTTTTTTCTTTCTTAATACAATACAGCTGACATTCACTTTGTGATTCAGGGCGTGAGTTGCATGGATACGCTGCTAGGGCAGTGTTCGATCTTGGATCAGATGGCATTAGAACCCTCCATCACTGCTGGGTGCTCTGCATTTGTGTTTCAGTAATACTGGAGTTACTGGGCTATTTTGCTGACAGAGATGATATGCAGTGGTGCTTCAGTTCCTCCTTCTCTCTCTTTTCTCCTTTTCCCTCCTGCTCATTTTGAATCCCCTTGGTGAACTGCATCTGCAGAAGAGGGGACAAGTCAATTCAGTGTGTTTGATGAGTGCAGACAGCTCCACAGTGACACCGGGACGTCTTTACATTCTGTAATGGTGAAGTGTCAGGATCTGGATCAGAAAAATCCTTTTTCTTGACTCACTCTGATGTTCCCTTTCAAAATGACATGTGAAACTGCAGCTTCTATTTCTAAAGTTCTCTGAGGCAAGAGGAAATATGTAAAAATAGAGGAGGATAGGTACTTGTGATTTTTGCTCTGCTGCACATTTAGGCCCACGCCGACGAGTTTACAGTGGCATCTGTGCAACTGTATCCCTGGACTGGTTTCAATGAGCATAGCTCTAGGAAATCAATGCAACAGTCAGTATTTTTATCACCTGTGAATATTTTTCTTAAAGCAAGTGATATTAAGCTCAGGACTATAGAACAGCTGTGAATACATCTTGAATTATACAAATATAGGCATTAGTGCAAATACGTACACTAAAAGTAATCATCCTTATAGATTTTATTATTACAAATATATTTATTTTATTTTTTTATTAAGAAGTACTGATGCTTTCAGAGTATTTCCAGGGCACACTGTTTCAGTGTCTTTCATTAAGTCCGGTTTAAATACTTCTTTGAAGCATGGACAAAAATGCCAAAACAATCATAAACCATAATGATTTTCCATCAGAATGGGCCAGGTGGGATTACAATCAGAACACCTGCAGTAAATGCATCACATCTTGTATACCAGGGAAAGCACTTTTTGTCTTTTCCACATTTTTCAAGGAAAAGTCATTTAAAATTCAGCAACAGCCTTTCCTGAAATCTGTGCTAATAGGACTGTTGAGCTGTGTTTAACAGCTCAGCTGCGCTTGTAAACCTTCAGCTCTGTCTGAGCAGGTGCTGTGGGAATCCCCACACCCGGGCACTGCAGAACAGAATGGATTTTACCTCACCCAGCACCCACCACAGGGCAACACCCTGGGCACAGCCACCTGAGGAGGGGCACAGGGGCTGTGTTGTGTGTCTGGATGTGATTCCTGAGGAGGGGCACAGGGGCTGTGTTGTGTCCGAATGCTGACTCTGGCTTGTGTTGGTGATTCATTGGAGAACAAGGGGCTTGTTCTGCTTTGGACTGTGCTGTTAAAGTCTGGTCTTCCCTCACACTGAGAAACTGTAAGGGCAAGGCTCACCAAAGAGAACAGTTGACAGCTGCTATTTTAATGTCTGCACTGTGACTTATCTGCCACTGTGACATCCCCATCATGTATTCATTGTTTACATATTTCTAAGTTTGTAGGAAAGTCTTTGTCATGTGAGAGCAGGTATTCAAGGGAGCTCTAGCTGTCCCCAGGAGCCTGCTGGGAGCAGTGAGTATTCCATATCTTCTGCTTTCATAGGATGGAAAATTCCATATCTTCTGCTTTCATAGGATGGAAAATGCCGCATCCATACCAGTAGCAGTAAGCCATTGTTGCTGTGGCACAGCAGTTGGTGAGATAAGATAATTATGAAGCATTAACAGAACACATGCAAAATTAGTTGTAGCTCGCAGAAAGAAAGAGAATTCAGGAAACTATTCAAAGTATTAATTTTCAGCCGATCCTGTCACAACTGTGGAAAGAAAGAAAATGCTAATGAAGTGTGAATATGTCAAAAAGATGTAAAAAGAAGAAATGATCAATTGAACACAGTAAATATCCAAATAACAAATATTCTATTCAAATGCCACAGATCTGTAAAGCAGTTTTGTTTCTGGCTGCATACATGGACATATGAAGCTCAATAGTTAGATGAAATCTGGGAGCAAGTTCTTTTGAAATTACCCATTCCCTCAAAATCTCCAGAACTTACTGATTATAAAATTCAATTTTATTATTATGTAAATATAATAAAAAATCACTCCAGAAATCTTTTGAAGAGATTGAACTGTATGTATAGAGGATGCTTGCTTGTGGATGTAATACTTCCCACACGTTGAAAGCCTCACAATGAATGGGCCTCAAAACTTGTGCTGAATTTCGGCCCATTAACACCAATCATTCCAGGTGTACTGCAACATTAGGTGCTCCTGCTAAGCCAGGAATTTGTATAAAAACAGACACTATTCTGTCCAAGCAGAAACTTCTGCTACTTTAAAATAAATATATATATATATGTATTTAGAATAAGAAATTCTTGGCTTTGTACTTTCAAAGACAGAATATTTTGATTTACATTACAAAGGTTAAAACTGTGTAAAGTTGGTGCTTTTTGAACAATCTTAATTACTTTGTTATTAATACATTGTATGTGAAGGTAAAACAAATACTCATTGACTAAGAAACCCGTTTGCTCTTTCTACTGCAATGTGAATCTGATGCCACATGGGAGTTCTTAATTTCAATTAATTATCATACTTGAGAATATTTCGTAACACAGTACAGAGATACTTGCTTCCTTTAGCAATAAGAAATTGTCAGATGCTCAGAAACTCAAAAATATTTAATTTAATCTAGGAATTTTCACTAGGATAGAATTTTCTATAACTGCACAAGAGGGCTATTACAGTTAATTAGATGGCCACTACCTTATGCCTGTAAGTGTGGTCTTTAGATAGTGTAATGTTTATATAAACTTTATTTTGCATGATGCACTGACTTACTACTCTGTGTAAGGAACCAAGAAAACACTTTGAGATACCTGAGATTTTTGGCCTCACCTCTTTGACTTTTCTTTTTTGCACAATTTCAGTCCTCTTTTAAATAGCACAGTTTTGAAAGCAGCACTTCAAGTAAGCCATTTGGCAAACTAGTTAAATATCTTCAAATGGTACATTTGAGAAATTGAGCTTTAATTATGTTGGCATGTAGTATTGAATATGTAACAGGAGAGTAAAAATCCATACTGTACACGTAAATGAATAAAGCACGGAAGATGGTAGAAGGGTGAAGGACATTGAAGAACAGTTTTGAAATATCCATTGATTTTTGATTTTGGTGATAACTAAAAAATTGTCTAAAACACTTCATATAAAGACCAACAAAACAGGGCAGAGGTGATTTTTATTCTGCTTAGCATACATAGTCTAAGAATTGTTGCAAATCCTTTGGTAAATTCATCTTTTCATGTCTTGCCACTTGACAGTGTTCTCTAGTTACAAATACTCCTACTTCACCAGATGGAATAAGAATATGGAAATAACTGTTAGAGTACTGTGTGTCCTGTGGAAAGTGAGAGAATGATACTTGTGAAAATATTGTTTCACTGGGATGAAGAAAAGAGAGAATATTTTAGGGAAACCCTCATGGATGGGCTACCACCTTCCTGCATGGCTCTAACAAAGTGGGTGTGGTACAGGATGGTTGATATGCAGAACACTTTTAAGAAAGCTACTTTTTTGACCTGCATTTCAGAACTGATGCTTGTTATGAATGGATGATGTGGGTTTAAATCAGTCTCTGCCTTTTGCCCAGGCCTCTGGCAGCAGGCAGTCATGTTATTGAGGTGGCCAGCACCCCAAACCCACTCTCATTCACAAGTTCTTTAATAGTGGCTGATTCTGTCTATTATAGAATGAATTAGTTATTAATAGACACAAAGCTAACAGACTATTACTACACAGGGATAAGACAAAAAGGGAATACTAGTATAATACACGCGGAGTTAAAGGTACCATTAAATTTACAGCTAGCTAAGAAACAGTATAACTTAGGATCCAATGTTTCTTCAATCCAATTCTTGAAGGGGCACACATCAAATTTCTTTCCCTCTATTTCCAGAAATGTAACCACAAAATTTTCGTCCAAGCTTCAGGAAAAAATCTTCTCACACGTTCCCAAGGAGTGTGTAAGAGACTTCTGCCTCTGTGATGAACTGTAGTACTTTTATAGTGTAAAAGAGGCCTTCTGGTTACCTATGTTTTTTTATCTCTTCCCACATCTGTTAAACTGGCAGACTTTTTGGCACCAGGAGATGCTACCTGCTGGGCCTTGCCTGCCTGGGTTATCTCTCCTGTCTGCACCAGCCATGGTGGCAGGACAGGGGTGATATGCCCTGCCACAGTGCTCCCCCAGCAGTCACGTTCACATTGACTCACACACACCTTGTACAGGTGTGCAGGGGGCATCCTGAGCTACAGCAGAAAGCAATTCCCTTCTCTTTTCTGTGCATTGTGAATGCAGAATGCAGCGTGCTCTTGAAAATGTGTCTAACAACAGAGTGCCTCATGCCTCAGGACAGAGGAACAGAAGAGCCCAGTGCTAGACGGTTTGAAAATCAAATTATGTATAAGGAAGATTGAGGACAAATTTTCTCCAGGTTTTTTTAGCATAAATAATTCTGCTGAATTTACCTTAGTGATGCTGTCACAATTTCTTTTTGTCTTTCAGCTGCTCTGTAGCCCTTTCTGAATTTTGTTCAGATGAACTATTTTCAAGTATTGTTTTGAGAGAGATCATAATCTCTAGCAGAAGGGGGAATAAAGGCATCTGGCTAGACTCTTCAAATAACCATGGCCAAGAAAGTCATTAAAGCAAATTAAAAAGCAAACATGGTTTTCTCACTTCTTTACTAAATGCCACAGTTATTCATCTCTGAAAATGGACAAACAATCTCAGTCAAGCTGTCATTATGAAGAGGAATGGACAAGTTATAATTTGAATGCTAATCAAATTCTTATTTATCAGTCTCAGCTGTGCTGGTTTGGTAGGCATATGCCAACAAATTTAGCAAACATTTTGTCTTCCAAAGAGCAAAGTCTATGTCTGCTTGTCTTCTCCATAAGTGATTTTTAATACACACTATTAATGAAAGACAAAATAAAATACAATAAAATGAAAAGATTTGTCTTGCTGAGGGCACATCTTGTGACACAATGTTGACAGAAAGGCTGTATTACATCTGAATGGAAAAGATTTGATGGTAAAATTCATTTGTGATGGAGAGGATTGCAGTTTTTTGACATTTGCCTGAGGTACCTGATGACAAAAAAAGAATGATCATAAGGATGAGTAAGACAAAAGTTTAGTAAATTCAAGATGTGTAAAAATGCTTTGAAATCAGATTGTTTTATTGATTTATTTTCTGTAGTGTTACTACAAATTCTATCTGAATATCTGATGCCACTGGACAGTTATTTGATATTATGTCTAGTACTGTCTCTTGAGATTCCCAAGGCTGTCTTGTTTTCCGGTGATGTTCCTGTAAAACAGTGTCGTTGGTTTTTGCAGTGCTTTAATTCTGTTACCTTATGGGAGAAGTTTTTGACTTTCTTCATGTTAAAGGTAGTCGTGATATGTCATTAGGAAGTGCAGCATGTCTTGCAATGGATAAGCTTGTTAATGAAAGAGGGAGAAATTGCAAGGGGAGGGGGGCAGTGATGATGGCAGAGGTGGGGCTGGTTTTAGCTCTGTGGTGTGGTGGTGCTGCCTATTTCCCTGTCCTGCTGCCCCAGCAAGAGTGGGCTGCTGAAGTCTATAGAGGTTCAAGGCATTTATGATGGCTTAGCAAAGCAGAGCACACTGGCAGCTGATGTGCTTTGGCGGCTGATGTGCTTTGGCAGCTGATGTGTGACACAAATCAGAACTTTTTCCCCCATCTCTGCTGATGCTGTGTTGCAGCCAGAGTGGGGTGATCCAAGTCCTGGGCTGCGGCTTTCTCCTGTTCACACGCAGTTACGTGTGGTGTTCAGCACTCCCAGACCTCAGCAACACCAAGTTCTGTGTGTTGCATGATAAACACAAAATAACAGCCTCTCATGTTCGTTGCTTTGTGTCCTTTGAAGACAATCCTTGTTTCTGAGTGCAGATCCTAGATAAACACAGACCCACGTACAGCTGAAGCACCGTTGCCTGCATATTTTAGGTGTTGATATTTTGGCTAAAGGAGGAGCTGTGTGTGAGCTTAAACATCAGACTAATTAGAGTAACACAGGTAGTCCAGGGAAGCTGTGGCTGCCCCATCCCTGGAACTGCTCAGGGCCAGTTTGGATGGGGATTTGAGCAATGTGGTCCAGTGAAAGGTGTCCCTGCCCATGGCAGGGGATTGAAATGTGATGATCTCTAAGGTCCCTCCCAACCATTCTATGACTCTGTGACGGCAGTCCTGCATCTCCTGTTAGAAAATATTTTTGGTCAATTTGTTTAAAGGCTTTACTGATGCTAGCAGTCAATACTTCCGCCCACCTCTGCTGTTAATATAATTGACTTATTTTTAAAATACTTACTTGCCTTTAGCAAATACATTAAACAACTTTTCTAATGACCATTTTGCTATCTCAGATCTTGCTGAGGATAGGCTGCCTTTTAGCTTTGCCTTTCAAGAAATAACCTTACCGTAAAACTTCTCCAGATTCAAAGCATGGATTTTAAGTGGTGATATCAGGACATGGCCTGTATATAGGTGGCTTTAATAACTATAGAGCATTGCTTACTTTTCTGGGCAAATCCCTTCAGGGAGTTTATGGGTCACCAATACTGGATATTTAGGAGAAAAGAAAGCATTGATTTTGTGCCATAGTTGATGTTTGCCTTGCTTTTGGAGCTTTAGCCTAACCCAAGTACAATGAGTGAAGGAATTTAATGTCTTTGGTTCTAGTAGGACTTAATGTTTTAGAGTTTACAAGTTCAATTTCTTACACGATATCCCCATTGACTTACACAGAGAGATCAGAATGATTTACAGTCACTGCTGGACTTCAGAATGATTCCCAGAAGTCTATGCCCAGTAGTACTTCAATAAGCCACTGTAATAGGATATTTTATTGTTATGGCTTTGTATGTCCTGCAGTGTACGGTAATTCAGATATAAAATAATTAGGAGCAATTAAAGACCATTATAGTAAGGATTACTTTGTGCTAATGACAGACTGTTTGACTGGAGCAAAAATACTTCTAAAGTCATTCAGGGAACATGATACCTAGTCAAGGTGGGAAAAGGGGCACATGTCTGAGATTTGAGTGGGAAGTAGCCTAAATAGATGAGGACTTGTTATTTCACCACTCTCTCCTTTTCTTTATGTATCCCCCAAATTCCAATATATCTTATAATTAAACATTTTGTTCGTTAAAGATATTCATTAAACTACAACAATAATGTACAACTTTACTTCATGAAAGGGTATTTCTCAACACATAAGAAGAAAAGACACAATGTTTTGTGTTTAGCTGCTGATTTTTGATAGCAGTGTTTTATTAAATGTATTAAAATCAATAATGCAAATTTTCCAACTCTGTCAGCAAAACGTTTTTAGTAAAATAGATCTTTTATTTACTTTTAAATAAAATTCAGCAACCCTCAAGAGTCTGTCAGGAGAGAAGGCATTCAGCTTAGACTACTTGAAAAAAATCACAGATATTCTAAGTCTTGAACTCTTAGGATTACTGTAGTCATTTCTAATTTATATTATGTTTGAAAGAAATATATTGGTCGTGTGACATCTGCCCTTGTGTGGAAGAAACACTCTAAAATTCTGAAATTCTAAACTACCCTCTGACCTGTACTACTGTTTTCTCCAAAAGCAGAGTAGGGCACAAGAGCTGGCTAAATGTGAGAGGTTTGTTATAAATTTGATAAACTGTTATTTTAGTTTATGCACAGCTGAATAAGACTTGCCTACCAAGTTACAGAAGTACTTCACATCTAACAGTAGTAGGACGTATCTGATACAGTTACATAACTGCTGTTTCTTCCCCGAGAGCCCCAAAAAATAGTTTGTGCCCAGTATCTGAAAGCTTCCTTTCAGTCTACTTCTAATTCTTATTGTACTCACTGCTAGTCACTGCACTGCTTGTAATTAATTCCTGCCTCTTTCTTAGTTGAGGAAAAGCCTGTATAGAAATAAAAAGCCATGAACAATGGTGAAATGGGTAAACATTTCGTTAGGTACAACTGTGCATGTAAGCTATTCCATGTCAGGCAGTTGTCCTTCTGAGATCCAAGGCTCTGTCTCTCACAGCAGATTACTCTGCAAGAAGCCACTCATAAAGTTCTCCAAATAAGCGATTTTCTCTTTTATAGGTGAACATAAAAATAGTTGGTTTTGCAAATAGCCAGCAGGAGAGTTGTACAAATGTTAGTTCATCCAACTGCTTTAATGCATCGCCATTGAAAAGAATTCAGTTTTACCAAGCTGAGTGCAAACAACATTGCCAGATCCTGACCTACAGTGATGCTGGAGGAAAATACAGCTTTTAACACGTAAACATTGGAAACTAAGGAAAAATATTTGTGCGTCCATGAAGAATGCAATAGTTAACAGAGTTTTTATGTGAAGCATAAAGACAAACATATAACTTAAATATTGCTCTTTATGTGAAAATAAGCAATTTTGTGTGTGATTTCTTTCTAGCTGTCTTAAAATAAAGCAATTGTTTCTCCACTGAGAAGTTTTTAAAACAAAAATGATAAAATTTAATCCGTGCAAATGGGCTGTAATTGCCAATTTCAGCAATACTTGTGAACAGGACCTAAATATGGAATTCTCTCTGGAATCATTTTACCATCTCAAAAGTAAGAACTCTAATTTCCAACACTGTCTATTATATGAATGGCTGAATCCTATGGAATAAAATCCTTTCAGTATCCATATTTTCTAATCTGAAAGACCTTGACAGAGCGTGGTAAATTTATAACTTTACAGAAACTATTATTTAGGGTGTAGTGATGTGAGACATCCAGTGCAAGAAATGTTACTAAAGTTGTAAGCATAAGTAAGAAAGTTGTGTGCGTTAAAAATGTACAGCAATTGAGAATATTTCCTAGACTTCTTAGCGATGCTCCATTTGTCTAATTTTGGGCACTACTGCAGAAGGTATATCTGCTGCAAAGTTCTGTACTTCCTCATATCTATTCAGAATTTACCATGATCTCCTGGAAAGGAACAACAGAGTCACTATTTAAGGATCTAAGCATACTAAAATTTACACTGAGGTGAAAAGAATCAGTTTTTCTAGGTTTACAGATGAAAGGAAATGAAGCATTATCTTATTGAGTCAAAAGGCAGTACATGTAAACCATTTAAATTGCCACTATGTCAACCACAAAAGCTGTCTTTAGATCATGATATCAGTATCCAATTCCTACGGTAATTCTTCAGGCAATCACTGTTCTCAGAAAATCCTTCCCTTATTTTGTAAAGAGTCATGAGTCTGGAAGCTGATTTTTTTCCCTTTAGCTGAAGAAATGGGAATTGGAAACAAATACTTCATTCACTGTTGTTCCAGGCAAGAGCATGAGTGCTCATCACTATAATCACAGCTAAGAAGAGACTGAAAAAGATGAAGGAATCTCTTTAGATTGGGTAAACTTTATATCCTCAATTAGATTTTGACTTCCCTAACTTTTTTTATATGCAAAAGAAATTCTGTTTGTCTTTACTCTTTATTAATTTCATAATGAAGGGAAAAATCTCTTTTAAAATAACAGATTTTTTAAATTATTAACCAAACATCTGGTGTATTTATTTAGTTAATTTGATACCTATTTGTATTTGTATATTTTCTATTTTAGATTTCTTTAAAGTGTTAAAAGCAAGGAAAAATAAGCTTTGAAAAACCTATTCTTAAATTGATAACTGCAGGGTCTCTAGTGAAACTCTCCAGGTTCTTCTGGCTTACACTTAATTTGCTTTAATAAGGGTTATGGGGAATGAAAAAATATTGAAACCGCATTTTAAAATGCCTGGCAACAGACAGGTGGAAAAGACTTAGAATTACTATTTTTCATTACTGGGCCCCTCAGGACTGCACTGGAAAGAATCCTGTCTGCCCCAGATAAGAGTCTCCCAGCAGTTTAATGTGCCAATCAGTTGCGCTCAGCAGCCCGGAATCATCATATTGCAGCTATTGAATAGTTCCAGACCATATGCTCAGAAGGATGGGAACTGTGGTGTGTGTCACACTTCCAAAGAATGATGATGAAGAGCATTAATATGCTGATAAAGAAGGAAAAGAAAAAAAGAGAGAAATATTGAAGAAGCAAACCCACCTGTGTTACCGAGCCTGACAGATATGCTGCACTTACTCTTCTATTTCATATATAATTATAAGTTTGAGTTACCATGAGGCCTACATTACACTGAATTACTTGTATCTTCCTTTCTCCTCCTCTGCCAATATGTTCTCTCTTTTGATTTTTAGACAGAAAAAAGTAAAATCAGAGTCCAAATATCAACAAAAGATGCAGTGAGCATTTTATCCAGCTGGCAGCCTGGAAATTATTTGTGTGTATTTGGAGTCTAATTACTGTACAACAACCGAGTGATGGACCAAGTATGGTTCCATTCATATTAAATAACACACTAGGAGCTTGAAGGAGGAATGATAACAAGGGTTCTGAGAAAATGGGAGAGCAGTAAGAAAATGCATTTTCATATAGATTTTATCCTTTCTAAAACTATCACAGTGACATCATTACATAACACATGGATAGTGGACAGGTAAACAAAAAACAGGTCACAAGGAGCGGATCTTGTAGCCAGCTTTTTCTGGGTGCCTTACCCATGGTCTTTAGTGCACAAAACTGTAGAGCAAAGTAGGAGTTGGTACAATCAGATTAAATTCCAGCAACTTCTATATTTACCATGGACAATCTTCACGTTTCTCCAATTTTTTATAAATTCTACTAACCTGTATACAGGAGGAGCAGAAATGCAATATGGAAAGAATTCAAGATAAGTCATTTAAAACAACAGAACAAAACATCAAGGAATGGCTATGCAAATGACATCTTTTAATCAATAAAAAAAACATGCTCTTTGAGGGAACAGGGAATTCCAAGTAACCCCAAAAAATTTTTTTATTTGAAGCTAGCCCTACTAATGCCTTAAAGATATGTATGTATTTAATGATCTTGTCTGATATCATTACAGCAATAATTTTTCATGACATAGATACAGATGCACTAAATTTGCCAGGATTGTGATGTATAATGGCTTGTACAGTGTGCTTTTCTAAAAAGCACTGAAATCAAATTCACAGGTTCAGACAGCTTTTAAGAACTGAGTTGTCTGCAGGCTGAATAGATGTCTTAGTTTGGGAGGATGCTCTCATTTTCCTTTGTCACAGTAACAAAAGTCACTGATTAACAATATATTCAATTGTTATGAGATAAATTACAGGATTTTTCACATTTATTCTTTTTTATGTCATCCCTTTGCCTTTCTGATTACTCATGAATTTTCCTTTGTACTTTTCTCTATTCCCAAATAAAAATTAATGTTATATATTTTGTTTCAGTTCATATGAAGTTAAGTTCCAGCCTAGTGGAACTAAATGCATGTTGGTTCTGATTGTGTAGAGAAGAGTACAGATTATAATTTTTTAAATATAACATCTTAACGTGAGGCAGATTCTCCCAAAGTATAATTTATGATTTTTAGGGTTGGTTATGGTTCATAAAGAAGATGCCAAATTGCTGATTTGGGATCTAAACTTGTACCAAAAGCCTGCAAAAGAATAAACTTAATGTGTTTTGGCTTTGGTTTTCTTGCTATTTGGAACTGTTCTTGTACTGGTCAAGAAAGACAGTCGAGTGCATCCATTCTGTTCCTTGAGATGTACAATACCTTAGTTAACTTTAGTGATCAGCTGGATCTGGTGGGTTTGTTTTTATGGATTGTTACCAGCATAACTGTTCTGTATTACACTGAGTACGTTGTTGCCATCGGTGTCACTGAGGAAATATTTTATCTTTCCCATTTCATGTTTTCCTCAGTTTATGAGAATATCTTTTCAATTTTTATGGGGTGAAGGTGTCAACAATTATGAGTGACAGGTATGGAAATCAAGCAACAGACTATTCTACTTTAGACAGTTTATGAAAAAAAAAATGGAAGTGGCTTTTGTGCCTTTAACTTATTCAGCAGTATTTACTTTTCTTCTCAATTCCTTGCTTTCAATTTTTTTCAGGTTTCCTAACTGAAGTTTACTTTTACATTCTCTCTGCTGTACTAGCAAATTCCCATTTCAAACCAGTGAACAAACCAACTTATTAATTTCTAAATGGTTGTGTGTCTCCTCATAGATCTCTATGATGGATTCACTTGCCTTTCATGACCTGTACTTTCCAACATCTTTCCAGCTCATCAGGTACCTCTCAGAGATGTGAAATATCTAATTTGAAAAAGTTACATGTTTCACCACTCAGCATGTTTGCTTTTCTTGCCAGAGCTGGTTCATACAAAAGTGAAATTTCAGGGTGCAGTTCTCAGAACCTCTTTACCAGGATGGTGAACCCACTGTGTCATTTTGAGGTTGCAGCTTGCTGCTGGGTGCTCACTTCTGCAGAACCAGTTGGGTTTGACAGAGAAGTGGTATTATGTCAAAATGCCTGGACTTCAATCTGTGTTTGACCATGCAACTTGTAGTAAATTTTCTTACCTTCCTTGACACTTGTTCATTGCAATCAAACAAAATCTTGCCTTTATCTGGAGCAAACATGAATATTATATTTGCTGTAGTTAGTTCTTTAAGGCAGAAGAGTATGAAGCTGGCTAATAAGAAGTGGAAACTGTGCAGGTACCTTGTGTGCTGAAAGTTTTTTTCTGGAGGAATTACTAAATGCATTGAATTTCACATCTGATCAATATGAAAAGTAGTCTGGCTGTTGCCGGACCTGGCAAACATTTTCATCAGATTTGGCTTCAATCTGTAGTGAGACATGTTTACAGAACTAATTTCTAAATGCTTCTCTTATCAAAGGAAATTTTTATTCTTTTTGATAAAAAAATACTATCTCCTGAACTGCATTATTTAAAATTGAAATAGAAAGCTATTTTCTTTCAGCTCCTTTGAAAACTCCCTAAGAACCTTTCCTTGAATAAAATATATTTTCTTTGATTCAAACAGGCCTGCTTTCCACACTTAATGAAGTATCATTGTAACATTGCAGGTTTTAATTCTTTTTCCATTATCACCTTAACTAATTCTACCAGAGCTTCCTATGTGACTGATTCCTCTGTTCAGAATGTGGCTTTCTCTCAAACAAAGAAGCTGAACCAGAATTTTTGAATTTATGGAACACTTGTTAAAAAGCCAGCTGCATCGCATGGCCCCGGGTAACAGCTACTGAGCAGGGATGCAGGTACCAGACACACACAGAGCCACGTGTGTGGGATCCCTTAGGGGCTACATCCACGCCTTCCTGTTCAGCTGAGCCAGAGCTGCCACTAAATTCCGGGGCCAAGCAGAAGGACCTCCATCCCCTCTGAGTTAGAGAGCAGCTCGTTGTGTTCACCCCGAGCACTGCACAGCTGCGGGAACGGCAGATGAGGGGCTGCAGATGTAAGGCAGGGAAACAGCAGTTCAAGGGACCTGCTCTGTTCCAATCAAAATTTCCAGATGTCAGTGCTTGTTCTCTTTTGGTTCAAAATCAATTTGTTTGAACCTTAAAATTGTAGCATTCTGCCTTCCTTGCCCCTCAGCTCCTATTTCTTCTTGCTGCCTGTATCTCATTGCAGTAGTCCACTTTCCAGAGTGCTTTCATTGACTTTTGACTTTACAGGGAATATGGCCTGGAAAAAGACCAGTCGTGCCTTTCTGCCAGTTCCTCCTTCAGCTTTATTTCATCAGAGTCAGAAGTGTGATTATAGTAAGTGCAGTTATTGATATATTTTCTTCATTTTGAGATTGGACCATCTAATTTGGCAGCTTTTGAAGTGTGTTGCCTAGTTCAGATGGGAAACATTTTGTAGAAGGGATGAGGTTTGTGTTTGAATGTGCCAATGAAATAACAAATAAATAAACAAAATTCAAACTGTTCTCATTTCAAGGTGGTTCATTATTTAGCTGGAGAATTGAAAGACTGCATACTAGAGCTTTTTTTTTTGTTTGTTTTGATTACTCTATGTCAGTCTAAGTTAGGGTTACTTTGTGAGTGTGAAATGAGACATTAAAAAATTGGTGGACTATATCAGAATTTTTTTCTTCATAAAAGGAGTAGCAAGTGGGGCCATTCCTCTATTTACTTAATTTTGATATTGTATGACTTTTTACCTTTTCTTCCTTCTTGTAGACAGTAGGGATTGTTACCAACACAGTGACCAGAACATTAATGCTCACTGATATGGATTCTTCAATCATTCTAATTTGGAAATGAGAATGAACTATCAAAGCAGCAGTTTAGTCCTTGCACTCAAAAGGCACAGAATTACCCATTTGTCCACTGAGTTACACAACTGTGGTGTTTTAGGAAAGACACCTGTTTACATTTCAGTAATGTGCTTATTCTTTATTCTTTTGAATACAGATTCATATCAATTTAGATAAAATTTAGGAGGAAAACAAGGCTTCAGGGAAAGATCACTGTGATAGGCATCAACAGAGTGCTAAATATATGGAATTTTTTTGCAAGATGCAGTGAAAAGCTGCACTGGTCTGTTGTCTACTCTTCCCCTCCCAGTTCTAGCTGCATACACACCTTCTTCCTTCAGGAGATAAGCAGGATACTTTTGCTTAGTCTGAGCTGCTCATTCACTTAAATAATTTGATCAGTGCTGAATCAAACTACATGCTGGGGATACACAAGTGCCACATCCCATTGCCAGCCTTTCAGCCGTTTCTTCAGCTCCTTGCCCAAATGTGAGACAGGCAGGTGTTTGCAATGTCTGGCAAAGTGGATAATGGAATGGGTCTCCTGCAAAACAGCTGTGTGAAATGTTAATGTGTGGGACAGCTTCTGCATGTGGGCAGAAGGGGTAGTGCAGGCATTATCAAAAATAAATTTGTTTTAGCATATTTGGTATTGTTTCAAAAACATTTTTCCCTCACAAATAAATTGCATATGGATGAGGGATTCTATTGTGCTGTTGATGGTTTATACCATGGTGTACACATTTCTTCACTCTCCTCAACACTACACCTGATAGAAGTCTATCAAACAAAGTGACTTA
Source organism: Edolisoma coerulescens (assembly GCA_013397115.1). Classification (NCBI taxonomy): domain Eukaryota; kingdom Metazoa; phylum Chordata; class Aves; order Passeriformes; family Campephagidae; genus Edolisoma; species Edolisoma coerulescens. Next base: position 502,924 of record VWZW01004108.1, read on the forward strand.
GTTTTGTCTTTCTTTCTCAGAGAGATGCAATGACTATGATAGAGCTTTTTTGTTTCCAGATAACATCGTGTTTATATGTTTGATATGAAAGTCAATACGAATAGGTGTGCTCTGTTCTTGGAACAAAAAGTAAAGAGATTTGTCTCCCCAGGCTGAGATTGAGTTCCTCAGTCCTGGAGCACCCTGAGAGTACTTTGATGAGAGATGTTTAACCCTAAAGAAGATCCCATAGAGTAAGAGGAGCAAACTCATCACTAGGCTTCATCCTATTGCCCGTCAAATGCCCTGAGACTAGGCACAGATAGTAAGGACTGTGTGGAACTTCAATGTTGGCTGGGTATCTGTGAGAAACAACTCCAGAAGGAAAAGTCTTGCGTGTTTCTCTGCGTCAGTGTTATTGAGGAAGGACAGTGAGACATTTTGGACAGCTGAAGTGTAAAACCTATGGTAACAGAAGTTTTATTTTGACCAGATCCCCAACAGGTGAAATGAAGTTGTTCAATTGATCTTTCATAATTTGGTCTATGTTTAATTTGGTGTCTCTTTTGTTGTCTGCTGACATCAGAAATGGAGCCCTCTGTTACACGTGCCTCCACCACTGCGCCACCCCCTGTGTATGTAGACATGCACACCCTCAAGTAAAGATAACTTGGGGTGGTAGTTTTTGTTGTATTTGGGTTTATTTGTTTGTTTTAAATGCTTTTAGTGAGGGTTTGGAGGTTTTTTTCCCACGGATTCTGACCTATGGATTTTTGTTTGAAACAGGAGTAATTATGATGAAAACAGTTATGATTGCCTTGCTTAATAGAAGATGCCTATTCTATAGCAGCTTAATCAGATTAATTCAGTCCATCTCCAGCTGAAAGGATGAGCTTTAATTAACATATCTCAGGCTCTGCTGAAGAGGAGAAACAAATGAGGGTCAGAAAAATTTCTTTACAATTAAAAAACTTTAAAACATTATTATCTGCATTGAAATTATTAAGTATCCTGTTATGCATTTACCCTGAAGTGTATTTGTAAAGATGCTTTATATAACGCATGTAAATACTATGACAAGATAAAATGTGATTTCAAAGATAAACTTGGTCTTAAATGTTCCAAGTTTAGGTAACCTTAGCCAGACAAACACTGTCTTTAAGGTAATGTCACTCTTTTGATGAAGCTCAAGGCAGATCTGTAGGAGGAGATCTGTAGCTAGGAATATAATATGTATGAAATGATCAAATACATAACTTACACTATAAAACAGTGTAAAACCCAAAAGGTATTTTTAAATCCTCTTGCTCAGGGATTTCTGAATGTAATTCCCTACGTTCTCACCAAGATAAAAATATACTCTGTGGATTACTCTAATTAAGCAATATTAGATGCAGCTTAAATCTATTTTGGAGATATGTTTAATTTTAATAAATATCACCATTCAGTTTCCAGATATGTTTTGTGTCTAGAATCTAATAAATCCAGCTTGCTGAGCTTGGTTGAGGGTTCAGCAGCCTGGTAATTTTCCATTCTGTGTCCTGGGTTTTTTTGTAAGTTCTGTTTTTGAAATATTTAAGTTGCAGACTAGAGGAGATAAAGGCCAAATATTTAAAAGCTATAGAGCATTGAGATAAAACTCAGTAAAAATGGCCAAGATGCTATAATTAAATGCCCCACTGTAGCAAGAAATATTCTTTATTTCACTATAACACTGACATTTTTGTTATGAACATTTGCTCTTTCTTTGCAAAAGGCTCAGTATATAATACCATGGTTTTTTAGGCTGCTTGAACATGGGCAGGCCGATTAGCAGTGATTGTTAAACCAGGACGCCTGTGGCTGACTTCAGTTGCTAGAAGTGAATTGCTTCAGGCTGGGCACAAGTGGGGCAGAGCTGCTGGGGGAAGCAGCTGGTGGGGATGAGCCAACATCCATCCTAGGAGTGCCTCAGGAATGTTGTTTCCCGCTGGCTCTGGGCTGGCTGTGTGGGCCCAGTGCCCATCTGTGGCTGGAGAACTTCCAGTGTGCTCCTGCAGCTTCACCCAGGAAGGGTTCAGCTCCCCCACCCGAGTCTGCCCTCGGGATAACGACACTGGGGGAACTGGGAGGTCCCAAACCTGGCTTGAGCTCTTTGTTCCTACCCCAGCCAGAAGGCTTCTGTTCCCAAGAGAGTAAAATTTAACCCGTTTTGTCTTCTGTGACAGACATTTCATGTGGGCAGAGAAAACAGATTTTTACAGGGTTTAAGCCCTGGGGTTTAGGTTTTGCAATAATTAGTTTTCTGGTTTGTTTTATTGAATTTCTAATTCCATTTAAAGTAGGAGCAAGAGGTATTTTGGGGGCACTTTCCTGTGATGGCTTTGCTTCTAAGGTTAAGAGCCATATAAGAGATGTGAGACAATTAGCAGGGGAATGACCTTGAAATAGTAGATTTGAGTCCACAAGTCAGCAAATATAATGGAGGAAAAAAATACTGTGTGTTCTTCTTTCCTGTACTTAAAATGTTGAGTATAGAAATACATCACATATGTGTGTGTTTTCCTCCTCAGTCTTCTTTTTCCAAGACATTATAATCTGAATGGGTCAGCATATTTAAGCTTTTACTTAATATAGTTTAAATTTTGACATTTAAGTTATCACTAATCCAGATGCCAAAATCTTACATTGACCTTCCCCTGAGTGAATCAAAACATTTAGTGTGACTCAAGATAACACTTAGAAATGTAGAAATAGTATAATTTGCTATAACACATTTCTATATGGAATCAAAAACTTTCACCTGCCATCTGGTGGAAAAAAAATGAAAAGCTACAATATGTGAACTTCCTAACTAAAGACTACACCTGTTTTCTACTTGCTAGTAGTATAGAAATATGCAGTGCTAGTTGTATATAAAGGAGATTTTACACTTATGTTCCTGACTTCTTTCCTGTGTATTCTACCAGAATAAGAATGTTTTGGTCCTTTTTTTCTTCCATATCAATAGGGTAAAAGAGAAATTGGGTTCACCAGTTCTTCATATTTGCTTGAATATAAACCATCTACCCTTCATGGTCAGATCACACTCTTAGGAAATAAAACAAGGCAGATATGATAGGAAAACATAAAAATGTATTGATTAAACCCTCTGGGAGCTTTGGTTCTACAGTAATATTCAATCACATGTCACCTGCAGTACACTAAATAAGTTCTAAAAGTTTTTAATATTCCATATCACCAAATAAATCACAGAGGAAATCACTGGCTGCAGCAGTTCTCTCTTAATCAGGAATATTACTATAATGAGCACTATATTCTTTCATTAGAATTATGGTTTTGAAAATAGAGTAGGAAAAAGTTCTTAACTTTGCTCTTAGGAGAAAAATTTCACTTAAGACTGGGAAGTTTGTACTGCTGCCTACATGTAGTTAAGTTTTTAGTATGCATTTTAGTAAGAAACAAGTAGCTGCCAGCTTTTAATTGTGATAGTCCCACAGCTGGGACAACAGTGTCGTGTGCATTTGAGCTGGGTTCTCTTTGGGTACTTGTGCTAGTAAATGTTCCAGTTAAGGAAGCAATTCTACTTTCATGCTGGACAAGAGACAACAAGCAATAAAGCAGTGAGATTAACTTTCGTGTTTTTACTAAAACCTATAGCTCTGATAACTTTGAGAATAAAACTCCTTTTACTACAAACTGAGGAAATAGAGTCTGAATATATTAGAGATAACACATGTGAATCAATGTGAATTTTTTCATCCATTTCAGTATGCCAGCCTCTTCATAGTCTAAAATAACTACAGTGGCAGCATTTAATTAGGGTTTGTCCATAATTGGGAGTAATAAGCAATGTTGAATTTGTGGTGTATTAACTACCCACAATAATTTGTTATGTGGAAAAATCTGAAGCTGATTAGTTATCACCTATGAAGGCTTTCCTTTTGGGCACTAGAGTGTCCACGTAGGAGCTCAGTAGAAATACCAAATACGTACTAGATACACAATCTACCCAATAGCCTTCTGAAGAAAATAAAATCTCTCTATGAGCTCTTGGCCTTCAGAACATATTTATACCAAGCTATTCCATCTCTTCTGAGAGATGGAAATGTCCACAGTCTATATTGATCTGAATGTTTGTGTAAAGATTTTATTCTCTAAGGTTGTGGTATAGTTCTAGGCAATATTAAAAAGTTTGGGTCCTGCCCCTTAGGTTTTGTTCTAGTGCACAGGGTTCATTTTGGAGGATATGATAGATCTTAAGCTTGTCAGTCTGCACCATTTATTAAACCATTAAACTGTTTTCAAGTTGTTTAATAAATAAATGATGACATTTTAAAATGTCATCAGGAGTCAATGAAATCTTCCAGACTCAGAAATTATGTAAGCTCTAAACATGCTTGGTTCTGATTTGTCCAAAACATGAGGTGCCTGTGCACCTTTTGAAGATGCAGGTTAATGATCCAGGATTAGCCCTAGCTACATTTTATGTAGTTTAATTTTTCTTGCACTGTAATTCATTATTTCAAATAACCTCACACAGTCATTGAAAACACCATTAAAAGGAAAAAAAAACCAACCAAAAACCCCCTAAACCAGCAAAGACCAGTGATAGAAAATGTAACACCAGGTTAATTCAGATTTATAGAGGCAAATAATGCCTGAGCTTGGGAATGGATTTGTTTTTTGTATCACTCCCAAAACAATGAATATTTAATGGAAATGGAAGTTTGTAGAATCCACTCTTCTTCTCCTTCAACTTATTACAGTCTGCAACATTGATACTGTAAATTACTAATCTAAATATTTGGCTTTTCCAAAGATCACTGCCTTTTACCTAAATGGGATTATCCATCTAATTTTATTTTGATTGGCTTTAGTCATCAGAATCACCTCATATTGCAAGTTATCTGTACTGTATAACAGTTTCTTCCTTGCAATGAACTTGCATATTCAGGAAAGGTTTCATGGAGGCTTGCTGCTGTTTAGAATGTTGTTACCACTTCTGTATCCTTCTCCAGACCCATTAAATAGCCATTAATTTGTAACATTGTTTCACAGCTGATATCTCGCAGTGTATTTTTCTCATTAAATATAGTATACAAAGGAAACATTGAAATGCTATAATGCGTTTCTCACTCTTTTGTTGTCTGTCTGAGCATGTTGGTCCTGTGCATTTAAATAATTAATTTTCTTTTTTGAGATCTAGTGATGATATTCTTTGCAGCTGATATTTCCACATGAAAATTCAATTATTTTTGTAGCTCTGAAAGGTGTGGGGTGCATAATAACTTTGATAATTAACCCAGTGTTTGGCAGTATATTGAAAGTGATGTGTAAGGACTACAATTCAATTGCTTTTTGTTGCAGTCTGTGTTTGCAATCTTACAGCTGACTGGCATTTTTTTTATTTGGTTGGTTATTGTTTTGCTAGAAGTCCTGAAGAGTCTTTAATATAATGCCAGTTTTTCATAGCTGAACAACAAATTTTGGTATAGTCCTAGTTTTGCTAAAGTAATTAATGAATGTGCAGGGTGTAAATACTAAACAGCATAATTATAATATTAAATAAATATTTAGTACAGGAAATGGCACAAAAAACTAGGTTTGACCTACCTTCATGCAGTTACCTGCTAGATCTGGGAGCAAAGATGATTAAATTATTCATTGAGGGATTTATTAACTAAAACTATCTGGTCTTTGAGGGAAGGAGAATATTAGAAGCAGCTGCTGTTTCAAATAAGTATCAGGTACAAAAATATGTTTGGGGAGCTGTGCTTAAGCGTAAAATATAAGAAAATTGACTAAAATCCAGTTAAGTAATGAGATTGACATTTACTCATGGCACGCTGTATTCTACTACCGAAATCAGGGAAAATCCACAGGCCTCGTCATCTAAATAAGGAGCAATACTTCCTTTGGATGTACAATAGTGGGATCTTCATAATGCCAGTAATCTGGTAATTCCTAAAATGTCTTATGATTTTAATGGAAAATTGTGAATGCTCTTCAATAGTCACTGTACCTAATTTTTGTGGTCAGACTCTTCCTGTTAACTGAAATAAGCTATACCATAGTGGTACCTTCTCAATTACCTGGAAAAGGTGCTTTTCCTCTTATCCCTAATCCCAAAGATGCTCTATCCCACCTGTTCTCAAACACTTGAGAAAAATCCTAGTCCAGAAGCACCACACTTTCTATTCTGTCAATGGATCTCTTCTGTTCATTGGACAATGCTCTCGGGCCCCTGATGTGATTCTTCAGCCACTGATGATGGCTATCAGGAAGAACATGCAGAATGTGCTTAAACGTTCTTGTTTCTCCTGAATTTTGTAACATGAACTAATTTTTGTAAGAAGCAGCTGATGCTTATCTTGGAAGTGAATGTCAAACTAGGAGTGCAAACGTTCTCTGCAACTCCTTGTAGATCAGGCTTTCAGTTGGATGTGTTTTATTTCACTCGCTCTTCAACATTAGGTTAAACTGCAGAGATCTTAGCTGATGTATAGTATGGATTTGGTATTGTAGTGATCTGTAATTCCTGCATATTCATATTGGAATCTTTGCAAAAGAGAGCAAGAGAAGCTTAATCGTTCTGCTGAGTCACCTGCAAGACACAGTTAATGGTTAAACAAACACTTTACTTTTAATTCTGCTCTCATCTTTCTCCAGATATAATTTCCATAGATGTTCCAAAGTGTCAGCTTTCCAGGAGGGAAAGAGAACTTTTTACCTGAGTAACCCCTGAATCTTTAGAAAACTCTTTGGAGAAACAATACTCTTCATTCACAGAAATTAATGACCTAGCACTCCAGTTCTCAATGGTGCTCCTGGGCACAGGAAAGCATTTATGTATTTACTTTCACATTAATGTACGATAACTCATTTTCAGCCTCACTGGGACAGTCTAAATACTCCTTATTTCATTAGAAAATGACTATTCTCAACATGTCAGGGAACATGTAACTGACAGTTATAGACAGCACATATATCACCTTCAGTGAGGGAATAGCAAATGTAATTAAAAATATGTTATAAAAAACAAAAATTATGTCAGAGATAATACTTGTTTACACTCTCTAGATGTTCACTATTATACTCCATTTGACAGCTTGGAATTTTCTTATTTTTACCTCTGAAATACATAACCTTTTTTTCCTAAATAAAAAAAATATTAGTTTTCTTTTTCATTTTCCTTTTTTT